>OX465096.1:3856140-3938640 GCA_949987625.1 Chalcis sispes
GGAAAATCGGATGCATGCGCCGCATGCAGATATGTATGCGTGTAACATGCTAATATAACAGGCCTACGATCTCCTTGTTCGCCCATATCTAGGCTACTTTCCATCGTTGAGCTTAGAATATTGTCGGATACTCTACATGTATAAATGTGTGTGCGAGTATGTGAGCGTATTCCATACAAGCTCCGGTACATGTATGTAGCTCTACGCGAACTGATAAACGAAGAAATTGAAGGAAGAAAAAAAAATTGCGTGACCCGATGTTATACATACGCTCGAGCATCGCGTGATTGTCTAGTTATAGAGATTATTAATTGATGCTCTGATTTATATTGGAGAAAAAGTTAATTTTCATATATATATATATATATACACCTACACGTTTTACAGATCGATGTAGCGATGTTTTTATACACATATATGAGAAACGATGTTGTTATCTTAATAATTATCGAATTATTTTAAATTATTTAAAGACGACTGATTTTTGAGACTCTCTTTTATTTATCATAAAATTTTAGTGGTATTGCTCATAGAAAAGAGCTTTATCAAAAATCTTTCAGTTGTGAGCTTTGCGCGGAATTCTAGTACGATAAGAAAAGAAATATAGTATGTATCTAAAACAGATGTGCAATTAACTGTTGACGATTGCGAGAATCTTTTGCGAAATTTTAAAACGAAATTTTCAAAAATAATAATCATTATATTATTGATTATTTTTCAATCAAAATGCATTTTTCATAGAACTTTTGCGTAAAACATTTTATTATCTATCTTTGGCGAATTTTTAACTTATCATACTTAATACCATTAGAGAAAAAAAAAAAAAAAAGGCAACAACATTGATAAATAAAGCTTTTACATCGGCAGAGCTATAGCTGACAATGCCGCGTAATTCTACATATTTGCGAAATAAATACTCGCGATGTAATGTATAGGGAAGCAATGATGTCATCGTCGTCGTCTCAGGCGTGGTCACTCCAGTCATGAAAAAATAAACGATCTCTAATTCACCCATTAAACCTCTCGACGATTAAATTTCAAATTGCTCGGTTTTCCCTCCTCGATCCTTTTTCTACATTTTTTTTCTACTTAACCGTGAGCTACTCGTGCCTTGACGAATCTATTACCGTCGCTCTAAGTCATTAAGGCCGAGCGCGTGAACTTGAAACGCGTGCATGCACACGCTTATACGTGTATATATATATCTGTGTGTGTGTGTGTGAATAAAAGCGAGGAAGAATAAAGTTGCGCGCGATCTTTCGTACGTATATATATATCTATGTGAGAATTTCAGGGTCACTTTCAGCTATCGATCCAAGCTCGCAAGCACAACGCGTTCTCTCTCTCTCTCTCTTTCTCAAAGTGATTGCAACGGTATTGAATATCGAACGTATATTTTCGGCTGTAACGCGACGAATCGAATCCTCTCTGTCTCTCTTCCTCTCAATCCGATGTTAACGAGAGCTTTTAATTTAAGCGCTGAACAAAGTAAAGAAAGAGAGAAAAGGAACTTGTTGATGAAATATTTTGCTCTCGATTCGCTCACGTACGCCTACATGTATGTGTGTGTGTGTGAGCACGCACGTGTAAACGGAAAGAAAACGATCGCGCACACGATAATTGCACAGCGAACAGATTCTTGAACTATTTTCGTATTCTCGACGGAGTAATAAAGATAAAAGTGAGGAATGTGAGTATACAAAAGATACATAAAAACAAAAAATGCAAGGAGTTTTAATCCCTATGTTAAACGCAATATGTAAGTTTATCTTTATTATCTATCATTCAAGAATATATTTCATTAGTTTATTTCATTTGAAAATTTTCTCAACAATATTTGATTCTTTCTTTTTTTTCATTTTCTCTTTGATAAATCCACCGTCGTTCTCCTCTATATAGAATATGGTAATTGATTTTATCCATAACGTTTAATGCTCTAATTATCATTAATAGGAATAACTTAACCAGGCATCATTTTCTTATTCCACAATCGCTTAAGGATTCTATCGAAATAAACTTTCATTGGTAAATCGCATCAATTAAAATAATAATCAAATGTAGATTTAAAACTAGTGCATATACTTGTCAATTTCTTAACTCTTATCCCCGTACGATAATTTTAGAAATTCTAGCGATAATTGCGAATTGAAAAATGTACGTGTCAATCTTATATTTTCTCGCTCGAATCACTAATCCTCGACCATTATCTTAAGGTCGCAGGATTATAATCAAAGTTAGCACTTTTCAGAAAAAGAACAAAAAATCTCTTCGTTGACGTTCTTTTTTTTCATTTTTTTGTACAAATAAGTCGTCATTATATTTCGTTACGAAAAGTACCTCGCGCCAATTATGCTTAACGAGTCACTGGAGAATTACTCACGCGATTGAAAGTTAGGTCTCTCTCTTTCTCTCTCTCTTCCACTTCCTTGCGTACATTACTTCTTATATTTTCTCGTATTCTAAGTAAAAAAGAACGCGCAATTGCTACAGCGCACAGCAAACGGTTTGCACGTGCGAGAACGTTCTATATATGTATAGCGGAAAGAGAAAAAAAAAACGGGGACGCAGGATTACGGAAGAGCTGTGCTTGTACCGTCTAAAGTATCTTTTACGCATGCGTGTGTATATATATATATATATATATATAATATATATATGGTATATGCGCGCACGAGGCCTTAAAATACGGACAGATGCCAGGAGGGATTTCGACTAGCTTTGAGATACGTATACGAGAACTTATATGTTTTTACGAGACGAGAGAGAGAGAGAGAAAAAGAATAAGAGGAAGCCTCGAGTTGTAGGTGTGCTTCTACAAATAGAATCGAACTAGCGTGTGTATTTGTGCAATTGATGTGCGTACGATGTATATACGTTAGTATAATGAGTTCAATCGAATTCTATTGTAATCTTCGCTTTTGCGCTTTCGTTTCTGTCATCGTAAACAAGTCGAATTTTATTTTAAATCGAAGACTCTTATAAATGGAGACGTTCTTTATGATTATTACGACTTTTTCTCGTTCGATTTTTTATCTTTAATACCTTTTATTTTTTAATAAATTTTTTTAAAATTTAGTATCTAAAGATTCGAGTATTTCATAAGTGTATTTATCTACTTCCAGAGAACGAGTAAATTATATTTAAAGCAAGTAATTTTATTAATAATTAATTTAGCATTGATGATAAATCAAAGGCGCGCTGTAATAAAGTACGAAAAATATATGAGCAGACGCGTGAAACCATCGGGCAACGCGAAAGTTTAAGCGGCGTTTCCACTTCTTCTCTATACATACTCGACTCGCGCGAGCACATACGATAGAGTATTAGACACACCTACTTATTCTCCTCGTTTAACTGTGCGCGTCTCTCCTTTCCCTCCCCTTCCACTCGGTGTGTACGCGAAGCTACACAGACATAGAGTTTGCGTTTTTGAGCACGAGGGAGAGGGAAAGAGAACGGCGAGAGAGAGAGAGAGAGAGAAACACCTGTTGCTGCACCTCTCGTCCGCCCCCGTTTTCCTCTTTGCTTCTTCGTGCGCGCACGGCTATCTCTCTTTCTGCGCGTGCGTTCGTCGTTCCCGCTGCTTCTGCCAGGGGATTCGAGCTTGTGTCTGTGTTTCATCGCGCTCTTCTTTATCGCGATGCGCTGGATTTTTAGTGATTTTTTTTCTTTTTGTTTTTTTTTTAAGACTTTTTGCCATTACTAAGTGTCTTTTTTTTTTTTTTTTTTTGAAGATGTTTAAAATTAAAGTTTAATTTATGGGTAGCACGCGATATTTCAATGTATACTTGAAAAATTACTCGTGCAATAGTTTGATAAATTAATTGTTAATAATTTTCAAAATTTAAAATTGTTAAGAGGTAACATTTTACTAAAACGTTATGCATTTTATTAAAACAGTAGCCTTTATTATTTTAGTTATTCATTTAAAATTTCAAAAAGACGTCAGCACCATAACAAAGATACAGGCGTTAAAATTTTAAATTTATTGCTTGCAAACACCTTGATATAGTCAGCATGATTTTTTTTTTTTTTTTTTTTTTGTTTTTGCCCAATCTTGCAGAATCAACAATTTATTTCGATTGACAGCAAAAATCTATAGACGCGAAAATGATCTGTTTCAAGGAAATGAAAAAAAAAGAGTGTATTCAAAGGTTGTTTGAAAAAAAAAAAAAAGTGAATAGTTTCTATGCTGTCAAATGCAACAATAATTTGGAGTACTCGTATATTGACGAACCCGGTACACAAGATAATATGCACTTACGTACTTCAACGCTCAGATGGTAATTTTCTTTTTCTAGTCGAGAAGTCGCAACAAACTATAGTATTACAACTAGCGCGAAGTAAACTCTTTTCAGGCTGCAATAGTCGATTTTCCCGCGGTGTAATTTCTTTTCATAATCTCCGATTTGACTTATAATTTTCAAATTGCAATAAAGGTAGCGCGCTCGAACGAACTGCATTTTACGATATTGCGAAACATAAATGATCTTGATTCGTAATTAATCATTTAATAATAGATTGCGACTAATCTTTAATAAAAAAAAAAAAAAAAAAAAAAAAAAAGGAATGAATATAAATTTCAATGAAATTAGTCAAACAAGCGATTTATCTTGTTTAAATCACTGGCTAATTATCTACCAAGGATCTGCGTGACCAAGTTCAGAACGAAATATGCCAAATCGTGCACGCAATAGTCGTATATACGGTTTTCATTCTCGCTGAAATAATCCGATAAATCATAATCGCAGAGTACTAGAAAAAAAAAAAAAAAAAAAAAAAAAAAAAAACTATAGGGTAGATATAGAAACGACGCTATCTTCGACTCTCATCTCGTTGTAATATTTAAATTAATCTATTTATCTCTTTGGATAAAAAACAAGGGTACACGAGTCCTTGTTTGCATAAGGTTAATGAGGGTTTAAAAAAATCGAAGTAGATTGTATAAATGCACGTCGGTTAAAATGTAAGCTACGAATCATTTTTGGCTTTTAATTTTTTAACATCTTGTTCGTAAGAGCTCCACTCCTTATTTAAGTGCAACTTTCTTTTTTCTTTTTTTTTTTTTTTCATTTAACTTTCATCTGCCAGAAATGTCGAGTTGAATTATTAATTTAACAAGATTTTTAAACGAATTTAAATTAAACGAATGATTAAAGCAGCGTATCTCTATCTTAATGCAGACAAATTTAAATTAATGAACCTACATAATATTTCGACGGTTAAAGTAATCACTTAATTTTCAAAAATTACAATTATTTTCATAAAAATTATTTTGATTATAAATTCGACAAACGTACTCATAGATCTTTGTATCAAATATAACTTTAGCAACAAACTTAAAATAAACTTTCAAGAATACGAAAGGTTTCAAAGATAGAAATCGTGCAACCGTTTATCCGAGAAACAATTAATCACGTAGGACTTACTCACCAGAAAAATAAAAATCGCAATATCGCGCCGTAAAAAGCCTTTGTAGCAGCGTCGCCGACGCACGAAAACTTTACGAAAATTAACTTACCGAGAAACTTGCCGAAATTGTCATCGGTTATAGCGTGTATCTTTTCTCTCTATCTCCCTTTCTCTCGAGTCGCTTGGGGTTAAACCACGAAGTATATACTTACAAATTTACCGAGGGCAAATATAAGCTACGAAGCGAGTAGTTATATGCATACACATGTACACGCGTGCGTGCGTGCTTGCGTGCGTACGTACGTACGGGCGCGCAGAGCTTGTTTTTAGAACGCGACAAGAAAAATACGAAAGCAGGTTTTCGTGGCGCCAGAGTCACTTGCAACGCCATCAAAGGATCTTATTTATGGAAACAAACTTGAAGCATCTATCCTTGTGTTATGTGTACATACTCGCGCGCTTCTCTCTTCTCTTTCTTTCAAAGAATATACGTATATATATGTATATATATATATATATATATATATATATATATACGCATGTATTCGTATTCTCTGCTATAATTTTCTTGCTTTAAAACGTTCGACTCGTCGCGCTTCTTTGTTCGATGAATGGGCTTAACGTTTTCGGCGAAATCTACGGTCAACAACCTATGCCTCGTCGTACACATGTAAATTACGTTTTGTTGCGCGAAGAATATTTAATTTGTTTACTCGAAGCGTTTACATCGTTAAATAACGTTTCGTTTACGTTGGTTAATGTCGTCACGATTCGATTTTCATTTTCGAATTGAATTTAACGAATTGAATAATGCGAGTAATTGTTGCGAATAGATTTTACATTTTGTGTTTGGTCGGAAATTATCATTGTAGCGGATTATTATTATTATTATTATTATTATTATTATTTTTTTTTTATTTTACAAAAGTAAAAACTTTTTCAAAGTTTGAATGCGAACCTTTGTGATTTTTTTCTCATCGAAACAATCAATATATACGGAAATTTTGGAATTATAATCAAACTAAAAAAAACAATATTTCCTTTATTTTACATTCGCGTAAATTTACAATCACCGTCTATCTTTATCTTCAATTCATTCTCGTCATCAAAGATCGATGAATTTTTTTTTTTTTTTTTTTTTTTTTTTTTAATATCTCAGCATTCCCAAGTGCAATGAGCGCCGCATGCACGCGACATCTCAGCTCATTACTCCAAATTGAGAGCGACATTAATTAAAAGTAGTTTTATATCAGCTGCCAATAAATTTAGCAGCGCGTCAACTTTATCGCTCGCTGTGCCTTCCATTAGCATTGTATTGCTTGTAAAATACAAGCGCTTTTGAATTGAATTCCTTCGTTGTTCTCTCCCCCTCCCTCCATCCGTCTACCTTCACCTTCCCCCTTTTAAAATCAAAGCAAACGCGACTGTATATTTGCATAAAATATCGCTCGAATCACGGTTACCGCAAATTTAACGCGTACATATACATATATATATATATATATATATATATATATATATATGCGTCTCGTTTGTTCAACGAAAAGTATACGAATTTTATTATTTTTCTTTTCTTTATTTTTACGAATATTTTGCGTAAACGATGTTAACGATATCGGTGTAAGAAACGCGCTTATTTATCGATAAACAATGGGCGAAAATATCGATGATTACGACGTAAATTAAGTAATCCTCGATGACTTCTTTTTTTTTACGACAAACAGTCGATATTATCGTTCAATAGCATGAAACGTAACGAGTATGACTCACTCGGTGTACACAGTTCTAGGGATCCCATTAAAACAATGTCCTCAAACAACTAAAAGTCAACGACTCTTTATACTTTAACGGTATATAGCAAATTTTTCGCGCGTTCGCGTGCGTCATTTCTTCCGTTCTTTTATATACACACGAAATTTTCAAAGAGACGAATACGTAGGAGCGCGCGTTAATGGTAATACGACGTGGTTGCTTTGTCGGTAATTAGGCTTTGTTAAAGTGACCCAGTTGTCATTCCATGCGCCCATTGCACAGCTTTGTACGTTAATACGGGAGATCTGACAATTGCGCTTTTTAAACGGAGGAGAAAACAACTTTCTTCGAGATTCTGTTTTTTTTTTCATTTTTTTTTTCTTATTTTACTTCGTTCGTCTGGTTTACGTGAAACCCGTATAATTAATCACGTTTCAGTTTTACTTATGAAAAATTTAGTAAAATATATAACATATCGTATCTCTTAATGTTTGTTATCTCGAAACGGTCGCTTTAAATGACTTTTACTAATTACTACTTATGATAATTTCCCTAATAACCTACATTAAGTAAATACATTATATTCGCAATAAGTTATAATTAACCTTATACTTTAAAGCATTTAAATTAACAAAGAAAAAAAAAAAGAAAAAAAAAGAAAAATAAAAGAAAAACAAAGATGTATAATTATATAAACAAACATTTAAAACAAATGTCCCACAAAGTATAACGTTTAACAATGTTTGCAGAAATGATGCTAGTGCAACAGGTTGATTTCCTGGAGACGATCCTCGAGGAAACATCGGACGATTTACAGAGCGACTCGGATCGAAGCGGCACCACTTACTGGCTCGGCTCCGACTCGGATACCGAAAGCGTCATCCATATAAAAGCCGGCCAACGTAATTCAGGTATCGTACATTTGCTTCGCCGCATTATACGTATAAATCGCGTTCGATTGTACCCGAGTGAACACACGTGAAATGTGTTTACTCTTCCGAGTAAACGTACGTGTATGGGTGATCGGAAAGAAGAAATAAGAAAAAGTAATGCGAAGGTTAAGCAAGCTCCGCGCTATTTGCTAGACCGATGTAACCGTATGTATGTATGCAAGAACGATAAACATCGACTTTGTTTGTCATGTCAAAAGGTAGGTCGATAATTTCGTTCGAAGTTTCGTCTTAGATATTGCTTTTAAAATTAAAAAATTATTAATGAATAATTTTGCTATTTTTAATTATATTTCAAAAAACTTGGTCGATTACCAATGATTCCGTTGAGAAGTAATTTTTTTTATCTCGGGGACGACGTATTATCGTCTTAAATAAAGTCCGAAAAGGTAAGCAGTCGAGCGCTCGTGGTCATTAAGTAAATCGAGGAACGCCTTAATTTGAAGAACTGATTATACTCACATTAGCGCGGAAATGTGTGGGTTAATTTTATCCGTTGACCGGTTGATTTTTAATTAAACGCAATGCTCTCTCGCGCTGTAATTTACGTAAACAAAATAGTGCTTAAGGGCGGTGCTCAAGTAATTAAAAGTTATTCAAGTAAGCTCAAGAGTTAAAAGATAATGAATAAGGGAGAGGAAGAAATTGTTATTTAAATATCTTTAAACTTTTACAATTTTAAATTGAATACGTAATGATATATTTATTTACGAACTTTCATTTGAAAATAAAATCATTTTTTTCAAAATAATTATTTTAATTATATTTATTATTATATTTATGTTAATGAAAAAATCGTTTTCGCGCCATTTGCCTTTAAAAATTAGTTTCGTTAATTATTCTCCTTAACTTTCACAATTATTATGATTGCAATAAGGATCGATTTCATAGTTTCAACATTGTTGAGAAAATGCAAAACTTTTACGGCTTAATTTCTGTAAAGACGAGTTTAGCCAAGCGTTACTCATTAGAGCGATTACGTATTAATCGACTAATCGTGTAAAAATAGTACTAGAAAGATATCACTTTCTCTAACGGCGATTTAGTACTATGATAAAGTTTCTTTTATTTTATCGCTTTTTTATGAGACGTATTTAATTATTTTTCTAATGCAATTCCGATAACCCACAAAGTATATTCGTTACAATTCACGAAATAATTTAAAATAGTTAAACTAAAAAAAAAAAAAAATTAAAGAAATGGAAAATTTCCATTTCTTGAATGTATAAAACTAGAAGTATCGGTAACAAAATTTTAGCAATTTATTTCATAAAATATATTACTAATCATTTATCGTTTCTAAAACAATCTCACCATTTTTTTTTTTTTTTTTTTTTTTTTTTTATGTAAAGAAAGACATAAAATACTTTTTCTATCAGGTTTAATAGTAAAATTCTTCAGAATCGAATTTGTATATCGTCGTTGAACGGCTTTCGTTTAAATACGGTAAGCCGCCTACGGTTCGGCATTTTTGAGATTAACCATATATATGATGCCGTGAATGGAAGTAGGAAAATAAATGTGGCAACCGAACCCGAGATAATCGCGATTGCAAGAGTAGTAGCACACACAGATAGTCAAGCCGCAAGTATTATACCACAAAATTCCAGCGCAAATATTTACTTTCGCCCGAATCCGAGCATTCCTGCATGGATGCATCACTTTTGTACGCAGATGTACGTCGGGTTGCATCTCGTACAGGCGCCCAACTATTTGTGATTTTTGAACGATGTGATTACGTTTATTTTTAAAATGTTTCAATTGTTGTTTGAAGTATTCTTGATGTTTTCGAGTCGATATTTATTTTGGTATTTTAAAATAGAATTTACGTAGTTTTGTTTTTATTAATATCTTAATTGAAGAAAAATATTAAGATGAATCATATTTATTTTCTAAGCGGCACAAGTGTGAATGTGAGTTATTGTTACGTGTGCTAATAAAAATGTCAAAACTTAAATAATATTTGACTTCTTGTTATATGTACATAATATAACGTGCTCATATATTTTACGTTTCTTTTATATTAATCTCTCATCTTAAAAATAAACTTTACAAAAGTCGAACTTGAACAGTAAAACATACAGATTTATTTTTTCTTTAAAAGAATTACATTTCGAAAATGTGCCATTAAATTAAACACTTCGTTCGCACACACAAAAAACAAAAAAACAAAAAGGCAGCATTTGCACATTTATACAATAGACTTTTCTTCAAAGCCATACCGCAATATAATAAGCAATTCTTTATATGTTTGAAAAAAAAAAAAAAAAAAAAAAAAAAAAAAAAAAAAAACAAGTATACGCGACGGATGAAAAAAAAAGCGCACACCCAGAGAAAGAAAAGATAACGTCTCGTCAACGAGGTGCAATTCGGCGCTCTTTATTCTCGTGAAACGTCGCGTGTCACGCAATATTCTTTCCGCCTCCGCGACGAATATGAATATGCACAATGACGCTCGTCTCACTTGTCGGGCTCTTTTCGAAGAGTCAAGAGTGAAAGCTTTTCCGCGGAGTCGATTGTTTCGTCCTCTATTTTTACGAGAAACCTATGAATAGACCCGCGACATATTTCTTTTGGCTCTTACTCATACACAAAAACGTACACGTATATATGTATACATTATTTTTCTCGGAACGTTTGTACACTCGATGGAAAAATTTTCGTTCGATCTTTGGTCACACGTCGTTTGTTGAATTGGTCGAGTGTATTTCTCCTATATATATATATATATATATATATATATGCAACTAGTCGCGACATTTGACTTTGCGCAATTGACCCCTTGAGCGAGGATGTGGGATGTTGCATCTCTTGCGTTTCTCATTCTTACGCTTTTGCTTCTTTTTTTACCGCACGTATGCGGCGAAAGTCTACGGAAGCAAGAATTATATAATATTCATTCAAGCCGTAATTCGTTTTAAAATTTATATAAAATATATGATTTCGTAAATAAATAATATTTTATCATTCGAAATATAGTATTTGTTAGTTTTATATCGATTATCAAAATAATTTTAATGAACATTATCGACTTTAATATAATTTCGTTTCATTTTAATGATTATAAATTGTTGCTCATTTGTATAAACATATAAATACAATTTCTTTTCGAGCTTTCGGCCAATAATTAACAAATTTAAGGTCGTTAAGAGATTTCAAAAATAAGTTTATCCGTAAATTTTGTTGAAATATTGTCTTTCTGAATGATTTTTTATCTTCCTTTTTTTTTTTAGAGAAATCGAAAAAAGAATTTTAAACTTACACCCACGAAATGTTTATACTGTGTCGCAGTGGTGAGAAAAAAAAATATCACATCGTAATCGACGAAAATAAATAACGTGCAAGGTTGAGAAATTTAAAAATCTTAAATACAAGCTTGAGTCACGACACTCTAGATGTGTCAATAAAAGGCGCGATCGTTAAGTAATCATTTAAATTTTTTCGTGAAAGTTTACCAGAGATTTTTTTTCTTCTTTCTTTGACAAAGTCGCTCTCTTATTCTTCTGAATGAATCTGGTTATATTTAAAATATTGGTACTATTTTTTTTTTTTTTTTTTTTTTTTTTTTGCTAATAAATTACGCGGTTCTTGGAAAATTGAAAATATTTCAACTCATAAATATATGTACGTAATGATTTTTATGACCGATGCACACGAATCATTAGTAGTAAAGTAAATATTTTTGCCTTCATTAGAATATGATTCAGAGATGAATGATAAATTTTTATTTTTTACATTGATTTAAAATCCTTCAAAATTGCAATAAACGCCTGCATCAATGATAAATTAATTCAAAGTATAGATATATAATATATTTTTTTTGATGAATATAGGCAAATTAAAATTATCTTTAATCCACGAAAAGATAAGAAATTCTTAAGTCGAAAGAAAGAGAATGAAAAAAGGCTGTATAAAGTCAGTTACATAAATATAATAACTCGCATAATTTGCAAACAGTGGGACTTTTGTACGCGTTGCATGAAACTTACAATAAAATACGGTAAAACCAACGCATCTTCGACCAATAAGCGCAGTTGTGATAATCAAAGACACTGCTTGCAAAGTTAAATATCGTGAGAAATTTCGAATGAATTTTCTCTCTTTTAGCGTACTACGACAAAGTATGTATATATAATCGACTGGTTGTCGCACGTATCTCGTCCTCATTTTATGCTTTAGCTTTATGATATACATATATATATTTTTCTTAAGAATTCGACAAATTGCAACGTGTAATCACGTGCGAACGATCGTTGATTCTTTGTTCTTTGCTCGGCGTTAAAATTAGATTGTTTTCTTTGGGTGCGTCGACGATGACGCGGCGACTTTTTTTTTTTTTCATGTAATTGCATATGTAGAAAGGCATTGCGCTTGTAGGTGTGTTTCACTCGGAGGTGTCATAGACCTGCACGTGGCAGATGTTTCGATGTTGTGTTTGAAGAAGACGCGAGACTTACTGAGTTTTTGTATTGCGCGAATGACTAACGCGCGAATATAATTACTGTATGAATAGTGATTTTTAAATAGATTATTATAAAATTCATTGGTATTATTTGAAAAATGGACCATTAAAATAATATTATTTATTGTGATTAAGGTGCATTGATTAAAAAGAAAAAAATTAAGTTTTTTTTTTTCATTTATATTAATACCTACAAAATCTTTTCTAAATAGCGTTTATTTCGGTTTCATTTGCAATATAACTTCAACGAGTAAATTTTCTTCATTTATTTAAATAGTTCGTTATTCTCGCTGATAAACGCGATGATTATTATCTCTAGCAAGAAACAAAACTAGGCTTATAAATGTAGATAAACAATGGTAAACAACCATGATTCATCGAGCGAATCCGAACGAATAACCCATTCTTCTTCCATACCGTACGGCTCTTTTTCCTTTCTAATCGTTAAACGCATCTCTTTTAGGAAACTTGTCCGCCAACTGTCTTCTTTTTCTCCGTAGGTTATATTGTTTGCGCACTTCCATTAAAATCACGAAGAAACTCGGTGAAACGTCCGTAAATAATATCGGCAAACGATGCCAACGATGTTTTCGTCGACGTTAGAAAGTAGGACTGCGACGATATCTTATCAACTGCGCGAAATTTATATTCTTCGTTAGTAATTATTTTTTTATTTCTAACCCCTCCACTTATATGAGTAATCATTGAGATACCGGTTAAACCGGAAGTAACTCGTTTAGCTTATGGAATTAGTCGAACGAGGTGCGAAACGTCGGCAGGTATGGGCAACGCGTCGAGGAGTTTGTTTGATCGACGCGTCGCCGTTATGTGTTGTCTCCTGCTGTCCATCCTATTGTCTTTATATATATATATTGCGAGCGTTGAGAACACTGAAAAAAGACTCGATCGTTGCTTTACTATACTCAAGTTTGCTTTATACAGAAGAATGCGGATTGAACGATAACTCAAAGAATTCATTCGTTCGTTACTGTTGTGTGTGAAATAAAATTTTAACGTTATAAATTTTTGCAATCGAGGCAAAAGACAATACAAAATACAAATACAGGCAAAACGATATAAAATTATGCTTTTTAATTTTCTATATAATGTTATTAGAGTGCTTATTAAGATAGTATCAATAGGAAAATTGAAAGGAATTATATATTTGAAATCTAAATGAAATCAAGTTATACATTGTTAACGTTTAAAAATATACTTTAAAAGCTAAAATTTAAATATCTTACAACCATTTTCATTCAAAGTAATAGTTAAACGAAATTTCCTCATCGCTGAGTTAATCAATGTATAACTTGCTAATTATTGATTAATCTATAAACTACATCGACTTATTCGATTAACGGATATCATTCACAAATTCTCAAGAACGTTATAACCAACGTCTTATTTCACCCGCGAGCTATTTTAAATTCCTTCGTCCCTTCGACTGAATCCTTTCTGACCCGTTAAACATTCAACCATACGGAAGCATTAACACGTCGAAAGAAAATTAAAGAGAGAGAGACAGAGTCAGAGAGGATGTGAACGATTTATACGTTCCGGTTTTCTCATTTCTCCCGAGGCTTTTTCACGGGCTGTGCGATACAACCGGACGTTCTCGTATATATGTTTATTCGGCTCTTAAATCGTTTAAACTTCCTATATTCTATAATACACCACGAAGTTTAATTGAATTTTATACAAATTTCGAAGATCGTCGGCGCGCGGGAATATCAATCGGGCGCGTAATCGATGTTGGCTACGTTTTCTGCGGCCCGATTCCTATAATTCAGAGAAATTCGGAACGTGCTTATTTGTCGAAATGTACAATTGATATCTTGGCCGATGTTGAATGTAAAGGTTAAAAATAAATTTTTTTTCTTTGTTAATTATTTAAATAGTTATTTTATATAAGCATCGTGGATAAATAAGAAATATTATTCAATTTTTCTTGTGTGATAATTTGATATTGTTTGATTTTTTTACATATAATTGCTTTAACTTTATAATCTTGAGTTGGTTATGACATTTCTTTTAAAAATTTTTAATCAAAATTATTTAACAATGGGACAATAGAATTGAAACTAATTAAAAGATCGTCTTTGAGATAGGAATTTCATTTAAAAATTTTTTTTTTTTTTTTTTTTTATCTTCCCGCATTACGACTTCATAACAGGAATGTAGAATGCTGAAACTCCCTCTTTATCGTGTCTCTCTTTCTTTCTTCCTCTCGCCAAACTTGACTCCGACCTACATTGCATTCTGAACTTAAACCGACACTCTGAATACTTTAAATATAAGTGTCTAGATTTAGAAGTTCTTGCTTGAAATTATAAAAATTAACTATGTTAAAGGTCTTTAAATATAGATCGTGTCTTAAATCGGAGTGGCGATCACTTAAATAAATCACAAGTTTTAAAAAGCGCTCGGGTTCGTTAATGAATAACTCGTTATGAAGTACTCGCATGAAAAAAAAAAAAAAAAAAAAAAAAAAAAATATGAAATTTTGAACAGCACTTTATCGACTGCAATTATAAATAAAAGAAAAAAAATATCGCTATAATAAATTGATGTAGATTGTGTAAAAAACTAGAATTGTATATTTATTTACCACGAAAAATAATTTTTTAAAAATCCTAATTAAGGCTCTGCTTTAAAAAAAAAAAAAAAAAAAAAATGTCTCATCGAAACAATAGTTAAAATATATATAATCATCTTTACCATCTATAAAATCAACAACGAATGAAAATAAGACATCTCAATTCTCAAAATTTTTGTACAAAGTTTCAAATGCACTAGAGAATTTTTAGCACACAACTAGGTAGACAGAAAGCGCCTATCGATTTGCGCGTACACGTACGTATACCCGAAAACGCTGACAAATGCGGTAAAAACCAACGATCTCTCCCTTCCCCAGCTACTCACTTAATTCCCTCGAGCGTGAGGGAAAAGCAAAGCGAGGAAAGATAATAAGTTGTAGAGACACGTGTGTACCTATAATGAACAAAAATTCTTGTGTGTTCACAGATGAGAAGCAGGACGGCAGCGGAAGCGAGTGCAACTCGGTGGTGCCGAAGAAGCGCCGGCGCAAGAACAACAACGCCAACTACGGGGAGGACTGCGCCGGAGATCAGCTGTTACTGCTGGCTGGCTGCGGCGGTGGCGCAGCCTCGCCTCGCTCCTCGCGGGACTCCTCGGCCTCCTCGCGCTCGAGCTCGCTGCTGCAGTTCGAGTCGCTCGAGCGCACCTGTGCCACCCTCTCGCCGTCCAGCTACAGCTTCGACTCGCTCGAGTACGTACGCGCAAGCGCGCAGCACAACGGCGTTAACGCTGCCGCAGCCGCCGTCGCCGTTACTGGTGGTGGTGGTGGTGGTGGTGGTGGTGGTGGTGGCTTGAGACACGAGACCGCCTCGCCCGATAGCCTCGAGCAGGATGGATACAACAACGTTACCCAACAGCAGCATCATCGGCTCAACGGTTACTCGAGCGAGCTGCCCAGTAACGAGGGCCTCTTCGCGAGGCTCAGGCCTTACAGGAGCTTCGAGAGCCTCGGGGAGAAGGATTTGTTGGCGAGGGATGATCAGATAGCTTCGCTCACCAATGGATTTGGCTCGCACAGTTTCGCCAAGAATTCCGATCTTTCGCGCTTATCTACCAGGAGGCCCCGGTCTAGAAGGCCCAGGTCTAGGAGAAGGTATATCACCAAGGAATTGATTCAAAAGTTACTTGCTACTGTGGTTTTCACTACTTATACTTGGAAAAACTCTTATTTACATTTGTTTTTTTTTATCATAGTGCTTTTTAAATGCTAAAAATGATAAGAATTTTTAAAATAAAAATCATTTCCAAGTCTAATCAGCGATTTTGGTACCACATCGGCAATTATTTTGCATTCATTAATTTAGCACAATTTAGAAAAACTAGTTGCTTGAAATTAGAACATCCCGTTTGATACTCCGAACGAAAGTAAATTTATATAACGCTGCAAACGACAATTTGTATTTATGCTGTAGTGCGATTTTCAGCATGGTATTAATTATTTTGCTTTACATTAATAGATAACTTTTGAAAGTGTATATCTTTTTTATTGAGCATTATTATACCTAAATGCTTTTATGTTTAGTGTCCTACTTTTTTACATTATTAATACGTCACTTTCAAAAAGTACATTATTAGTATTTTGCATTATAATTTACTTATTAATTCTATTTTGCCATCCTGAGAGATAAGTTTTCAACTTTGTTCTGAGTTATACTAGTAAAACGCTTATAGACAACATAGATTTAGTAAACAGTATAAAACCAATCAGCATTTTTAATTTTTAAGTAGATTTAAGTTGATAGCGTTAAATAGTTTTTATTAACTAAAATTAGTACAGTATTTAATAATTTATTAATTTTTAACTTTTGTTATGATTAGAATGCTAAAAGGTGATTTAGAAAATTTTATAATATAATAGAAATAATATAGGTAATTTAAAAACGATAATAATGCAACAAAAACTAAAAAACTCGTTTTACCGAATTATAAAAGAACTTTTAATCTTATCATTATTTAAAAACAATTCTTAAATCACCGCTCAACTCAATTAGCAAATCACAGCCGCCGTAAAAAATAAACAGAAGCACCATAAAAAAAATTTGAACGATCACGAATACCACGTATCTCCCACAAAAGCATTTGAAAACAAACGTTCAAAGCTACTAAAACGGACGTAAAAGACACGAGCTTTCGTTTAAAATTCAACGAGTTAGCGAAGGAAGCGTTTAGAAGCGTCGACACTATATCCTATCGTTAAAAAAAACAAATAACGAGGATAAAGAAGAAGAAAAGGGACGCGCGTTTCATACGACGCGAGAAACTTATTTCCAAAAGTCGTATCCGAAAGAAAAGTTCTTTCTCTTTCTCACTATTGGGGATGTTTTTTGATCGACCTTAAACCTTGAGCAGTAGAGCACCGGTCGCTCTCTTTTTCCGATATAGAATTGTTGGCAGTGTCGAATTGGCCGCGTGGCCACGTGACCCGAATTTTTTTTTTTTCTGGCTCTCGCGCGCGTGTAAATCTTGACCCTGGCTCTCATCGAGTATAACTCGTATACGCGACATCTAACGCCGCTTTTACACTTCGTTAAATGTTTATATGTCAACGATACGGTAGATTTTAATCCGTCACGTTATCGATCAACCGTTTTTTTTTTTTTTTTTTTTAATTTTTCATCTGATTCTTTAAAAGCCTAACCTGTTAGCTCTTGAAATAATTTAAAATTATACGCGTTGAAACGTAAGGCTATATATTTTCGATATACTTAAAAGATATCTTTAATAATTGAATTTGAATTTAATGATGCTTGTAAGTAGCGAGAGAGTTAGACCAGTAGAGCGTACGAGAAACATCTCGAGATACACTTAATAGGCGCAACTGTTAACACTTCTTCAGCCGAGTGAGAGGGAGAGAAAGACAGAGATGGAATATAAAGAGAGAGAGAAAAAAAAAAAAAATTGTGGACTTTGTTATAATGGCCCTTAACTTATCTCAATTACTCGTTGGTAGTCTCGTGAGACGGCAAATGTAGCATTACACAACGCATGCCCGCATATTCCGCCACCGTTTGTACGACGCATCAACTTCAGGAAATTAGTAGCGAGCGAAGAAAAGTGCTTTTGTCGTGAAACGTATATGTATATGTACAAACCGAGAATAATGCGACTTCTAAAAACAAGCATGCGAGCTTTACTCTATATGCCGCATAATTTTTTTCTATCTTTTGTAGTTTTCTTTTCATCAAGAAAATGGAGTGCAATATTTTTATACTTTTATTTATATACTGTTGGCAATCGAATATTTTTTATGATTTTTTTTTTTTTTTTTTTTTAAAGGCAGTTTATGTTATATACAGATTTGTCGATGCATGAAAACAATCGCACTAAATTAAATAATAAATTAATAAAACAATAACCGTTATTTTTTATTTGTAAAGCTTCTGTTATTTTAAAAATTTAGAATATTAGTTATTCATAGCTCTTTTAAAATTCTTCTTTGTTATATAATTTAAATAATTTGCAAATTTAAAAAATTTAAAAATATTGAATTAAAAAATGTTCTCTTATGAAAATTATGATACATTAATTTTAATAAAAAGCACAAAGAATCTAGAACACCAAAAAAAAAAAAAAAAAAAAAAAAAAAAAAGAAAAAAGAAAAAAGAAAAAAAATCTACAATTTAAAAATGTCTTAGGGACCCGTGGCAACTAAACAACGCGGACGCCTACTCGGATTACGACGACTATCCCTCGGAAGGCAATCATCACGACGACTCTCCGGAGAATTTAAGCGAACCCGACAACGACGACAACTGCAACGAGCAATTTAGCAGCTCGCGCTACAATCAAGTAGATCAGCTGCTCGTCTTTGGGGTCGATCCCACGTCCGCTTACTCGCACTCCGCCTCGCTCGACTGTCGCAACAGCATAGACCTGCGCGACTTCGGCTTGGACTCGGACGACGAACGAACGCGACGCGAGACCACCTTCCTCGACCTCAAGGCCGCGGCCTGTCTAAATTTATCGAATCCCAGTGGCGGTAACGGCGCGCAGCAACGCAACAATCGCGACGATAATCGTCTCTCCTCCGATACCAACGACGAAGACGACGACGACGACGACGACGGAGACGACGAAGACTACGACGAGGACGACATCGACCCGAGCGTACAGCTGCGAAGACGGCATCACCATCATCATCGTCACCACCACCATCATCGTCATCGGAGCACCGGCAGCAGCAGCGGCGGCGGCAACGGCAGCTCGCTGCAGTACAACGAGTCGCGCCAAAGCGGCGGTGGCGGCGTCGGCGGCAGCTTCACTGCCAACAGCGGCGGGGCGGGCTTTAATTTTAGATTCTCGGATAAGTGGCGCAGCGCGCCCAGTCTGCCGGGCAGCCTCTTAGATTCCGCAACAGCAGTAGCAGTAGCGTGCTCCTCCTCCTCCTCGGCCAGTCTTCTAAGATACGAGGATTACACGCGCGTCGCTAGTGTGCCGGTGGATCTCGATCTCTGTGGTCGTCGCAGTGTAATCGACGACGACGTCGACGTCGACGATGACGACGAAGACACGCGCCGCTTAAATATAGAGAGCTCCGACGAGAGAACGCTGAGTGTGCACGACGTCGAGGACGAACCGATCCAACAAAAGCACAAAGAAGCGAGTAACGAGGACGACGAGATGGCGGAAATAATAACGATGAACAATCACGACGATCTTATGCAGGAGGAGATGGACATCGAGCCTGGCAAGACGATCGGCGAGGAAAAGGTGAGGTTGAGAAAGCGGGCCAAAGAAGCCTCCTGCTCCGTCAAAACGCAGGATATAAAAAGCGCGGATATTCTCGCGGGTATAAACTCGGAGACGCCGAACATGATCGACGAGGAAAACCAAAATCTTTTGGAGGAGAAGCCCGTGCTGACGTCGACGGTTAAAACACAAGATCGGGTGGAATCGAACGTTCTCGAGATCGCCATGGCAATGGAAAACAACGTCGACGCTGTCGTAGACGAGGCAATTCGTCAACTCGAGCGGGAGGTCCAGGAGGCCACCAGCAGCAACAGCGCCAACGTCGAGGAACTAACCGCCGCGTTGGAGAACGCGCAGAAAATGAAAGAGAGCATTTTGGAGAACACGCAGCGCCGCCGTGTCAAGAACAACGCGAGTTACGAGCTTGCCCAGCAATACACCGTCGACGAGAACAGTCTTCTTTATCGACGTATCTTTCACCAGGATGCCGGCCAGACTTCTGCTAAGCCGAGGCGCGTTCTCAACAACGCCAGCTATGAACTCGCTCAACAGAACGATTGGATGAGAAATTTGTCGTTCGGCTTTGATCGGCAGATCACCCGCATGGATGCCTGCGACGAACTTACCGAACCCACCAACTCTGACAATTCCTCGCATCTCAAGATAAACGAGCTCGTCGAAGAACTGTCCGGCTCGGCTTCTAATCTGGTAAGCGAGACGCGCGAATACGTGCCCGACGCCCGCGTCTACTCCAAATCGTCGGAGAACGTGTCGCGGCTGTCGAAACAGCAGAAGCAGCAAAACGCTAAGAAAGATGAGAGTCCGTCGCTGTTGGATCAGATAAAAAAAAACTCGGATTTCTTTTCGACTTCTGGAGAAGACACTGGTAGAAAGGCAGATTCAGCATCCGGCAGTTCATCCCACGTACCCGCTTTAGACGACGAAGTAGATTATCCCTGCTTGTTGGAAAATAAACCCATCGTAGCGCACAAACCCGCGATTTTAGTTACGGAGAAGACGCCTACGGAAAGCGCGAAAGAATTTATCGAGAAACAATTTAGATTAGAGGAAGACGAGGAATTATACAAAATGTCATTCATCGGAGAATTTTATCCGGAGAAAGTGTCGCCAAAGAACGGATACAACAGCAGCGGCATCAACAAGCAGCCGCATCAAATAGTGTCGAAGAGCTGCGAGGACGTGGCGGGCGAGCGGCTGTGGAGGGTCGTGGTGGAGGCGCAACCGGCCGCGGAGAAGGAGAGCCCGTGCCGCAACGACGAGGGAGTAACAGCGTCGGCGGCGCGGAGGACTCCCCCACTACCGCGCAAGCAATACGGCGGCAGCTCTCCGGAATCGGCCGGTAGTAGAAGCTTAGCCGGCAGTTCTCCAGCGGCGCTTGCCGAGCGCAATAACATCGTTAACGGCAGCTACGACGAGACGCTAGTGCCGCTCGATTACTACGACGAGCCAACCGAGCCAGCGGAAGCCAACACGGTGCAACAGAGGGTCGAGATGTCGGCCACCGCGGCCAAGCGGCTCGCAATGTCCGGGGAGCCGTTAAAAAGTACAAGCGCGAGCAGCATGAACGCGATAAACAACGCGACCGCGAGCGCTGGACACAAGGAGGAGAGGAAGAAGGGCGGCCTCGGTGGATTTTTACAGAGGTTTTCCAAGCTCAGATTTAGTGGTAGATCGAAAGTGCCGCGCTCGGAGGTGCAAAAAAAAAGTGCTGTGTTGGGTGGTGCTGGTGTTGTTGATAATCGTGCCGCGCTTCAACAGCCGAACAGGAAAAAAAACGAGCCGGATTACATTATCATACCGCTTCATCCGCCAGCGGACGAGATCGCCAATGAAGAACAGCAAAACGCCGAAAGAAAGAGGCCGGATGTTGAAAGAAGCGCTTCTAACGTTAGGTGAGTTTTTTTTTATTCTTGCACTTAAAAAAGAAAGCGACTTTAAAACTTTATTATAACAACTTTAAAAATATATTTTTTCCATCAAAAATATTAAATTTTCTTCTCAAAATATTATTATTTACCCATATTATCTATTTCCGGAGCAATGTTTACACCGTAAATTTCAAGCTCAAAAGATAGGTGCAATGTTTTGATTATCGAGCGATGTGCGATGCTTCTATGTTTATACCGAGGGTACGTTCACTTTCGTTCCGCGGATCTGCGATGTTTTGTATATACACACACGCGCGCGCGCGCGCAAACTTGTGTATATAAAGCATAATATATGTGTGTACAGGTAAAGATACTAGTACGTATGTACGTATATAAAGAGGCGCGGATTTGAAAATCGTATATCGTTATGCAATAGTAAACATGATATTTGATTTGCACATAACGATGCAGTGATCGTAATGATGCTTATATGGTACGGTTACAAATATAGTTGTTTACAATATCAATGCCATTCACAGTAGGATGATTATTTTACACTAATATAAAAGACGATGCTAATTTCTTAAGAACTTTTTGTTAAACTTAAATAATGAATACTCAAAATATTAATATTTGCATCCGCGTAAAAGAATTGTTAAAATAAAATGTCATTATATTAATTACATTTTACTTAACATAAAATTCGACTTAAACGACGAACAAAGTACGTCGTAAAATATTTTTTATCTGTGTTATGATTTAAACACCTGTATCATCTCGTTTCATTTAAATGTAAATAAAGTGTGACGTTATCGTATTATGAAGCCGTTAAAAGTATGAAATAAAATTCGAAGAGTGTCGTTAAAATGTAAAATTCTTAATAAATTTTCGATCAACATTTTCTATTTCAGACTTTAAATTTAAAGCCAATAGACCAAACATTATACTGATTGAAATATAAAGCTGTTTATAAATCGTTACATTTTCACGTCAATTCCATCTTCATTCGATATCTATCAACGGATCCTTACTTTTTTTCGTCGTAAAATAAATACACGTTTTGTTTTGTCTATAAATCCTCGTTTACATCATGCAGAGCATGTGAAAAAAAAGGAAAAATCGTATAATACGAAAATTTAAAGAAGACGCGTGTTCTATAAAACTTCTTTCACTCGTCGGTTTCTAATGTGCGTACATATATATATATACGTGAACATAGAGAGGAAGCGCGGGCGGTTGGCGGTAAGTCGAGTCTCGCCGCGGGAAAAACATATACACACAGCTGATTTACGAGTGCGTGCGCGCGCGTCCCCTCTTACTCTTCTTATGCGTGTACATACATATGCGGGTATAGGTATTTAAAGTCATTTAATGATAAAGCCTTATTTTATCTTTGTCTCGCTCCATCTCTCATTCGAGAGAGAGTCAAGGATATAATGCATAATGTCACTCGCGAACTCTCAAAGTGTTTAAAAAGAAGAAGAGTCGTCTTCCTAATGCTTGAAAAATCTAGGCTAAACAATCTAGTACGACAACGCTATCAACACATGGAAGAGACGAAAAAAAAAGTTGAAAAATCTCGCGAGTAAGATGCGTTTTTAATTTCGCGTACGCCGAGAGATATCTCGCCCGCACACGGGAGTCATAGCGGACTTACTCTCCTGGGTAAATATTTAACGAACGGCTTCCGGTCTGTGTATACGTGTACGTGTGTGCGTATGTGTGTGTGTGTGCATGTGGTTTGTTTATACGCGCGCGGTCGACGCTTGGCCGACCTTAATTATAGATGGTATGAACGAGCGTTTATGACTCCGGTGTGTATCGTCCCTTTGAAGTAGGAAGACGATTAAGGCTACGTTCATAATACGATTAAACGATCGTCGATTCGGAGATTTATTCGAGATTTACTTGCAAGACTTTTCTCTTTATTTTTCTTTTATTTCGAATTAGGATAATCGGAATTTTCATCTCGCTTTCGTAATGAGATTCTCATTTAGCTATTTTTAGATCGTTTGATTTAAAGCGCTATTTTTTTACAATTTGTAAACAAAACTGTTTATACTTCGAGATTTCAGCAGCATTTTTTCTTTATTTCTTTCCTTTTTTTTTTTTCAAATCGATCAATCACATCTTTACAAATACAATTGAAAATAATTTTATCGACGTTAAAGAATTTAGCTTTTTACACATAAATCGAATGCTTGTATATATTTCACTTCTCAGCTCGTAAAAGAATCATGTAGGTTAAAATAAAAGGCAAGGAGTCACGTACGTTTTAATCTTCGTAGGCACGTGACGGGCTGTGAATGCACCTTAAAAACATGTTCATCAAGTTAGCCCCGCCATTTTGTTTTTCACGGAATAAAATAGTTGTGCTGCATTGTGCACAACTTGTGCCATAATGTGCCGTTAATAAAAATTATTAATTTTCATTTTTATAATTTTTATGATCGGAGTTAACTATTCTTTCGAAAACGATAATTTTTTGCCTTTAAAAATTATAATTAATAAATTTTTTTTACGGCACACTATAACAAAAATTGAGTACAATTCAGCACAACTTTTTTTTTTTTAAAGACAAAATGGTGCGGCTAACTTAATGGACATGTAAAAACCCAACGCGCCAGCAATTTCACGGTAACGTGTATATATATACGACGGCACGCGCGAGATGAAAATTTTTCATTTGTGACATTTCCCGGCGCGTCTTTTACTACCGATTTATAATCAGTGGCATCGAAGAAGAGACGTTTTTATTTATTTTTTTTCTCTTTTTTCCGTTGTTTAAACTTTTGATAACGATGCGTATTATTCGGATGCTTTTTTAATTTTCGTCTCGGAAAAATGAGTAGTACGTATCGATTGTGCATAAACAACCACAATAATATACAACTTCAAAATTATCTCTTATCTTTTTCAACGTAATTTGTTTCTAAAGATATTGAATTTTTATTAGAGAAATAAATTTATCAACTTTTACGACGATATAAAATTTTCACCGGGATTAGAAATTTTATTTCATAAGATGCTTTTCACTTTTTTCGCGCAAAATTCGCACGATAAAATACATCGAGCGTTCATCGACGAGAAAAAAAAATATACGAACGAGTAATACAAAACTATTTTCATTAAGTATAATTTATAACGCTTGCGCGTAAAAGATAAAATAAAAATCCTCAAGAATCTCTGGCGATAAATTTATTCATTAATAAAGCAAGCAATGAAAATCGGGCCTAAACAAGCGCATTATTTACAGCGCATACTTGCAACTCTCTCTCTCTCTCTCTCTCTCTCTCTCTCTCTCTCTCTCTCTCTCTCTCTCTCTCTCTCTCTCTCTCTCTTTCACGCGCTTATATTCTCTACGAGAAAACTAACGAACGGTCAATCCTTCCGAGCGCTTAGCACACACGTATACACCAAAGACGACGACGACGACGACGACGACGATGACGACGAAAGCGCTCCCCTGATTGTAATTTATTCACACACGACGATGCGCTCGCTTCGAGGTATATAATTTACACCCATAATGGCTGTCGCTCGAGTACACTCGAAATGACCGCCGCTGAAAAGAAAGGAAGAAAAAAACACCCGTGCACACAATTCTATCTCTCTCTCTCTCTCTTCTCTCTCTATACATGTATGCGTGAGTATATGTGCATACCGGGTACAGGAGGGGTTCACCAAGACCCTTGACCTCTTCTCAATGAAGCCGCCGCCGGCGGCGCGAGGTTCGATGCGACCGACGATGACAATGAGGTCAGATATCCGTCCACCTCCTGTGTTAGCCGATGTGTGTATACCTCGGCGTGAGAAAGAGTCAAGAGTGAGTGAGAGAGAGAGAGAGAGAGCAATAAGCGAGTGTCAACGGACCGACGAATGTACGTGTAATGATTCCGCGTGTTTTGTTTTTAGCTAATAGTAGCCGATGAGTACAAATACAAGTAGCTTACGCTTTGCCGCGGTTTGGAATTAATCGAGTGAGATTTTGAAGATTGCTTGACTGTATTTACGCCTATGATTTTAGATAATGGTTCGTTTTATGTTTTTGATCGATGGCGTTTATAGAAAAGTCATTATTAAATTTTTCAAAAGTATCAACGTCTAGATTTATCTTTTAATTAATAAATAACATATGTGATGTACCTTTTTTTATTATTAAAAAATAAATTTGTTTATTTATCGTTATAAATATTGATTCCGAATTTATATTTGTAGCAAAATAAAATTTTCATTCGCGTTGATAGCATTTTCATTTGCAATTAAATATTTAAATTTCAATTTAATAAAAGACAACAAAGCATATTGAACGAATGTAAACAATAATCTTTTTTTCAATGTTTTTCATTTATGAAAAAAACTTTTTTTCTCTACATATGTATATCGGTTACGTAATAAATATACACACAGATAATCGTTTTATGTATTTTATGTCTTCTTCCGCATGACTATAATATAATTATTTCATTGTAGATAATAAAATGACTTTATCCTTCAACTATTTTCCGTAACTATTGTACTAAAAATTTTAAACTAAAATTTTAAACTTAAAAGGTATACTTAGTTATAAAATTATCGTTTATTCAAAAGTAAAAACAAAATTAATTTCTTAAAACCGCGCATAAATCGATCAAAATTTTTTTTCAATCGCGAAAAAATACATCCACAGAAACATCCTCCGCAAGAACCAAACGAAAAATCGGCATCTCGCGTTCTCATGTATCCCATACGCGCTTACATACGCGCATACACAAACCGTCAATAAAGAATCGTCAAAAGAACGAAAGAGCCGGAGGTTCGTTTAGGGTCATCAGATGCGCGATTCATCGGTAGACTGCAACATCAGTCGGCTGTTGCGCGACGCGCGCGTTTAAAGTACGCGCGATCGAGGCGCGTGCCGCGATTACGAAGTTCTCTGCCCGCACTTTGCTTCTCCTCCTTCTGTATATCAGTTGTTATTATGTGCGCCCTCGTGCGTATTCGTTATGCAGATTTTATCACCGCCGCTTTCAATGCGCATAGTGGATGAAGTGTAGGAAAAGCGATGATTGAACTAGAAGAGAGGGAGTATAGTTGGAAAAACACCGGAAATTGGAATTTCGTTGTTTAGTTTCCGAGATATGCTGGTTAGATTTTCAAAGTTACTCAAACATTTTTTTTTTTTTTTTTTTTTTTTTTTTTTTTTTTTTTTTTTTTTTT
Source organism: Chalcis sispes (assembly GCA_949987625.1). NCBI lineage: Eukaryota > Metazoa > Arthropoda > Insecta > Hymenoptera > Chalcididae > Chalcis > Chalcis sispes. The sequence goes on from OX465096.1 coordinate 3,883,092, forward strand.
TTTTTTGTACGGATCTCAGTTTTTATCGAAAATATGGCTCAGGATAAGTTTAATGCCAATAGTAGACTCGATTATAGAAACGATGAGTAACGTCGTCGTAAAAATGAATTTGGGCTTATCGTATCACATGATTACATTTTGAATGTTCTCACCGATATCGATCGAAGTAAAATAACAAACGAGTATTTTTATTTAAAATAATCTCTACAAATTAAGTGCACCGATGTAAACGAAAAGAAAACGAGACAAAAAAAAAAAGCATCGTTTCGTACCAAAAGTTATTACAAGCACACAGGATTAACGGTACAATGGCAAGAGCGGCAATATCGAGGCATCATAAATGCATCGGTCAATTTTACCGGCGTAGAAAAGGTGATGCGTCATAAAAGCGACGATGCCTTCACGTGTATATGAATATACAGCGTTCGAAGTTGTCTCATCACGTGTAATATAAGAGGGTGAATAGTTGTACGCGGAGATAGTCAAGAATAAGAGCTTTTAACGCGTAATTAACGTGTAGCAGTACTATGTAGTAATAAAACTACGTCGCGTTAATCCTTACGTCCGAGAGTTTAAAGACGATCGGCATTCCGTTAACGAGGATATACGATTGTTATATTGAAGGGAATGAATTTGTTGTACTAAGATTTTTCAATGGATTTATGAAGTATGTAAGATGCTTAAATAAGTAAAATTAGCTGTAGTTATTAGCTGGAGTAATGGTAGCTAAATGCCGACTATAAACTTTTGTAAATTTTACGTACCGATTTAATGAATGGTTTATTAAATTTCACAAAATTCACTTGGAATCCCAACAAAAAAATCTGCTCAACGATCTGCTAAACGTTAACGTCAAAGTTTTTCAACGACTATAATTCAGAAGTTAAATAACCACACAGCAGTCGAAAAACAGCTTCAAGTAGCTCTAGGCTCTTATACAAACGACCGACGACGACAATGAAAATCGCGCACATTTCTCTCTCTCTCTCTCTCTCTCTTTCTTGTATATATACATCTCGAGTGCGGCAAAAGACCAGCAGCCATTTCTCTTTCTCTCCGACAGGCTTGGAATATTATTTCCAAAGGCTATCTGGGTTGGTCTATAGAGCGCGTCTGTTTTATCTCCGTCTCTCCTCTTCATTAAGAAAATTTCTCGTAAGAAAAAGCACGAAGCGCAACTGTCTGAGCGATCCCTTATCCTTTCATATCCTCGGCTGATTTTTCTTCCTCGGTTAATCGTCGCTTATGTACATAAATATAAACTTGTAACGGTTCGCGAACGGAGCTTAGCTCGTAATTTGCGAGAAATTACACGTATCGTCGCGCGACTGTCTTCCCTCCGCATTTAAAATGCCCGCGTAGAAGACGCGCGTAACCGATGAAATTCAAAATATGCCCGTGTCGTGATTGTTTAAATAAGAGAGTAGCAATAAATTATGTACAGTTGCGTCGCTACTCGCCTTTATTTCTCGGTGCGGTATGCGCGCGTGTGGGAACAATACCGCGCGCGGTAAACATGTCTCTCTCTCTCTCTCTCTCTCTCTTTTTCGCTCGTGTAATTTACTCTTTCGCGGGGTCATTAATCGCCACGCCGCGATTATGTATGGTGTCACTGTTTAACTGCACTTGGACTCTCCCTTCTGGTTTATTTTGCCGGTGAGCGACGTTTTGAAACGTTATTTTATCTTTAAAATGCGCGAGAATTTTCTCATATATCGGTTAGTGTTTACTAAGTTTTATTTTTTATTTTTTAAATAGAAAGCAATTAATGTTAATTGAAAAAATAGAAAATTAAATTCATAAATTATTTATCAATTAGTAATTTATTTAATTAAAAATCATAAAGTGTAAGAGAAAATGATTTTATCGAATATAAAAATAAGAATCTTTCAAGTATTGAGAATGTTGCTAATAATGTTAAATTAAATTTTCTAGAATGAAAAACTTTCCTTTCTCGCGCATAAAGTAGATAAATTTTATATAAAATTTTAAATATTGTCTACCTTGATTATTAAATGCGTTTGTAAAAATATTTTACACTAGTCTGTAAAAGAAATTTAAATCGTCGTAATGTTGCCCGTTAAAATCAAACCAAACTTGATTTTATTTTAGAAACAAGTGTACGCATTTACCTTGCACATTAAAAGAAAGGAGTTTATCAATTGAAAAGATCTAGATAAAAGAAAATATGGAATAAAAAAAGAAACGATAAAATAATTCCATAACGAAAACAAAATTGTTCTTCCTCATCCTCTTCAAAGCCGGCAATTATCATAATCGAATAAGAAGCTTACAAAGAGATGTGTTCACGAAACTTAACTCGACCCTTAATCACTTCTGTTTACAATTTCATGATTAGCCTAATTAGCTTCCTATTCACGAACAGGCGCACGTATACTCGCGCGCAAAGCGTAAAGTAAGAAAAAGGATGGAAAACGAAAAAATAAAAAAATATAAGTATAAAGAACTTACGAACGCAATGATGTAAACGGTCATTAATCGTCGTACTCGTGCGCATCCTCATACATTGTATATCCATAAGTATACATATATATACATGAGTATACTTGGCTCGAAGTATTAATCGAAAACATATGCGCGTATACGTTCGCGCGCGCTTACGGGTATAAATGCTCGCCACTGTGTAACCCGTCGCGTCATCGCTTGCGAGCGAAGCGGTAAACTCGCTCGTTCGTTCACGATCATATACGTACGCGTGTTTATGGATATGTGAGTGTAGGAACGAATTGAGATTCGAAAAACGTGGAGTCACCAGCGGGCGGTTTCACTTTTTCGTATGTACGTCGCGTCGTATGTGTGCTTCTGCGTACGAAGAATAGCACGCGACTTCCGCGATTTGTAATTATGTGTCGCAGATTTTAAATCGATATATATATATGGATAAAGTTTTTGCTATCCCAATTTGTTAATCGTTCGCGTGTCGTTGTTTTATAAATTTAATTTTTGGGGTTTATACAGCCTTGATACTCTTGACATACTAATTGTTTAGAAATGATCGATGATTCATCGTATTTTATATATTCGATATTTGTACATCGATATGTACGCGATTGTTTTATAAATATAGTTTTGACGTATTCTTCGGCCGGTTTTTTTATCCGATTATTTTAAAATAAGTTACCGAGTTAAAAACACGCTAATTAAACTATCGAATAAAAAACCTCTGGAAATTAATGATTTAACTGACTCACGAGGTGCTAAAACTAAAACTTAACCAACCGAACATCTTAAATTCATTAATTCGTCAGATAGTATTAAGCAATACGCCTACAACGTGCGAGAATTACATTATACATTCTCGAAGTATAAACGCGAACGTGTCACGTAATCATCGCTCCCGGTGTAAAATATTTATCGCGCGATCCTACGTATAATCGCGCCCTACGACGCTTATAACTCGTGTCACTCGAGATACACCAGTCGCTGGTCTATACGCGACTGCCGCTGTATACATTGTTGATTCTATACACTTGGAATGTTGTAACTATCGGTTCCATTTTTCTTTTCTTTTTCGTTTCATTATTTTTCTCGTTTCTATACGTTTTTCGATGCCTTCTTACTCTTTTCGTTCTTCTATTTGTACGCAGACACGTGTTGCTTGAAAGATTGTATACCTGTGTGGGGTATGATGTGCGCCGGAGGTAATTTGATATAGATTGGCGCCCGGATCTTCGCGCATGGATTTTACCCTTATTTTTTTTTTTTTTTTTTACTTCTCTTTTTTGTTGATTTTTTTTTTTTTTTTAGAGAATTCTGTGAATTTAAAGGGATTAGTGCTTTAGTTTTTCTTCGAATTTGCGAATAACTATTACTTATACAACACGGATGAAAAAAAAAAACGTTGTCATAAGATATATTATTCAATTGTTTTTCATATCCAGATATAAAAAAATAAAACGCAATTTAACTTTCCTATTCACGTGTAAAGTCATTAGTAATTGCATCTAATTGTATTACATTAACTTTGAATCAATTATATCAATGTATACCAATCAATTTAACATTTCGACCGCTGCAACTGTCGATTTTAGATAATTATCGATTGATCGACACGCTAAAGTTAATGCTATTGATGATGTTACGAATCTTTGATACACCGTTTAATGAAATTTTCTCTTTATTTTTTCTTCAATTAAAAATACATTTTACTTTATTTCTTAAAATATTTTTTATAATAAATTTTCAATCTTATTCGTTTAACATCCATTACGTCGATTTAAAACGACGGGAAATAAAAAATTCTTATAAATTACCCTTTGTTTTACTACTTTACATTCACGATATACCGAAGTATTTTGTTACGCATATGTATGTGTGCACGAGAAACTATACATCGACGGAACAAAACTGTTATACATCAAGTAAGCGTTAGATATATGTATGTGTGTATATACATATATATACGAGAAAGCAGTTTATCGTCGGTGTAATCGTACGACAAAGTTATCGCAATCGTCGAGACAAAGTAAGGGTAAGAATTTTTTCTCCTTTTTTTCTCGATCTTTATCACTTTTGGAGTCTCCTTAAAAGAGTTACTGTTCGTTATACACATATACATCTATGTTATAATCGAATAGCGATCGCGCGGTAAAAAAAAAAGATGCATTTGGATTATCGTTGCTTCTGGGAACGGAAGTCGGATAACGTGTTTAAAAAAAATTTCAAAAACGAAGAATAAAATCCTTGAACGTGTGCGATATTAATCGATAACGGCATTCGATAAAGACGCTTTTATCCTAACCACTTATCGAATGTGTATATATACGTGTATACAGCGTTGTTATCCGTTATTCGTTGGATTTTAATCTTTTGATGCCTGAAAATTTTTATGTATTTATAGAATGCCTGCTTGTCGAGGTAAATTTTCAATGAATGCACTTGTTCAAAGTATCGATAAGTGCGATTATCGAGCTAATTTTAAGTCCGATACTTAACTAGATTTATAAATTTTTATGTACATTTACCGTATTCGTAATATTCTGTTAAAATATTCGTAATACTATTAAGTAATTTGCTTGCGTCGTTAATATTTTGACAAAACGTTTTATTTATCGAAAATTTTATTTTTTAAAGAAAGTAAACGGCGGATAAATAGATCCGCCAAAAGCAATCAACGGCGACAAAATACAATAAAAAAAAGAGGAGGGTAAAAAAGGCGCGACATAACGACAGAATACAGTTCTCCTCGTCACAACGCAAAAGAAAAGAAGAAAAGAGAGAATCGGCTTAAAGCCTCCTAGAGTTCTTTCCTCCTCGTCTGTTCTGTCTGTCTCTCTCTCTCTCTCTCTCTCTCTCTCTCTCTCTCTCTCTCTCTCTCTCTGTTTCTCGGTTGGCACGTTAATCTCTCGACGAGGCTTATAGGGTAAACGGACGTGCCACGATCGTCGCAAAGTCGCATAAACGACCGTCGCGGAAGTTATCGGACTCATTCTCTTTACCTTTCTCTCTCTCTCTCTCTCTCTCATTATATCTATCTCTCTCTCTCTCTTTTGCTCTCCGAGCGCTTAGAAAATTCCACGAGAGGAAAAGAATTCCGACCCCATTTTCGTGCGCGTGCTCGGCCACGCGAATTTATCTCGCGGATTGAAGAAAAGGAACGAAGCTTTATCTCCTCGGAGCTCGCGAGAGCTCTTATCCTAATTTTTTTTTTTTTTTTTTTTTATTTTTGTTTCCTTTTTTAAAAGTATAAGATTGGCGAAATTGCTCAGATTTAACGTGGGAAGCTGTATAAATTTAATGTGAGAAATGGAAGCCTGTTGATATACGAGTTTCGAGTTGAACTTAAGGCGATGAAAGTGTTTAAAGCCGTTATTATACTTGTAAAGAGATCGTTGATTATTTTAACGTTTAATCTTTCCCTTGACGATTTTCTAAAGCATAATTCGAAAGAAAAACAATACAAGCAATATAACTCGTTTTTCTCAGATATTTACAATTTTTTTTCACGAGTCACCGCTCGTGTCTCCTTTACATAATCCTACAATAGACGTATAAACACTGTATAAAGCGCGCGCGCGCGCGGGTTTTACAAATCAAGCGATAAAGATAACATACGTATGTACACCAACGTTTTTCTCTCTCTCTCTCTCTCTCTCTCTCTCTCTCTCAAATTCCGCCGGCGCATTTTCTACGCGTAACTCCGCTACATGCATAGGTCGCGCGATCGGTGTCGTAAGCACGAGCGCGTCGAAGTATTTGGATTTCGTCGAGCCGATCGATCGCGACCTCGCTACGATAGCGACGAGGGAAATAAAGAGAGACGCCGCGTTTCGCGATCTTACGACTGCGATCGCTTTTTCACCGGTAAACCCGCTGTAAAAACTTGAGCTAAGAAGACAATGGATAGAGCTAGAGGGTCTCGAGAATAGAGAAAAAACAATGGGGTAGCGAGAGAAGAAAAAAATAAAAAGAAAAGGTAAAAAGGTCGCGAGTGTGGACGTAAGAGAGAACGGCGGAGGGACGAGAGAGAGAGAGAGCGAGCGACGAGGAGACGAGAAGAAGTCGATGACAACGGCGAGGCTTAGATGTGCGCGTGCTTAATTCTCGACAATTGAATTTCGCAGGTTGCTCGCTTATTAGCGACTCGCTCGATTCTTCTTCTTTTTTTTTTTTTTTTCCTCTTCTTCTTCTTTATCAGCGCCGCCGAGAGCTTCAATTGCTTTTTATTTAAATTGATAAAACGGATCGACGGTTTGTAGATTTGAAGATGACGATTTTAAAATTAAGTTTTAATAATACAATGATGGACGAATTATTGGTATTGATTTTAAACGATGTATAAATAATGAAAATATCTAATTGAAATAATTTGTCGCGTTAAACTGTCTAATTAAAAGGTTTTGCTGGCGATGCCTATTTGAATTGTATATTGTTTTTGTCTAGAGGGTAATTCAATAAACAGTATTAGCTTACAAACTTATATCTTTTGAAGGTCAAAAGATTTAAGAAAATTATTTAATTAAATCCTTTCGTTAGCTAGAATATCTTACATAAAGTTTAAATTTTGACGAATTGCAATTGATTGTAAGATGAACGTAAAATATTTAAAATTTTAATTCAATTTTAACAAGTTAGCTTAATAATTTATTGCTTATTCCGTGTGAATATAATCAACAATTTTAACCGATTCACTCGACACAAAATATCTCGCTTACACGTTGTAATAACGTCTAGGCAAGCGGCTAGTCGCCCGTGTTCTATGCATTAATCATCGGTATGCCGCAAGAGATGGCGGTGCTTAAATTTTTTTTGGCATTGATTAATCGTGATCATTAGAGTTTATATATATTCTCGTATTAAATGCTCATAAGGTACAAGAATGCAATTAATACACAACTTTTTAATTTTTGCAGCGATCGTTTGTCAATTAACGAATGCATTAATTTTGTTTTATCGGAGAAAAAACTTTTTATCCATTGCATTCGATAATTTATTTTTTCATTTTTATTTTATACCAAAAGTATTTTTTTAGAATTATATAAAAAAACAAAAAGAAAAAAAAAAATTTAACGATACGTAAACATAACTCATCACGTGTTTTGCTCTGCATTCCGAAAATTTGAACATATCACAACATATCGATCCTTTTTCTTCGCTTCCGTTTCCCGAGAGATAACTACCTTTTCGACTCGAGCAACCCCAAAAGCTCATCGAGCATCCGCACGTCGCTCGACCGATAAAACATCCTCACCGAGGACTCCCTTATCGTTTAAGGGTAGCTTAATACCGGCCGCTCCGCACGATAACACGAGCTTACTACAACCCCCTTTAAACTTGTTTCAGCGCGAACGGGAGGCCGCCAGTGTGCAGCAGCAAGAAGCCGCCCCTGCCGCCGCAGTGTCTGCGCACTGGAACCGGCGGTATTACCACCACCACCAGCGGCGGCGGTAGCTCGTCCGACGGCGGTACGGGCGTAGGCGTCCCAACCCCGGCGCGCAGACGCGCCGTCACGGACCTTGGCAACCCGGCGGCCATCGAGATGGCGAAGGCGCGCGCCGTGATGCTCGCCAGCCAGGATCACCCGCAGCATCAGCTGCAACAGCAGCAGCGTTACCATCACCAGCACCAGCAGCAGCAGCAGCTCTACCGGCCCGTCGGCCTCCTCGAGACGGACCTCGACGCGCCCGTCGATCCCGAGGAGGCCGCTGCGAATAAAAAAGCCCGCAGCCTCCTCAATCTCAACCACAACGGCCATCATCATCACCAGCATCATCACCTCCATCACCTTCAGCACCATCATCGTCATCAAGGTCAGCAGCAGCAACAGCAGCACCAGCAGCACGGCATATCCCTGTCGATAACGGGCGCCGAGCAGGTAGACGACGCCATCGAGGACAATCTGGACGACGATGGGAGCTGCGCGATCTGCTGCCAGCAGCAGCAGCAGCAGTCCTCCGGCAAATCCGGCGCCCATTTGAATCACCGGGGTAAGCCGGCCAGCGAGGCCGCGGCTGGTCACCAGCGACCACACAAATCCATGGAGTTCCTCCTCGACAAGGAGAACCTGCACTTCGTCAAGGTGAGTTATATTATCGCCGTCGTGAGATTTCCCGCTCGAACGCTTTTCAACGCCAGGGGAAAGGGGGGACTCTTGGGCAGGGAGCTTCGGGGGAGGCTTTTGGTTAAGGCTTTGAGGAGTGTACGCTTCGGAGGAAAGGGTTGAAAGGGCTCGTTTTTAGAGTTGCTCCTCTTTGTTAAGAATCTTCGCGCTAATGATTTCTTCTCTATCTTTCGCGCAAATTTTGTCACAGCGTTTGCGAGACAACTTTTCGATATACGTGTGTTTATCGTATTTTTAACAATAATTATCCGATGTTTTGGCTTTGTCGATCTCGTTCGATTTGTCTCGTAATTCGCGTTTTCATTTTTAACGTACGACGTTATGTAATGAAATTAAGTGTGCGTTTATCGTCGAGATAATCATTAAAAATTGACTCGCGTCTACATTATACCGTATTACATAAAAGTCCTTTATTGCGAGTTAGAACGAAATTTTGAGATAAACTCGTTTGTTCAATTTTCCGAGTTTACTCAACAAATATATACACGGTTGCGTGAATATTAACTCGGCTCTCTTCTAATTTATATCGATTTCATGTTATTTTGTAAATTAGGCCAATGAGCTTTCGAGCCTTGTGTAATTATATTTACGAGTGATAATGATGCTTTATAATTAAATAAAAATAAAACTTGGCATCTTTATCAAATTACTTACATTCGAACTTATTTACGCGTTCATCAAATTAATGAAATTCCTTACTTTTTTTTTTTATTAAGAAAAAGAGTAAAAACTTTCCAAGAAATGAAAAAACTACACGATTGTAACGAACAACTTGACACATTCATGTATGCATCGATAACGACTCCCCCTTATTTGTTTTTTTTCTTTTCCCTCGAATCTCTGTCTTTCTCGATGTTTTACACACGCACAAGCTGTTGACGCTGAGCTTCGAAAAGATTAAGGGTTGATTGGATTTCATACGCCCGTTGAGAAAGAGAGAGATGAAGGTGCATTGTACATTGGAGGGTAAAAGCGAGATAGAAAGGAGAGAGAGAGAGAAAAACAGAGAGAGAGAAAGAGAGGTACGATGAGGTATCGGGAAGGCGATACTGGTGTCATTCAAGCAAATTACGTAATGCTACGCGATGGAGAAAAAAGGGGAGAGTGTTCTCTCTCTCTTGTTCTTTCTTCCTTTACTTTTTAAATAATCTTTTCTTTTCTTTACCCTTCTTCTACAGTACACTTATCTTCACGCATGAGATAATGCACGGAATAAGAAAATCCGACGGTTATACGAAAATTAACTTTTTTTTTTTCTTTAAAAATAAACCAAATATACGATAGATTACGAGATTATCATACCTTATAAATAATAAATAAACGGCCTGTTAAAATAACGATAATCACTATTTGTGACGTAATCTTGCGTCAAACATTTTCAAAAAATTTTACAAAAGTCATCGGTTATTCGTAATCGACGAAACGTCGAACAAAATTCAACTCCTAATATTCGTTTAATCGTCAGACCTAAGGCAGAAGACAGCGTGGCATTCAAAAGTACACATAATACACGCGGATCAAAAGGAGAGTAGACGCGCGCGTGAGAGAGAGAGAGAGAGAGATAGACGCTCGAGTTTTTGTCGTGCGCCCTTGACCCAATTGTCGTACTATTGATTCGCCTGTCACTTGAATGTTCCTGCGGGAGAATCGCCTCAGCCCTATACACATGTACATCTATATATCTATATATCTTCTCTTTCTCTGGGTACGATCACATCGCACATGAGCTCCGCAAATTTGCACAATAGCTTTCGGTGTCTATCGCGCTTTGAACTGCCCGCTACACGTGTATAAATATGTATGCACATATTTACATTATACATGTGTGTGGGTGTGTAGCGAAGGAGAAAGAGGGAAAGTATAGAAGTCGAAAGAGTTTGTACGAAGCATTTATATCGTACGTGCTCGATTTTGCGTTGTATACGTATATTTGAGCGGAGAAATGTGCTTAAAGCTTGATCCTTGTTCTTTATTACGAAGATAACGCGAGATTTTCGCGTCGTAAAGGCTTTGGGGGGAGAAGGGGGACTCCGAAGTGAGAACGCGATAAAAATTGCAACTTGAAAATTTTGTCATTTTTTGTTAAATTTTATTTACAATTTTGCTTCTTCCTCTCTCTTTCTTCTTCGATATACAATAATTTATTAAAATTTTCATTTAATGCTGAAACGTTATTAAAAATTTCCGCGCAAATTGTTCGTTTCAAGTTTAAAACTTTAAATATCGCGTACATAAATAAATAAAAGTCCAGGAGAAAGTTTCTTTAACTTGTGCAAACGGTGTCCAATTCGAACTTTCTTTTAATTATTTAAAAATTTTCTTATTAAAAAATTAATAAGATTTTCGTGCGTTTAAAAAAGTTTGAGTTAAAGCTATTTTGCAAATTATGTAGAAAAGTTTTAAAATTTAAATATTAAGTGGTTTTTAAATTTTTTAATTTTATGACTTTAAATTTGGCAAATTTTGTTATCCATGACAATACTTTTACCCAAACACTGTCATAATCGCGCAATAAAAAATAAAATCGTCAACATCGAGCAAACTTCATTTCTATCAAGGAAAGCCTTGACACATCCAGTAACGAAAAGCCGAAATCGAATTAACTTTCAATCCTATCGTTGAACGAATAAAAAACTTGACGAATAAATTCATCGAGTCACATTCGTTGATTAATTCGCACGAGGTGGCATTTCTTTCTCGCACATTTCGTACTCGCGTTTAATCGCATACGTGCGAAAAGTCATATACACATATATCCAAGAAAAAAGTAAGAAAAAAAGAGGCGTCGGATAAACGAATAATCTCTTTTCTCTTTACCGCCTGTGACTGCTATCCTCTATGTTCCTCTCTCTTTTCTGCCTCTCTCTCTCTCTCTCTCTCTCTCTCTCTCTCTCTCTCTCTCTCTCTCTCTCTCTTTCTCTATCCCTGTGGCCGACGAAATCAATAGAGACCTTTGCTACTATACGCGAAAGGCGGAGGTGTGTATGCGACGGCGCGCGTACGTCTCCTTCTTTCGTACGCGCGTTCCGACGATTTTTCACGGGTACTCGCAAGCGTCCGCATCGATATCATATTTCGATGTGCGGAGGCTTTCGGTCCTACATACAAGCAACGCGGAATTTATATAATATATTCAAAACGCTGATGTGGTTTATCTTGATATTTGTGTGTAGGGTATAAAAATCAATTTTTTTTGTGATTTTTGGTTGGTTTCCCAATCGTCGTATAGTTTAAGAGCACGTCGCTTAGATTTTCTAGCGTAAAAAATATATAAAATCGAAACGATGTACTAAAAGCGATATTGAAATTGTAGTAGTAGTATACATTCGCTGATATTTCGAGATTTGGCCGTTGTACGGATTCTCGATGTATCGTAAGCAATTTACTCGCCCGTTTTGCCATGCGCGTCGAATTTATTCACGAAATAAAAGGTCTCGCGAGACATTCGTAAAATTTCGTTTCGAATCTGAGGAATAGGGCGACCGGAACCTTAAAAACTCTTACTTTAAACGCGCAAGTACACTATGTCATCTTCCGCATTGCCGAAGTTGTTCAAATGGGGTTACGTTACAAGTATCGCGGTAATAATGGCCTGGAAAAATTTTCAATTTTTGAATAAAACGAAAATTTTCGTTTTTTTTTTTTTTATATTTATTAATTTTTTTAGGATAATGCTTTACATTTTTTAAAACAACCTATTTTGAATATTTGCCAAAAAATGTTCAATTTTATGACGATAAATTTAATCGTGTGTTAAAGATTTATGCTTGTAGCTTAAACCAAATCCGAAACAATTTGTTCTTTGAATTTAATTTTTCTTAAAAAACAATCGTTTACAATACATCTTAAAATTTTAAAGCATCAAATTTCTTTGAAAAATAAAATTAAAAAAAAAATAAATAAATAAATAAATAAAGGGTACATAACAAAGGATAAACTTTTTTTTCAAATATTTATAAAAGCTCGATATCACCGCGAAGAGTATGTAAGCAAGCGGAGTAATCAGTCCACCTCGGTGCGTTTTTCCGTAAAGAGATTTGTTTGTACAAACGGGGGGGTCGAATGCATGAGGCTGTTGACCAACGATCTCCGGAAGGAATAACCCGCAATCAAATGCAACTCTGATATAATATCGGTTTCTATCCTTCTCTCCCCCCCTCTCTCTCTCTCTCTCTCTCTATCTCTCTCTCTCTCTCTCTCTCTCTCTCTCTCTCTCTCTTTCTCTCAGTTTAGAAATGGAGCGGTGAAATCTGAGAGATTTTTAATGTCGATTCAATGAGGTAGAAAGAGACTTTATATTTGAATTTTCCAAGAACTTTATTGTTAAATTTTACGTAATATAATAATGTATTTTAATTTTAATGTAGGATTTCTTTTCAAAACTTCTTGAAAATTTTTTTATGCAAAACTTCGCAAGTGTAAATAATTTTATCGTTTCGGGTGAAAATATTTACGATAAAACTTTTTACAATATAAATAAACTACGTTTTAAAAAATTTAAAATTACTATTAAATAGTTAATTTAACTTTGAATACATATCTGTAACTATAAACCTACGAAATAATTCAACAAAATCCGTAAAACTTATTCGTTTTCTTAAACTTTACCCTCATAAAAATGTACATGTTGTAGGAGGATATATATATATAAGTAACTTATTTCCAACTCACCGACTTATCCTCTTTCTCGTGCTTTATTGAATGCAAAGTCGACATACACGAGTAAGTATCTGCTTACAACCAGCAAAAAAGTATTAATAAATAAATACGATGTTCGGGGGCTTGTATGATTTATAGCGCGAAAATTTGGGTTACATAACATTTTTTTTTACGCCTTAAGGTTATGAGAATACGACAGCACAATTTCTTTTTTTTTTTGCCAGCGTATAAAGACGAGATTGTCGAGATTTACTTGAAAAATAGAGCGGAATTTTTTTTTTCTTTTTTTTTTTTTTTTTATTTAATAATGCAAATTCAGATAAATATGAGAACCTAGTTTTTTCTTTAACCGTAAATTTATTTCAAATGAATTGAAATTACATTATTAAAGTTACAAAATTTTCTTTGCTATTATTATTCTTTTTAACATATTATACGTACAATAATTTTAAAAAATAAAAAAAACAATTGTTTGAATAAAGCGTAGGTAAATATAAAAAAGGTTAAGACACTTAAGTTTTTTCAATTTTTTCGTTTCAAGTTTTAAAAGAAAAATAAGAAAGGAAGAAGAATAAAAAAAAAAAAAAATAAAAATTTATTTTATACTCTCCTGTTTACGTGATTGCAGTATTCCGCAAAGTTAAAGAAAAGAAAGGCCTTTATAAAAGAAAAACAGTTTGAAGAATGTTCATTAAAAACGTGTAACTCTGAATTTTATTTTAACAATGAGCTCGCGATATATAATTCTTTTAAATCGTTCTGCCATGACTTTTTAATAATTTCTTCCATAAAACATTGCGTCTTAATCGATTGCTTTATGTATTCAAAATATACGCTTTAGTTACATAAAGTTTAAAAAAACAAAATTAATAAACGTTCTATCTATTAACGTCGCTGTACACGTCCACTTTACTAACTTTCATAACCTAAAAAGAAAAAAAAGAAGACTTTATCAACAATCCTCAGAATGCGTGACGCGCAATCGTCAATAAACCTATATCTATATACTCAGACGCTATCGGAAGGGGCCAAAGTTCGCTTTATTTTGCCGGGCAGTATCCCAGGACAACGACAACGACGACGACGACGACGACGACGATGTTAACGTGACGTATGTACGTACATATCATCGGCGACTCTCTCTTTCGCAGTCGTCGTTCAACGGCGAACGAGCGCGGAATGTACATCCTTTCGTTTATCCGTGACTTATGAACGCCGAGGAGGAAAATGCTAGTATCGTTTTTTCTCCTTACGCGCGTTTAATAAGAATTTTTACCTTTAGCGAAAATAATCGAGTCGCCACCTGGGGGAGATAGTATCGCACGCTCGACTCGATCGTGAGAGATTTCGCTATGGGGGTAATTTTCTGAAACGGTGTAATATCGCTGAGTTCGTGAATCGAAGGTTAAACGTGACTTTTTTTTTTTTTTTTTTTTTTTTTTTTTCTTCTCTTTACCGTTGACGATGTCGTGTCGCGATATAACAACCACGTGGGATGATTGTCGTCCTCCGCGTCGTTGGATCTGCATGCACGAGTAGCTTGCTGGATTTAAACGTTGGCTTTTGGTCATTCGGGCTGGATTCGTTGAAAGTTTTTACGTATACATGTCAGCGATAGACTTTATACAGGTACGATGGTTAACCATTCGCCTTTAACCTTAAATCTTTATGGGCTTATCGAATTTATGACAATTATCGTTCTCTTTCGTGATTTTTTTTTCCTCTTTCTTATATCGATTGATCTAATAACGTTGGTGTATTTTATGTCTCGAGCACGATATACGAATACGTAGCATTTCAATGAATTTCATATGTGGGATAAATTTGTATTGTTCATGAATAGATAATATACAATATAAACGAGTTAATTAAATATCGATTGCGTAAATAGTTATTTCATACTATTGTTTAATAAATAAACGTCGACGATTTTAGTCTAAAGTATCGACGATTTTTAATTCTAAATAAATTGATCTCTTAAAGATGCTTCAAAGTTTAGTAAAAATAAAAATATCCATTACTTACCATTATCCGAATATAGTTAATGTTTAATAATAAAATATTTATCATTTGTTTATCATCCATATGCAATAATAACATTCAAGGTTAAATCAATAATGTTGAATTTCTTATGATTTCGACGATTAAAATTGTATTTTCGTATACTGCAAAATAAAAGTTAATAACTTAATTACACGATGTATAAAGCTATACCAATAAGTTACTAAACTATACTTATAGGTTATTCCAAACTTCACCGAGCTTCTTTAAATTTCATTCGACGTTCCGCTCTATGCATTATTTATTTTACACCATAAAACGCTGTAAAATGCAAAAGAGACAGTAAAAAACCTTTAATATTCGTAAATCATCCGTCGTTTAAGTCACTTCTTGATTATTTCAACGTAAATAAAAGAACGCGGCATAATATCGCAATGTAGAAGAACGGGCGCGTTCGATATAAGAATGCAACTTATACAGCTACCGATATTCTCACACACACACACACACACACGAAATGAATGAAATCGATTCGTTCTCTAAGTAACTACACACACGCGCACACCGTATATACGTGTGTAAGTTGAACTAGTACAACGCGATGCGCTGTTACAAAAGAAGGTGTTTGTATCGAGTATACGAGCGAAGGTAAATAAAAGCTGTAGGCTATCGATATGTAACGTTACATCTTCACCTCCTGTACCGATCCAAGCGATTTTCTTTTCAACTCTTCGACTCTAACTTGATATTTTTATGCTCGATTTTTGCTCGTCCCTTACAGGCTCGGCTGTACTCGTGAATGAGAAGCTTCTTCAATCCGCATACGGCGAGAGTTGCGCTCGACTTTGTTCATAATAAATACGCAACGTAACGGAGACGGCGTATAATAAGTGCGAGCTTTAAGCGCGCGCGGTCGTGCTTTACTTAATTTCCCTCTCGTTATAATCTTGGCCTTATCTCGTGTGCATGTGCGCGCGCGCGAGAAAGAGAGAGAGAGAGAGAGAGAGAGAGAGAGAGAGAGAGAGAGAGAGAGAGAGAGAGAGAGAGAGAGAGAGAGAGTATGTATGTATACGGGAGACAGAAGCTTCGTTATGCGAGGATCGTATAAGAGAGTAAGCGCTCGCTTTAAGTTACGCGACTTCGCCTCGGATGGATTCTTGCAACGTTTATGATGTTGCCCGGGCGTTAATTTCGCCGACTCGTCGCTCGACTCCTTATTACGGAGTAGAACTTCTTAAAATTTTTGCTTTTATTTTATTTTTTTCTTTAACAAAGCGCATTCTTTAACGTTTTTCTTTTCTTTTTTTTTTTTTTTTTTTTTTTTTTTTTTTTTTTTTTTTTTTTTTTTTTTTTTTTTTTTTTTTTTTTTTTACTTCAAAACTATAAATCAGTTGAGTAAATGTGCTTAATGATGTTCGTGCTTCGATAGGGAAAACGAGATTTATTATGAGAGAAGAAATTATTAATGGTGCTCGAGTTGGATTTTAGAGGTTTACTTTATTTATGGAGACATATATATATATATATATATATATATATATAAAGTATATAAGTACCGAATTCATTAATGTCTTATCAATATTTAAAAGCTACTCAATGGCTTAAAAAAAATGTTCAAATAATAAAATGGAAAATGTATAATTTAATAAATTATCTTTAACGTGGGAAAAGAAAAATTGAGAGACTTTTGTATTTTTGTTCGAGTCAATTATTATTTGAGTGAGTATTGTTCTATCAACCTTTTCTATGTTTATTTTAAAATAGAAATCTTTGCGCAAAATCGCGCATAATTTAAATTTCTTGCATGGCGAATCTGTGAATCGTTTATCGTTCAAGAAATTGAAAAAAATTCATTTACCCTCTAGGCGGAGAAATTTGCAAGATAAAGTTGAATTTCTCTCGAACGTTTGATCGCGTATAGAAAGCAGATTTATTTCGAAGTTTTCTTTCTTACTTCCGTTCGGTATTCATGATAATAGTGAGTTTAAATGATTATGGATCTTCGTTATCTATATATCGAATCATTTTTTTTTTTTTTTTTTTTGTATAAATGTACATTCTTAGACACTGTAAGCACGTAATACTGATCGAATAATTAACACGTTTTTCGCAAAGGCAAATTTTGAAGAGCCTAAAAAGTCAGAATCCATAAAGAAGCCATTTTCATCACTCTCTCGACGTTAAGCCTCTCGTTCTCCCCTGCTCGAAAACCATAAAAAAGCGCACCTCGACTGTGTATATACGAAGTTATATGCAACGTATACACCGGCATCATCCCCGTACATTTAATTCTCCGAGAAGAAAAACCAAATCCGAGAGACCGTATCTTTACCCTCGGTTAGAAGCTAGCCGTGCGGTGCACTTAGGTAGGTGAAGGGTCGCTGGAGCTGTCCCTCGAGTGTCATCGATAACACGGAACTGCTATATATACTCCGAGAGAGATAGAGAGAGAGAGAGAGAGAGAGAGGCGCGTGCGCGCGCACACCTGGAATACTCAACTCTCTTTGCGAGTGCCTCTCGAGGTTCCGCTGCCCCTCGCTTTGTTTCTCGCTTACATACGCTTTCGCTTTCGCTCCTGTATCGTTTCGATGTTCAGGCACGATGTGTGCGCGCGTCTGAAGGGATGTTTGGGCTGCTCCGGTTGAACGAGGAAATCAAGGTCGCGGTAATTAATTTTCCGAGCGTCGGGTTATATAACGAAAATGACAATGCGCGAAAAAATTGCAGCGAAAGATTTTGCGAGATTAAAGATTTACGTATGCACGTATATTGAAGTGATTTTAAGAGCCGTAAAATTTAAAGCGTCTCTTACGTAAAAATTTTTAGACATTCGCCAAGAACGATTAACGATAAGTTTTTATTGTACTTATGTACATCATAACGAAAAAAAAAGAATAAAGAAAAAAGAAAATTTAGTATTCCGCGCAAAAAATTCATCGGTTAAAAGAAAACGAGCTTGCAAACACTTGCGCTCGTGTGCGCTCCTTCGAGTCGAGGAGTACACACGAACATAAACAAAAGTGAAATAAAGAGGCGAGATTAAAGGGCCGAGACATTCGCCGCGACTATTGTCTCGCTTAGTCTGGCGCATGTTTCAGTCCCTCGATGGAGTCGCGCTTTCTCGTCGTTTGCATTAAAATGGGTGGGCCATTTGTTACGGGGAGATGAAGAGAATCGCTACCGCGCGCTTATCTTTCGACGTTTAAGGGACTCGCTCTTAATCTCCCGATACTTTGCGCGCTCAGCTGCGCGTATTTTAGTAATAATCTTAACATGCTTATCGGTATTTTCCAGGTATTATATTACCCATTATTGTTAACAATTCGTTCGTTCTCATGCTATAATTCTTTTATATAGTTTGTAATTATTTATGACCATATTAAATACATTCCTTGTTACTCGATGATTTATTTATCCATTAACATATGAATTTTGTACGTTGATTTTTTTTTTTTTATTATCTTACATAAAATCGTAATTGGTTTTTGTAAGTATAAATTTTCGTCGCAAGAAAGTCAACGAATAATAACGCCGTTTGTACAAATTTCTATTCTAAAATAAAGAATAAAACAGCCAATGCGAAAGCAAAATATAAAATTTTCCGCATCCGCAGTAAAGTCATCGTAAAAGCGTAGCGGAAGAAAAAATTTTATGAAAGAGGAAAGCGAACTCACGTATGTATACACATATATACATACGAACGACGCGTATTACACATATACACCGCGGCTTAGCCGTGAAAATAAGCGTTAAGTCGATGCACATATCGGTCGATTAATTGGGGCGCAAGAAATCGTTAATAAGCCGACTTCGATGCGGAAGATCGAAGAGATGTAAGAGGAAAAAAGATAGAGACAGAGAGAGAAAGAGAGAGAAAGATGAGTTTTCTCGGCTATTTTAAAAAAAAAAAAAAAAAGAGTAATCCCGATAAATATTCCGTCTTTCCTCTTCTATTTTTTTTATTGATCGCTGTCTGAGTGACGATAAGAAGATTATTATAATATCTTCAGAGCTTTAAATATAATAATGTGTGTTTAAAAAAGTGTCGTTGAGTCGATCTTGCTTGAATTATGAGCGAGTCGATTCTTTGAGATGAATCGAGCACGTTGTATTTTTTAATCGATACGATGATGTAATCGATAAAATAATAAAATTGAAGTTTTTTTTTTTTTTTGATAAAAATTATTTAAACATTTTTTAACGCAAATTTTATTTAATGAATTACTTAACATTTTTAAAACGATTCTTGCCTTGAAAATGAATAACTTTTTATTGGAATAAGATTTAGTCTATTAATGTATTGTACATTACTTATTAAAAACTTTTGCTATTTACTTATTTTTTTTTTTAAATCCATATTTGGTTTAAGCTTTGGCTTTTAATTCTCCGCATAATGAGAAAAAAATTTTTTCCTACGAAACGGTAGCAAACGTAAAACCAAAATCCTTAAAAAAAAAAAAAATTCTCGTGTTTCCGAACAAGAGTTTAGGAAGCTTTAAAACCGGGC
Source organism: Chalcis sispes (assembly GCA_949987625.1). Lineage (NCBI taxonomy): Eukaryota > Metazoa > Arthropoda > Insecta > Hymenoptera > Chalcididae > Chalcis > Chalcis sispes. The sequence goes on from OX465096.1 coordinate 3,902,840, forward strand.
ATTGGCTTACACCTGCTACATTTGTCGCCGCAATCGTTTACCTTTTCTCTCTCTTCTTTCTATAGCTCCTTCGTATATAACTCAAATTTGCGGCGCGTTAACCCCTCGTGGGCGGGCGTTGCGCCAATTTTCAGCAGACGACGCGATTTTCTCCCCTTTCGCCTTATACTTTGCTTACTTTATCACTTGCTTTATCCCTTCGTGCTAAATGCACCTGTTTTTTTTTTTTTTTTTTTTTTTTTTTTTTTTTTTTTTACGTGCGCGAAATCAATAATGATTTTCCAATAAAGACGAAAAGAAAAAAAATTTGGAGACCTACAACGTCGGGACGCGCGCGACGGTGATCGATTACAATCACCGGTTAGCCCAACCATTAAACTCTTTTAAATCTCGCTCGCGGGGTAAATATACACAGGCTACGAGCTTCTTTTTATATATGTAAAACTCTCTCGCTCGTCACGGCCGGCGCGGTAATTGTGTAAAACGTCGACGACCGGATCCAATCGAAGAGGTACTAGATACGTCTATAAAATGTTTACGTACGTCTCCTGTGTGAGCGAGCGTTAAAAGGTAAAAGCTGTCGTTTACCGCTATTACCGGATATTTCCTCCCCGTGTGTTGGGAAAATTGTCGTCCGCTCGACTAATGCATAGAATTGGCCTTTCGTTCTCCTTTCTTTTGTTTTTCCGATTATACTTATTTTAGCGCGTCGATAATAATTTGAAATTGTTTTTATGGTTTGATTAACGGAAATTAAAAGGACGTTTAACTCAATTTTCATACTTTTCTTTTTTTTTTTCTAAATTTATATTAATGCAGCGAAGGGAATTTATTAGACAATTAATATCGTTTTATAAATATTCGGTGTTGAAAAAATGCTCAAGTCGCTGGATATATTCTCCGCGAATTAAAAAATTATTCAGACATCTGTATTCATTTATTTAAATTAAATTCTCGTATTGAATAAAAAGGTAAAGAAGGCTTTTTGCTCATTATTCACCAACAATTTTAAAATTCTCGATGGACAGAAATGAACTAATCCACGCGGAATGCCAATTATAAAAATTAGTCATACATATTATATTACGCATACAATTTGCGCCTACTATTTTATTATTTTATTACAAGCATACGGAATGGTAATTATAAATTAGGATTATCTCATCGATCGATCGTCCGATAAAGAGAAAAAGTTACGCAAGATGCGCGTTAATAATCGAGAGCGTCAAGCTAAATAGAAAAATAAAAAAATGTTTACACGAAAACATTCTTGTACACAATTACACACACACACACACACATACACACAAATTTCGAGTGACCTATTTTTTCGCACGACCTTTGCTCGCACAATAGACCAACCGAATAACTTCTCTTTCTCTCTCGGCGTAGGCGCGCGCGCGCGCGCGTACGTTTATTTTTACCAAAAAATCGCATTACAAGAGTTGAGCGGATCGTTCATTTTCTCCACGAAAATCCTCGACGAAGTACAACTAATCCCTCTTTGGATTTTCACACGTGTATATATGAACATATATATATATATATATATATACAATATATATCATGAAATAATACAAAAACAAAAAGGAAGTATAGATTATAACGACGAAAAGTAAAAGGAAAGAAGGAAGGATAAAAAAGAAAGAAAACGTAGGTAGCGCGGTAACTTATATATTAACTCCGCTATCACAATATACATTGAGTATAACTGCAGGAACGGGTCGCCGGCCTCGATCGATTACCGCCGCGGCTGCTCTTTCTCAAGACGCGCGTGCATATAGCACCGCGTGCGGAGGCACACGGTAACGCGTGCGTGGGAGCCCTTATACATATATATATATATATATATATTACGACGGCGGTACCCCCCCTCTCCCTCGTTTGAAATCGTGAGTCAGGAGGAAATGAATATAAATATAAATTTTTCCGTGTTATGTTTTTTTTTTCTTTTCTTTTTACGATATGTGTTTAATACATAGGAGCTCATTTTATTCGACCGAGCGAGTAGTTAACTTTTTATCGCTTCATTGTGGATAGATAAGTCGAGAGAGGAAGGAGATTATTGGGTAAGAATGGAAGTTGCTTTGCTAATTTAATTTGTATAGGCGAGATTATGTGAGTCTCTCTCTCTCTCTCTCTCTCTCTCTCTCTCTCTCTCTCTTTCTATCTTTGTCGCGTAGAGAAGAAAAATTCTTTTTAATATACGATATATATGTTTATTGCGCATTATATATGGATTTTTTTTTGGTGGATAAATAGTGTATTGGTCGTTACGACCGAAAAAATATTTGTCTCTATTATTTTTTTAAAGTTTGTTATTTATATTACAAAACGAGATTATTTTTATTGCTTCATTTATCGCATTGTAGAGTAAAATATTCTTTCCACGTAAAAAATTTATACAGATTTATTGGACTCACAAAAATTCTTACATCATTTTTCGATAGTTTATTTTATTCGATATATTAAATAAAAAATTTTTACAAATTTAATCAGCTCGTAAAAACTAAAATTTTCTTATCCACTTTTTGAAAAAACTTACTTCGTTCGAAAAGCTTTCGGTGCAAAAAAAATTTCACCGATAACTCTCTTTTTTTCTTTTAAAACAGTTCGACTCTCGGGTAAGTTCTTTAACGAAATGAAAAAAAAAAAAAAAAAGAAAAAAAAGAGGACAAAGAAAAGAGAAGTAATTCACGAGATAAACGCAAAGATCGTCGCGAGGTGACGCAAGAAAGACGTTTCAACTGAACCGTCGCTTCTATCGACGCTGTCGCTGCTTCTAGCGTTGCTCTACTTTCGGCGTAGTAGACGCGGCTCTTTATGATTCTCTTTTTCCTTCTATCTAACTCGCGCGCTTAGTTTTTTTTCATTTTTCCTTCGTCTCCCTTTCTCTCTCTCTCTCTACTTTTTTTTTTTTTTTTTTTTTATTCTCAAGTCAATGTCGCGCGGGTCAAGTTTGCGTCGCGTTACTCGCGACTCGTGGTATAGTACTACTATGAACGCGCCGAGTGAGATATGCGGATACGAAGCGGTCGCCTTCGTCTTTGCGCTTTTTTTCTATTTCCTTTTTCCTCTTTTTACGTTTTTTATTTCATTCTCATTGCACGCCGGTTATTATTGCACATACGGATATAGTGTTGCGATACGTGTGCACTCGATTCGAAAAAAAAAAAAAAAAAAGATGAAAAAAAGTTACGATTAGTGTTGCCTTACCGAGTTTTAAAGATCTTTTGTACGTTGCGCAAGGTTATATTGTCTATATAAGCGCGTTGAGAGTGTGAAATTCAGCGGATTGATTTACGCGCGTAAATTGTTATTAGCAATGTCTAAAATTAAACTCGGTGAGCTTCTTTTGATACGATTTATAGTAATTGATCGTAGGTATAATGTTTAAGAGTATTTTTATTCTCGATTTATAAATAATTTTTACTTTGAATATAGATTTTTTTTTTTCTTATTAAATATATGTATTTGCATTATCATTGTTTTATCTATATAAATTTAAAAAAATTATTGCCATAGAATAGATTTAAAGTTATTAATTTATTGCAGAAAATTCATGCGTTGATTGTAAACGAAGAATTATTGCTTTATTGTTCATAGCGTCATTTTTATCATATGAAATCTATTTTTAACAGTATTTACAATCGTTTTATCTTTACGTACATTTATTAATTGAAAAGAAATAATTAATTAGTTGAAATATTATTCTACGTATGTTTACGAAATACCAGAGTATCTTTATGACGCTACCGAATGAAAATTATAATCGCGACCGGAGGTTAATTGCACCTTTTTCTTCTCTCCCCCTCCAATAAAACTCAAACGTTGCGCTATAAATTAATGGAAAGCCTTCGAACAAACTCCCCCGATCAAATATTTGTCCGATAGGTTGTGAGTAAACGTTCTCATTCTCCCTTCCTCTTTGTGCATCATATATAAACGAACAAAAACAATCGAATCTCGCCGTTAATTTACCAACGCCGACCTAAACCGTCGCAAATTCCTCTCGATCGATCGGGGACTAAACGCCTGCGTATTAGTGGGAGTGACATTTCGATGAAATGACGCGTAATCCGAACGATGTTCAAAGAGAGTGTGCGAGAGAAAGAGAGAGAGAGAGAGAGAGAGAGAGAGAGAGAGAAAAAGAGATTTCGGCTGCTGCCGTTGGTACAGTTACCAAACCACGTGTTCTCCCGTATTATATTGATCGACATCGGTAGCAGCAGCGTCGGCGACGCCGGAAACTTGGAGTCTCCCTCGTCTGTTCCATCTTGGCTTTTCAACCGAAACGAAACTCTTCGAGAACACATCTCTTCGCGTTTTTTTCTTTTATTTTATTACACCCAACTTCGTTAGTATTAATTAAGACTGCTCGACTCGATCCTTTTGTTACGTTTCTTAACGAACCTCGCACGATTTTACGAATAAAGTGGCTGTAAGTGCATACATATGTCTAGGAATGTGTGGGCGTAAGTGCAGTTACGAGACTTTAAATTTCACGAATGAGTTGTTTATCTGGCGAAACGATTTATATTGCATTGTGCGATAATTGAAGTATCGGTGAATTTATAAGCAAATTTTTAATCCGCAAAATTTCAATGTGATATCTTTGCGCTATAATTTTCAAATTTTACGTGAAGTCTTGTAAATTAATTAAAAATTACGCATAAATGTTGATACAGGAAACGAAAAGAATAATGTATCCGAATATTTAAAAAATCTGAATTATTCACAAGTTCAAAAATAATGTAAATTTATTTTTCGACTTTGCAAAATTTTTGCAATATTCTACATTCATGTACATACATGTGTTTGTGGCGTGTTTCTAGCAAGCCAGAATATATTGGATTTAATGGAATTTTCTAGAATTTACGTTGTCGTCGCATCGATCTCGTATATGTGAAGACCGCGAATTCCGCTTTCTTGTGCTATTCTTTCTTTTTTTTTTTTTTTTTTTTTTATTTTGTTCATCATTTTGTAAATTTCATTCCTTTTCGAAGAATTTTAATAAAGCGAGAGAAAAAATAGTTTTGCGAAAATTATCGTAAAATAAAACCTATATTTAAGATGAATTTTTGTTTCTATTATTAGAAAAACTATTTAGTTTTTTTCTCTTTGAAATATAAGTAAATACGTTAAAAACAATCGTATTTACTTTTTATGCATCTTTATTCTAGCTTATTATGCATGAATTATTCTACTTGACATTTTCAAACCTACACGTGTTTCAACAATTTTGCGACTATTTTATTTTATTTTCGCGCAACTAAAAAAATTCATCTCGTAGTAAAATTATTTCTTTTCCAAAAAAAAAAAAAAAAAAAAAAAAATCTTCAAAGCTATTCTCATACTATTTTCATACCACACAAACTGTAAAAAAAAAATAACAAGCTCATTCGTTTGATTTTAAAAACACTCTTACCGTAAAATCCATCCAATTTCTTCTTTCATTTTTTCTCAACGAGTCCTCACAAACAAAACCCAACGATACGCGTATAATCTGCCAATGCCTCTGTATTAGTGAAAGAGAACAAAGCCACTAACACACAGGCACACACAAATGACGGAGAAATAAGGGAAGCTTGAATACTCAAGCGTATGACGTATTTCTCGGTGTCTTACCCAGTGAAGGGTCGAGCTACTTCGTTATTGGCGTTATACGCGCGGCGCGTCATCGGAGATACGGCGCGTTGCACCGCATCGATCCCCCCTTTTTCTTCCCCGATGAAATACATGCATATATCTATACGTGTTTTCTCTTCCTCGGGGTGAGACGGTCGAGAAATTCACTCGACAGATATGGGTCAGCGCCTACGCTACTTCACTTTCTCTCTCTCTTTCTCTCTCTTTATCTATCTATCTCTCTCGTTGTACGCGTTATCGCGTGCGCACGCCACTCTCGTTCGCGCGAACGTTTTGACTTGTAACGTCAAGTGGAGCAGGAGAGATTCGCGTCTTTGGAAATGGGGAAGCGAGGAAGTTGCGCGCGGAAACAATAACGTTCCTTCGTGGACTTTATCGAGGAAAAGACGAAGTAACGAGCTTATGAGTGGTTACTCGACAACTGTATTTAATTTAATGACTTTTTTTTCATGCCGTTAAAGCATTTAAAATTGGAAAATGTTGATATTTTCCAATTTTTTGAGAGCACCGTATGTTTTATTTGAAAATTTTCATTTAACAGTAAGGAATTCAATATAAACTTTCTTATTGAAACTCTGCTTTCCAATAATTCGATACGATTATTTTCTCAAAAACATTTTTTTTCAACTCTAATGAATTACAAGAGTTTTACATAAAGCTGTATTTTTAAATCTCCGTATTCTTCGTACTTGCTAAGATTTTAGTCGATCGGTTAAGTAGCTTTGGCTAAACTTTCGAGAAACGAAAAATAAATCGGTATATTGTTAACGTAGGAATAGTTGAAAGCAAAGCGCATGGAGAGAGAAAAGAATTATTGGAAAAAGTTCTCCCTCTACGTATCTCCATTATCCAGTAGAGATGAGTTACTTTAAGCTGACCTATCTTTGCTTCGTTATTATTCTCATTGTTGTGTGTCGGGAATAGAAAAGGAAATTATTTCGTAACTGAGGGGATATCGATTCAATTGCCTCAATGTGTGACGCGAATTTTCTCTTCTTTTCCCATTATTTTTGTGCATCGATTTGTCACGATTCGTTCGTTGAAAATTTTTTAACTTGAAAATTAAATTTCATGTTTTTTTTTTTTTTACAGTAATATGTTAATAGATAACTTCGTAGCTCAAACATTTTTCGTAACTTTTTTAAAATACTTTGAGAAATGATGTTTTACAATGCAACTTTTTAAAAAATTAAATTTTTTTTTTTTTTTTTAATTATGGTGCATCATTGGCAAATTATGTGTACAATGTATTAATTAATAATAATAATAAATTATAATATAAAATTTTCTTAGTAAATCATTTTATTTATAAAATGTTTCTTTTTTTTTGTTACAGGTGAGTTGAACAATTAACGTTGAGAATCTTTGTAAAAAATCTTCATGTGTCACGTGAGTTAACAAAACATTAAACAAAAATAGCAAAACACATTTTTGCGAAGAAAAATAAAGCTCGAGTACGGTACGACGATTCACGATAGAAACATTTTCATAATCGACTCGCAATCTCACGACTCAACAAAGTCAAAAAGCGAAGAAAAGCTTTTATCTCGCATGCAATTTGGCGCTCATTAAACGCAGGTGACGTTTTTTACAAAACAAAAGGTCCAAGGTCGAGTTGTCGACTCGCTTCTTTTGTTTTTAACAATTAGCGGCCGAAAAATACGAGATCGAAATTAAAAATGGACAACCGCGCGTACGTTTATACGTAGCGAATTGTCCAACACACGAACAAATAAAACTTACGTAATATTATATATAAAGTAAGTTAGTTTATCCGTCTGCGAGTGACACGTGGCTTGTCTTGACGGAGTTCACGCGTACGTCGGAGCTTTCAGCGCGAGCCGCATATCTTTTATATAAATAAACTCGGGCACTCGCGATTTTATGTACGCAAGATTTAACTTATAATAAAACTAATTATGTTACGCGCGAGTATTTATTTTAACCGAGCGATTAGGTAATTTTATCTTAGGGCTATTTTTATACAACTGTATATAGATCGTCGAAGCGACTCTTTTTTCTTTTTTTTTTTTTTTTTTTTTTTAATATTGGATCGTTAGGCTCGAAGAGATTATAATTTCAATGCGATTGCGTTGAGTTATACAATGAAATTTTTATCGAAGTTTATTTTTTTTTTATTTTATTTTAAATTTAAAAATCAAAATGCGAATCCAATTTTATTGTCAGATTAAATTTCAAAAGGCTCGATTTGAAATAACAAAACATATAATAAAAAAAAAAAAAAAAAAAAAAAAATAAATAAATTTAAAAGAACAAAACATATAATAAAAAAAAATAAATTTAAAAGTTAAAAAAACTTTCATAAAAATAATTTAAATAACAATTGATTTAAATTTAAATAAGTATCAAACGAAAGGTTTAAGTTTATTCTGTCACCGGTAACCAAATTTATTTCTAAAATATCATATTTATATAAAATATAAAATTTATATGCATATATAATTAATAATAAAAAAAAATTCAACGCAAAGTAAATAAACGAGCTCGTTCGCGTTAAATATCTTCCACGAGTTTATCAAAGAAGAGTCGTGTATTTCTCTTACGTAGGGAAAGAGAGCGAAATTTTAATACAGTTGACCTGAATTACACCACACATTCGTACTTAACTAATTCACCGTCGCTTTACCCCACCTACTACGTCTTCATTTCCGTCGCGCGAGTTTTTAAAAACGTTACCGCGAAACTAAGTGCCTTTTTTCTTTTTTTTCTTTTTTTTCTTCTTTTTTTTTTTTTTTTTTTTCTTTTTTTTTGTTAATATAAACGAGGGCGCGTATATACTGTTTTCAGATTTAAAGCACGTTGAATATGTATCGTTGACATGTAAATTTTAGATTTATTGCCGCGCGCCTATCTTTTCGAAGTTAAGGCTTATTTATTATTGTTATTTTCCTTATAATCGCGAATGAAGCTATACAAGCGAATCTGAGTAGCGTTAAAAGTGTCTTATGCTTATTACGTTTACGTGGTTGTTGTACTCATGAATAAAAGAGTTGCCCGTATTTTCGAATTATAATGCGCTCGTTATTAGGTCGTATATCAGATGAAATAAATTTTTTCTTTCTTTTTTTTTTTTTTTTTCACGCGTACGTTGCTAGAGTTAAGACACGTTTGCGTGCCTCTGAAAAATAAAGTTTTCAACTATTTATTCGATTAAGCCAATTTTTTTTTTTTTTTTCTCTTTAATATTAATATCTTTGACGTAATATTTTATTCAATATTTAAACTTTATAAGAAGATTTTCAATGAAATGGCTATTTTAAACTTAAAACTTACTGCGATAGTAAGAAAAGTGCAACGTGGCGTTAACATTTTTTTCGTAACTTATCAGTTTTCTTATCGCAACTTTATTTTTTGAGAGTATCGTGAAATCTTTTGTAAATCATTTTTTTTTCTCCTCTTCTAGCCTATAACGAGTAAACTTTTTTTTATTTTTAATAAAGTTACCATTATTAATATCGTAAAATTTATCAAAAATACTTTAAATCAAGAAAAACATATTTAACGTTTCTCCTTCAAATAAAACAAAAAAAAAGAAAACCTCGTTCCTTCCTCCAACTTTCGATTTTAAAGCAAAGATTGCTTAAGCTTTATTTGTTAAGTAGATGCTTGTGTAGTGGTATAAAACTTTTCGTGCACCGTTAAGGAATATAATAAAGCTCGAAGGTACTCGCGCTTTTCCACGACGCTCGCGCACGTATATACACGCGAAATTGTTCGCTTCCAAGAGGTAGACTTACGCATCGATTGGCTTGAATTATGTTATTGTGAAAGAACACGTAGACACGTGAATGGATTTTGTCGATTCGACGATGGTTGTTTAGTTTTAGATAAATAATTTAATAATTTGGCGCATTAAGAAACATTTTAAGATTATTGAGTATCATTGTAAAAAAAAAAAAAAAAAAAAATGAAAATAAAATCTCGTACAAGAAACATCGGGCGCAATTTCACCGCGATGATTTATTCGCTCGAGCGGTCGCGTCGGGCGCGCGATAAACCTAGATCTATCGTTTAGCTGGAGAGTCAGTCACGAGACAAATTAGCACGTATAATCGCACGCTTACGGCCGACACGTAACGCACGCGCTCGAGACGTTAAGAATTCGCGGCGTCGTGTTATCCTCGCTCGAGTCAAGTACAGAAGCGAGACGTGACTATCAAAAGCCAAAGCTTTTACCACCGCATGGTCAAAATCACGGATTATATTTGCATATATATATATATATATATATATATAGTAAATATAGCGAGCAAGGGAAAATTTTAGTTTAAATTGATAGTGATTTCGGGTTAGTAAAACGGATGGCTATTTTTTTTTTTTTTAAATTTTATGTTTCTCTCAGTTTCTTTTTAGATATGTATTTTCTAGTTTCGAAATATGTTATTGTCGTCAGAACGAGTTTGTGTGATGCATTTTTATACTTTTTTGAATAACTATAAAGAAAGTTTTTAATTATATATCTCGTTAATATTATAGTTGCGATATGTTTATCGTCAAAAGTGAAATTTTTTTTTTCTTCTTTTTAACTTTAATCGCTCTAAATTTACATTTTATTTTTCCGTAAAAATAAATAAGACAAAAATGTACATCATTTCACATTGTAATAAAAGAGCGTACAGAGCTGCAAATGGCTTTTAATTTTGTTTAAGCTTTGTTACTGTCCTATTTCGTTGCGCTGTATTTTATTCTTTAAATACTTTTTTTTTTCTACGAAATCCAATAAATTTTTACAAGCTTGCGCAACGATTTAATACCGTTCGACATTTATTATTTATCAAAGCAGTTAAAAGGAAAGGTGTATAAATAAATAAATAAAAAAAAAAAAAAAAAAAAAAAAAAAAAGAAAAATGTTCAAAGAGCAAACGCGCGGTTTCATCATTTTCATAACGCAATAATACTGCGGTTTCGCGTTACCGACAAATGATTTATATGCGAACGATTACCAAACGAACGCGACAATGTAACATTCGTCATGGGAGCGATAAAAAGTCCATCGACGTCGAGCAATCGCTCGATTCGTTAAGCTATCCGGAATCTTTTTTCGCGAGCGCGAGTCGCAATGACTACCGCGAAGTCGCTGTCAAAAAAAAAAAAAAAAAAAAGATAATCGATGCGTATATATATATTTATGTATTGTATACCTAACGTATATATACGTGCAACAGACATATACGGGGGCAAGAGAAGTTGTCGGTCGGCGAATTCGTAATAATAGTCTTTCGTAATTACAATCCGCATGAAAGTGTACACCCTCGTCTCCTGCTAGTGGTACGCTCTCTCGTGTAATAATCCGTAGATAACGCACACGCCTGCGCGTGTACATGAGCGCACGTTATACATATTACGCAAAACACGCGCGGCACGAGCGTTTCGCATACAATATATAATATACGTATATACGTGGAGAACGACGCACGTGGATTTCGATTAATAATCGAAAAATACTTACGGGACGATAATATCGATGACCGTGGGATTATTTTCAGAGAAATAGATGTATAAAGCCCGAGGTTAAACTGTTCGACTGCAGGTTTCGTTGCGTTATGTGCCACTGCTGAATTTCCAATGTACATACATGTGCTCGCTTGCAAGTGCGCATATACATTTCGCGAATTTGTATACATATATATGTATTTAGCTGATATAATAACACTTAATTGGCCATAATTTTAACGCAATCGCTTTGTATTTAAGCTGCTTGTTAGCGTAAAATGTTTTCTAAAACGTTACGTAAATATTATTAAATAAAAAAAAAAAAAAAAAAAAAATAATAAGTATAATTTCGAACCGAATATTCTAAAGGCATTTATTTTTAACGATATTGAATGCATGTTTTAATAATCTCGTTAAAAAATTAAAAGCAAAATTTTAATAGATATAGTTTGTTTAAAATTTATCCGTAAATAAATCAACCTAGGCATAAAATTTATTGCAACGAAACATGGAAACTTTTTCATCGCGAGTAAAATTAACAATTTATATATTTCTTTTTGCATATGTAAAATTACTATCGTCATAAATAAAATAAAATAAAAGGATAAATTGTTGAATATTTAAAACCGCGTTCGATGCAAGTGTGACATAGAATAATAAATATCGGAATCTTCGTATGTGTAAAATTGACGTTTACGTCGATTAGTTCGAGCTCTTGCAGAAACAGTAAAGTTTACGCCCATTTGGTCGAAATTATCGGTTGATAGGCGCGTGAATAATTTCAAATAATAAATCATATTTAATTAATGCAAGCATTCAAAACAATAAAAGACATTATTTTGATAATTAAATTTAACTTCCCATCATTTTAATATTTAACTTCCGTTAAATAAAAAATATTAAAGAGAAACGAGAAAAAAATATTAAAGGTAACAGTTCGATAAACTTTACAAACTCATTCCGAACTTTATATCATAAAGCTGAAAAATAGGATCAATTCGCTTAATGCGACGGTTTATGAGCTTTTCGAGCGTTATCTTCGCATCTTTAAGTAAACGCGAACTTGGCAAGAAAAGCGTCACGTACAGAGGGAGAAAGAGAGAGAGAGAGAGAGAGAGAGCCATGTACGTAGTTACGTCAATGACTCGAAAATACGCGCTACATTAAGCCGCGACGAAATGAATAATGCCGCGAATAATAATGAACGGAGGCATAATATCCATTCGAGTTGGCTCTTGGCTGTATCTACTTTCGGCGATGGATTTCTTTTCTTTTCTTCTTTTTTTTAATATTTTACCGTAGAATTTTATCGCTGATGGGTAGATGAAATTTGTGATAAATAAAAAATCAAGGATAATGTTAGGAATAAATCGAGGCAAAATTAATTTAAAAACGAATAAAATTTATATTTTACGAAAAAATGCAATTCGAAGACGAAAATTAAAATAAAAAAAGTTTTGTTTAAAAATCGAATACTATATTTTTAGCAAAATTTTTTTCTTTTTTTCTCTTCGCCTAAGACGAAATAAAAAGCACGAAACGCGCGCGTCAATGTCTTTAACGTTGATAAAAAGTAAACAAAAAAAAAAAAAAAAAAAAAAAAGTCCGAGAGAGAAAGATAGAGAGCAAGAAACATTGGCGTCTAAGAAAGGGGGAAAATTTGCGCGCGCAATCTAGCTCTTCCTTCTACCTCGTTTTTTTACGACGCGTAACAAGAGCTAGTGTTCGAGCACTCGACGCTTATATAATACATTGAAAAGCTCGCGGGTAGCGAACGTCGACGTCGTCGTTGTCATCATCGCCGTTTACGTCGTATGAGAAAACTTGACGAAATTAGAATGTGTACCGGTTAAATTATTTCTTTTAAAATCGAGTAAAAATTTAAAATAAATGATACGTAGAAACGAATTTCTTTTATTTTTTTTTTTTTTTTTTTTTTTTTTTTTTTTTTATAATTTTGAAAATGTATACGCAAATTTATAAGTAATGTAGGTTAATTAAAATTATGTTAAGCGTATTTGTCTTAAAATACGAATATTCGTTATGGAATTTTGTACGAGCAAACGGATAAATAAACAGCCTGCAGCAATGAAAAATTTTGATTTTTTTCGTTCGCATAATAGCAGCTAAATATTTTTCAAAGTAATCTAATAAACAAAAACATTAAACATTCCAGCCTGCACTCCAACGTATATGCATAAATACCGTTCAAAAATTTCGCGCACTCGAAGAGAAACCTTTCAAAGCACGCGTTTTTCTCCCACCCGCTCTCTAATCTCTCCCGTTTCTCTTCACAAAAGAAGAGGCGGTAATGGAAGAAGAGTAAGGAACGGGGAGGGGAGGGAAGAGAAGGGAAGGGAAGGGAAGAGATGCGACTCGCGAAAGAATCCGCTCGCGAGTGCGCGCATCTCGGAAAAGCCACTGCCATTGCCGTAGTCGTAGTCGTAGTCGCTCGCTCTCTCGCTCGTGCGAGCGAGCGTTTTCTCTCTGCGGGGTCTTTGTCCCGATAATGACGCGCGCTCGCGCGCGACGCCCAGGGAATGAGCAAGAGGGATAGAGAGAAGCTCTATACTCTCTATCGAGGAGAGTAGCAGCCGCTCTGCTGTTCTAGACTCTCGCGTCAAAGGCGACCCCTTCAATTTACCTCAATTGAGAGATGGAACGAACGAGTGCGAAAGAGATAGATAGATAGATAGATAGAGAGAGGGACAGAGAGAAAGAGAGAGAGGGAGAGAGAAAAGGAGAGGAGAAAGGGATAGGTAGGCGGAAACAAAGATAGACGCGATAGCGCGGACGGATGAGGAGAGAAAGACTGCAGCATCGAGAGGGATGACGAGAGAGGGGCAACGGGGAAATTGTACTTTTCGATGCAAACGAGATGGGATGTTACTTTTGCGACGTGAATTTGAATTCGAGCGAAATTCTTTCCTTATTGCTCGGTGAATAAATTGCGGACGGTGCGGAGGTGTTATGTATAAAATATTATTTTTAATAATTATACGAATTCGTGTTTTTTTTTTTTTTTTTTTTTTTTTTAACTTGTTTTTCATCGGGAAGACATAAAAGTAGATATGAAGCACGATAGTTTAAGGTAATGTAAATAAGTAAATAAATGTTCTTTAAATTGAAAATGGTATATAAGGTTTGCAATTTAAAAACGATGTATCATAATATTTTCCTTAACATTATAATATATAATAAATTATTTTATTTTTATTTTCAACGGAAACAATGTGAAAAATACGAAAATAATACGCGCGTGATTTTAAAAATATGAGGAAAATACGTATGAAAGAAAAGAAAAAAAAGTGTCACATAATAATAATGCTAATTCAAGAAAACAATACATTTTGATATAGTAATACAAAAGCTCAACCGTTACATCGACCCGACATTTGCACAAAAATTGTAAAGCAAACGTCGTCGACAGTCGCACTCGTTAAAAAAAAAAAAACAAAGATAAATAGTCGTAAAGTCGGAAAAGACTCGCAACGCGTCTTCTCTTTCTCTCGCGGAAATAGGAAAAGCCGAATAAGAAAGAGGGTGTAAAGGAACGGAGAAACGGCAATTAAAATTAACTCGACTCGTAAGCTAAAATGCGCCTGCGTTTTATGACGTCACGCAACTCGACTTCGGTTATGCAACTCCTCCGCTCACCCCGTTATTTCCCGCGTTACTTCTTCTCACGCGTCTTATTTTGTGCTTATTTCTCGCCGCGTTTGTGGACCCCGCGCGTGACTCTTTATCGTCTTATTATTTTCACAATATAACGATGTATACTAATATTTACTCTTACGTACAGTACGTACGTTTTGTTTGATCGTTCGATTTAAAATGTTTTCTCGTTAAAAAAAAAAAAAAAAAAAAAAAAAAAATTAATAAATACGAAAAGCACTTTTACATAACGCCGGCGATAGATCGATTCGAGCGTTAATTACGACAACGTCCATTTAGAGGCTCGCAGTAGGCGTTGCTAACGCGTTTGCAAATTTCCACCTTATCTCTTTTCTACTGCTTCGATGCTCGAGGGAGAGAGAGAGAAAGCTCGAGACGACAAGAGAGACAAAGAGAAAGAGAAAGAGAGAGAGAGAGAGAGATATAAAACTTAATGACTTTATACCGCGTGCATATATATCGGACTTTCTTTCCACGATTGTTGCAGCTTAAATGCTTGCCTCGCATGGTTCGGCCTTTATCCACTTACGCCCGATGGATATTTCTATTATTTTTTATCCTCGCTCATTTTAAATTTAACTAAAATCTCGCAAGACTTATTGCTCGAGGTCTTTTTATAACAATGATGAAAATGGCATTTTTCATTTTTTGTTAATCGAGATTAAAAAATAATAATCTTGCGATTTTAAACGACGACGTGATTGTGAATTTCTTCGTTGTATTTATTTAAATAATAGTAATAATAGTAAACGCAATAAAAGAAATTTTATCAACGGGCTGTCTTTTAAAATAATAACGACTCGTTATGTGAAAT
The DNA here is from genome assembly GCA_949987625.1 of Chalcis sispes. Classification (NCBI taxonomy): domain Eukaryota; kingdom Metazoa; phylum Arthropoda; class Insecta; order Hymenoptera; family Chalcididae; genus Chalcis; species Chalcis sispes. The sequence goes on from OX465096.1 coordinate 3,918,432, forward strand.
ACGAGCGGAGTTACACGAGTATTAAAAGTTCACCAAGATAGAATTTGCGACTGCGCTTAATGCCTCCGTAATGCATATAATACTCGAAAGTTTTAAACGTGTACTATTATACAACATTTTAAATCTACCTGTTGATTTGATTCATAATGGAAAAAAAAAAAAAAAAAAAAAAATTACTCGGGGCTCGTGAATACCAATCGCAGTTGTATACATCCGAAATTAAACGCTTTATTTTACGAGTTTAATTTAACGGTTATACATAATTCGCGCTTAAATTATTAGAAATTTTTTAACGTTTTTGCGTGATTTGCTAATAATTGAATACGAAATCATAAATTTATTTCTTTTATAAAATTTAAAACGCGAAATCCATGAAAAACAAAAATAGACAGATAAATATATATATATATAGCTAATCGTCATGACACACGTGCCGTGGACTTTCTTCGGTGGTGATTCACGGCGCGACTGAATAAATGATAAGCCATTAGTCATGGAGCTATTATCTTACTTTTCTCTTTTAAAGACTAGTCTCGATGAGAACATATTAGGAGACATATTGTTAACGCGAATCTTATTATAACGCTTAAAGTAATAAATATGTTTATCCTGTTTATTGAAACTTGTTTCGCGAAATACTTGCATATAATTCTTACGTTTCGAGTTTTAGAAAATTATAGTGAAAATGAACATGCATCATATTGATAAGAAAATACTATTCAATGATCTTTTAAATGTTGGATCTATTAAAAAGAGTTTATTTTATATTTCGAAAGAATTCAAGCTCATCGTATTTTACTATTTTACATCTTACATTATACACGCAGTAATAATAAAATCAACTAAACATTAATCCAATCAATTATAATACACGTGTAATTTAAAATGATGAACAATCGACTCTTCATAAACGCAATACATCGATAAAAATTTTAACCACGAACTTTTGCATTTTGCTTCGTCATTGCGTACAAAAATAAACAAACGTTCCAGATAAATTTCCATCGTAAACTTAGAAGCTCGCGCGGGAAGATGAGAGCAGATTCGTTCCCGAATTCCATTCTCCGAATGTTGTTTTGGGAGGGCTAATTTTAAGCAGTCTCGCACGCACGCACGCACACACACACACAGGTATACATACACATATATAAAACCGTAGAAATGATTATCGCTTACAGTCGATAAGTTAAAGATCATTCGTTCGAATTGGAAAATCGCGATAACTCGTATTTTTCGCGTATTTATTTCACCAGTTAAAACAATTTTAATTTCATCGCCGTTTAATAAAAATATTGAGTTTATGCTCGAACGATGACTTTTATTAAAGGCTATTTTAAACTTTATTTCAAGATTTTTCAATGAATTTTACACCGCTGATACATATTTTATTACGTTTTTATTATTTCAATTATTTTTAAACAGTGATATCCTATATTTTTATTAGGTCAATTGAATGCAACTATATTTATTAACCAAAGTATAAAAATCAACATTTTTCCAGACGATTTAAATTTTCACTTTTCTCTTTAAATTATTCACTAACCAAATTCACTAATAATATATAAAAAAAAGAATTAAAAAGTAAACCGTATTCGTATTTCGTGCTCGTTCTCGTAATAAACCTCATTTTCTTAAAATCTCATCGTATATACATGTACATGCGTGTAAAGCAACGCTTCGCCTCCGTGCTCTTTTTAAAATTCGAGCTTATCTCACCGCAGCCTCATCGTCTATAACAAACCCAATAAACTCTTCCACGCAGAGCAGCGTCGCGGAAAATCCAAAGGTCGCACCTGCGCTTGTTTGCCATCACATACGACTAAACTCTCACCCACACCTACGCACAATCTCTTACGCGTACGCGTACATATATAAACGTGCGGACAGAATCGTGCGCGCGAAATATGCGCAGCCAGCCGCGCCTCTCGTACGTATATATATACATGCGCATATGCAAGCCGCGTTATAGCCTTATACTAGCGCGTGGGTAGCCGCAAGCGCGCGCGCAAGAGAGAGAGAGAGAGACGTGTGCAAAGTTCCTTTCCTGGGTTCTTTTAAAACGCAGAGCGTAGAGCTCTATACCGTTATCGTTCGGAGCTGCTTTTGCCGATTTGCTAGCCTTTGCCTCCGGAAATCCCCCGTATGCAACGTTTCTTTTGCCCCCGCGACGAGCCGTTTATCCGCGTGTGTGTATATTACGTATGTGTGTACACGCGCGCTTAAATTTCAATTCCCGCTTATTGACGAGACTCAATTGGAAAATGACCGGCCGGCTGCTTGCTTATTCCCTACTGTCTTTTGCTTACTTCTCTCTCTCTCTCTCTCTCTTTTTTTTTTTTTTTTTAAAGTGTATAGGCGTACGCACACGCACGTGCAAATATTAACCCAATATACAGCGAGTGCTATAACGTTCGTTAGTGACGAGGAGGGGGAGGAGGAAAAGGTCTCGCTCTCTTTGTTGATTTCTTTGGTTACGGATCGCGCGAAATGTAGGATGTCGACGATGCGCTACGATGGCTTTTTCAACGTATGCGTTTGATGAATCTGCGATAATTTACAGTTGAGCTTTATAGTCGTATCATACTTGTGTGGATGAACTTTCGAAGATTAACGATGAAAGTCGTTTGTATCGTTATTCATTGCCTTGATTATTTTTTAATCGATGTTCAATTCGCCTAAAATTTACACCATCTCTTATTATGTGCAACAATGTTTTACAAGCGTGTTAACAAAGCAAGAGTACATTCGTTATTTATCGTTGTAAAAGCGTAAACATAACGCGATGATTTGTGTACTCGACGCCTAAATTTCAATTTGGTTTCCATTAGCGACAATTGGTAAATGAGGTGTACACCAACTCTCCCTTTTCTCCTCCGCACAATAGCGCATCGAATTAACTCGAATGTATTCTCTCGGCATGCATATGCAAATGTTTTTCTTTCCGCTGTGTGTATGTGTATATATTCATCGAATTTGCAGTTGTGCGTTTATCGATAAGCTAAAAATTTATATGTACATATAAATTTGTCGCGTATCGTTGGGCATTAAAAATAAGGAACGAGAAAAAAAAAAAAAATTTATTTTACAACGATTCGAACCCATCGCTCGACGTTTAATAATATCGTTAATCGCTCGATTACTCGAGCGCAACGTCGACGTTTTTATTTATTGTTTTTTTTTTTTTTTTTTTATTTGTTTTAATACCTGCTTACCGTATAATTCATCGCAAGTTCACATACTCACCGATACATATACACATACCATCCGGTCGATCGGAAGGGACTCGCTTTCGCTATTTCTCTCGTAACTTCCGCTTGGCTATTCGTTTGCCTTGAAATTTTTTTGTTTTTAATCAATCGACCTTTGATTCTTCGTTCGTTGTTTCCACTCGTTGCTACCTTTTTCCCCGCGCTATTATACGTTTGAGCACGTAAGCGCGGAGTATCGGAGTTTACGTAGCGTGACGTTAACGGAATACGACCGATTACAAAATTCATGAATTATTTTGGTCCCGATCGAGATTAACATTTTAATGTTTAATTCGGAAGCGAGATTGTTGACTATATCGCGCTATTTTTCCATTTTCGAAATGAAAATATTTTTATTTTATTTAGATAACCTCGTTTTAAAAATATACGTACACATTGTAAATTGAATCCCGTTATTTTTTATCGTTATTGTCGATTTGTTTTCAAGTATTGCAAAAAAGAAATAATAAACGAAATATGTATCTTCCTATTTCTATTTTCCATGTTTACTATACCTTTAAAAAAATTCAAAATTTTTAATTTATTCGCGTAACATTGTTCGGAATGTACTTATTTACGCGAATTAAAAATAAATAAATAAATAAATAAACAAAGTTCATTTTTACAAATATAAAACGGTAATAAGTGGAGCAAGGCGGTTATGACACGTATCGGAACTCTTTCGCTTTTAAAATTAGAAGCAAAGATGAAGAGAAGTGGCGCGCCTTTTAATATTTCATTGTTTATAACGAGCGCGTCATTACGTGGAAAAGAAAGAGAAAGAGAAAGAGAAAGAGAGAGAGATAAAAAGAGACAAAAAAAAAAAGAACAACGATTGTGTTTTGACTGAAAACTTTTTGCGAGCGCCTCGTGGAAAAGAAAATCGCGGGGGAGTCTTGAAAAATAGCCTAAAAATAATCTTCCCTTCGTCGCTGTCACGTTTCCATTTATATGTATGCGTGTGTATTAACAGTATACCGATATTCAACTCTAAAACAGCCTCATCTTTTTTATTTTTCTTTCTCCATATTATTTTTCGCCGTTCGTCGTTCGCAGTTCAAAATAATGTCTCGTAAAAAAGTTATAAAAATAAATAGAAGGAAAAAGAGAGAGAGAGAGAGAGAGAGAGAGAGAGAGAGAAACGCGAGAGAAGAAAATGTGGCATTATTGGTATCTCGAAATATCTGTTTACAACGCGACTTGACATTTTTTCCTTGAGAACGTGTCAAACTCTCGATAATTTATGTACGCGTGTATACGATGCCGATCGTTTGCGGCACATCGTTAACGCCTTCGTTTTTCTCGCGTCTCTCGCTCTTTACTATTATTATCCCGATTTTAAATACCTTTCTCTGCTTACTTGAATACTGGCTAATATTTATTTACTTCGACTCGTTACATAAGCATATAATAAATTGTAAGTTAATAGACATCGATAAATATTGCGTCTATATTTATTTCTATAATACTGAAGATAGTGGAAAATTTCCTTGCGTTTATCAATTCAATGTTCATTTTTTTTTTTTTTTTTTTTTTTTTTACCCATTACGTATAAATCAAAATTGTACGTGCAAATATTTCACAATTTCTGATAAAATATAAAGAAAAATATAAATGTAATTTACGGGAAAATCGAAACGAATATTTCAAAACAAGCTCAAAATTTCGATAAGAGAAAAGAAGAAAATTACAAAGCATCAATCGTCTCCGTAATCTATCCGACACACGCACGAGCTTGCGTTAACTTCTAATTCCATCTCTTTCTCTCCTCAATCGAAACTACATGTTCTTCTCCTTCTTTGATTTTTGAATTCTATACGTAAATGGCCGGGCAGGAAACCGTGCCGGGTTGTATCCCCGAAGAAAACGAAAAGACGGAGGAACGACTGCGATCGTCGCTGCGGCAGGTGACGGTATGTGTGTATGTGTGTGTGTGTGTGTGTGTGTGTTTTGTAAAAGTAAAATGAATAAATGGATAAAAAAAGGGAGAAAGAATAGTCTTTCGTTCGCGTAAACAACGCGGCTATACAGACGGATAACCTACATTACATTCTCGCGCTCGCTCGCACGATTGATATTTTCCAGGTCAAAGCTAGACGCGCGCTCTCTCTCTCTCTCTCTCTCGTCTTTTTTTTCTTTCTTTTTTTTCATCAAGTCTGATGCCATTCTTTTTAAAAGCGCACCTTTTTATATGATTTTTATTATTTATACGTAAAGTGCAACGCGCGCGGTGATCGATTAATATTTGAAAAAAAAATTTTTTTTATTATTCCTTTTCGGCGCGTTTGCGCTTTGACAATATTTTACCATATATCGGCTTTGAGGTTAAAAAGTGTCACGTACTGAGATGTATATATATATATATATACATATACATAGATTAGAGGTATTATATTTCAAACACTTGATTTTATTAGTTTTCATTTAAAGCTCGGTTTATTTTGAAAATTCGTTCAATCTTCAAAGAAAATTAGTTTATGGTATTTAAAAATTTACTTAGCAATAATGTTAATAAAAATGTCGTCTTTGGTAAATTTTAACATCGACTTCATTCGTTTGCGCTCGACTTCAAAGTTAATCTTAGAAACCACTTATCTTCCTAAAAGTTAAAAAAACTCGATACAAAACAAGGGACGTCACATCTTGAATAAAGTAATTTCCAAATGAGCAAGTTTCGTCGTTATATACCAAAAGCCAACGACAAGAGTCCCCCGACACAATGTAACCAGATCTTCAAAGCTTTTCTGCATTATCTTACGAGACTCTCTGTCTCTCTCGCATACTTTGCAATCTTCTCTCCTTCTCGACTCTTCCGTGTACTTGCATTCCTCGCGGGTTTGACCCCCCCCCCCCAAGATACGTCGTTTTCTCGCGAGAAAGGGAAAAAGAGAAAGAAATAACAGTTTTTGAAAGAATTTTTCGAAAAAAAAAGAAGCAAATTGCACGTTAGCCTTAGAAGGTTAATTGCATTTTGATGTATGTTTTCTAGTTGTGCCGTTTCCCGTTAATGAATATTCAATGTGTAATTTGAATTTTAACGAGCATTAATAAATACATATATGTACACACACATACACACACACACACACACACACACATATATATATATATATATATATATATATATATATATATAATGGCGATTAGTTTTATCAATTGCAATTGGCTAAGGAGTAATTAAGAAGAGCCAGTTAATCAATGCGAGTTTTTATTCTTAAACTCGATAAGACGCGTGCCGTACTTCATTCGCTAAGAGATTTATGTGGCTGTCTCAACAAACTAATAAATCTTACCGAAATATTTCTCGCAAACAATCTTCCAAAATCAACGATTCATACGTCTTCTTTGAACCATCCACTTTCGCGAGCGTCAGTAGTCTTAAAACTCAAAAAATGTACACACACACACACACACACACCCACATAAAGGAGGTGCCTTTTTCGAAAAAGCTCTCTTCGCTTCCTTAATCCCGGAGGCGGAATAAGTCTCTCGCGAAGAAAGAGAGAGAAGTCTCGTTTACGTAGCGCTTGCTTTACAAGCGCAAGAGGAAGTACATAAAGTCTCTCGCTGTAAGGCGAGAGAAAGAGAGAGAGAGAAAGAGAGAGAGAGAGAGAGAGAGAGTGGATGTTTTCACAGCTGCGCGTCGTTGCGCCCGCGGTGTACACTGAAAACATCTAGCGCCGAGATCTCGTTTAACTTTCTTCTTTTACCATACCTCTCCCCCCCCCCCATCGTCCTCTTTCACCTTCGGCTAAAATCAGATGCAGTTACACGTTATTACGTTAGGCATGTATATGTGTATACGTTCGCTTGTGCGTGAATAGTATGCGAGTTCGAATGGTGAATTTTTTTCGTACGTGATTCATGCGGGGGAAGGATGGATATTTTTTTTTATTTTTTCTCGTTGTTTCAAATGAACCGAGGGAGTTATTTTCGATGATAAGTTTAAGAAAAGCGCTCGATATTGATATTTCTTTTGAAGTGTTTCCGATGAATAATTATGTTCATGTTTTCGTCGGTTTGTAAATATTGTTGTGTATATTCTCGAGATGCGAATTGGATTAACGACTTTGTGCTTTCCTTTTTTTTTATTAAGACAAATTATTTATCATTATTGTTAGAGATTTTTGATACATAAAAATAGAATCGGTTTTTTTTTTTTTTTTTTTTTTTTATAAATATACCTTACTAATATTTCACTCTTCGTGTCCTTTTCGAAACTTTAATACAAATAGCGTTACAAAAAACAATCAAAACTACAAATTAAATGTCATATATTGTTTGTTATATATTTTTGAAAATCTCCGAATCGACTTTTGTAATGAAGCTAACAAAAGAATAGTTTAAAAAAGAAATCAAACAAGAGAAAAAATAAAAAAAAAAGTTAATCAAATGGAGGCAATTAACAAAACGAATAACCCGTCCAACGTCAATTCACTTCGAATGATTCGTTCATATAGGTATATAACGTATATATACATTCATTTCGCAAAACCAAGCGAGAGTTCGCCGAAATCTCAAGCTCGTCGGCTTCGTCGTCGTCGTCGTCGTCGTCGTCTCGTTATTATTAGCCGAGTCGAGAGGAGTTTCGCGCGGCGTCGCTACTCTTTCACCTCGTTTGGATGATTATTAATAACTCACTTTGCTTATAAGCAAACTGATACGAAAGAGAGAAAAAGAGAGAGAGAGAGAGAGAGAGAGAGACGTGGTTGTTGGTTTATATAGTTATCCTCTTCCGGAAACGGTAGAAAATCTCCGTTCCTATATCTTTAACGAGACTAACGCGCGCGCATAACCGAAAATTAAAGCGACACCGAACGTTTCCGCTACTCTCGGTGCATAACCTCTCGCTTTATCGCTATTTGGGCTCGTTGCGTTACACGTGTTAAATTAGCGAATTACTTTTCCGTATTCGTGATGGATGTGTAGGATGTATCGTGTTTATGTATAGATATATGCGACGTGTCTATCGCGATGGGCGACGTAGACGATAACGACGAATATTTACTTTAGATAATCGATACTGGAAATTGTATAAGAATTCGCTGAGTAATATACGTATTCGTCATTTACTCTTTTGTAAATATTTGATGTATTGCGGTGGAATTGTTTTATGAGATTTTTCAATTAGCTTTAATGACTTAGAAAAGATATGGCAATTAAAGTTTTATTAAATTTTTACATTTATGAATTAAATATTTGTTCTTTAGCGAAAGAACGAAAAATTTTCTTATCTCGATCGTAAAATAGATTAAGCCGTAAAAAAATATATTCTTAACAGTTAAGAAACTTATCGATAAAATGTAAAAATACGTTAATTTATTAAGAAGTAAATTTCAAAGAACGATGATACGTTAAGCGAGACAACTTGGCCTTAGTTACAAAAATGATATCCAGAAAACAACGCGCATCTACGTTCAATAATAACGTAAAAATTGTTTCTATAAATATTTCATTATTTTACGAACCATCTAAAACTGTATAAAATGTCGCACAAACAAAATTCCATCAATAAAACGTTTTTTAATTTAAAAAAAATGAAAAAATTAATCAGCACACAATTAATTTGTCGCAATTCAGCCGCCGGAGAACGAGCTGCAGAAGGTAGGCGAGCGCGTACCATCGGAGCACGAGTTGAGGGTACAGCGCTCGTTGCAACGGCTTAACGTACCGGATTGGTATAAAAATTCACCGGCCGCAAGGGACGGCGGCTTTCGACTTAAGAGGCACTCGGACGCCTCGCAGCACGGAGGATGGCGCTCCTTGGGATCAAAAACCACCTCGCTATCGTCCCTCTCATCGTCTTCCAATCGACAACCCACCGCCGGTATGTCTATATTTTTTTTATTTTCATTTTCTTTTTCTTCTTTTTCTGTTATTTATTTATTTATTTATTTTTTTTTTTTTTTTTCTTTTATCACGTGTACTAGATGTTTATTATTCTAGCGAATTTAAGGTGAGCTAATGATAATGGAAAGAGGAAAAGTTATTTTTGTAACAGTTTTTTGTTTTCGTTAAACGCGAATTGAATTTTTTTAAATGTGTGTATTTTCAAATAATAAGTTGGGGATAACATAATGAATTTACGTGCGTTTGAGTTAAACGCGTCTGACCTGGTTAAATACTTATCTACTTTAACTTATACGAAGCAACACAGTCTTTTATTAAATATCGATAATTACACCTCTTGTATGAACCTTGGTGAAAAAAATTTATTCGTGTGAAAATTAACAACAACGTTTTTTGTCGTATTATTTTTACCAATCGCGCAATAAAAGCGACAATAATTCATCGTTAAAAAAAAAATAAATAAATAAATAAATAAAATAAATTTTAATTGTACCAATTATTTATCTTAAACTCATTTTTATTATATTACATTCACAAAGCCGTTATTTGGTACAACCGCGCGCGTTTTACTCAACTCCCTCACCTCCGCCACAATCTCGTAATTTCTTCCAAACTGCAGAGCGATAAAATAAAGAGCGAGCGGTGTGTCGCGTTAAACCGGGCCACACTGGATAAATTACACGCAAAAGCTCAACTGGGCGAAAATTCCAAAAATCAACCGCGTTTTAAAGCACTACCCGAAGAGAGAGAGAGAGAGAGAGAGAGAAAGAGGCCAAAATTAGCACTCGCGTAACTAAGCCAATTCCCTCTCGACGTTATATATCCCCTTTGGAGGTATTAGTAGGCCGGAGAGTTTTCCTCTTTCTATCTAACTATACATCACGGCCACGAGGCGGCTCTTGTAACGGAGAATCGTCTCAATGAACTCGCTTAATTCGATTAAAGAAGCTCTCCGTCTCTCTCTCTCTCTCTCTCTCTTACATAAGCTCTTTTGTTTTAACGTTAAATACGAGAAGAAATGAAACAAATCTTTCATTTTTTTTTTTTTTTTTTGGGATATGGTAATTTAACGATCCCAACGGTTCGATCGATCGATCGTCTTTTTTTTTTTTTAAAACTACTTTACTGTCGCATAGATGGTTTGTTTCTTTCGGGTATTTTATATCAGCAATATTATTATGTCTTACGAGGAGGTTGGAAAGTACGACGAAGTTTATTTAATATTTATGTAACGTGATTTTTTTTTTTTTCGTTTTCATTAATATTGGTCCTTAAAGTTTAACCAAATTTCATATACAAGTCTGCGTCGTACTTTATTTGACATATTGCACGAGTCAAATTATTCGGAAAATAAAAGTATCGCATTTTAGGGAGCTTGAAATTTTGATCGATCTTTAACGATTTAATGTCGGATGGATTTTAAATAACTTTAATTACTTATCCACTTATGTATATATAGGTGCTGAGAAAAAGGTTTGTGATACTTTTGCAATTATATTAAAAAAAAGTTAAAGATCAACATTTACTAGTATATCGTATAATGCATAATATAATAATAAAACGTAATTTTTTTCCCTTCTTCTTAATTGAATCGCATAAATAATCTTTATAATTAAAATTAAATTAACATTTTAAACAAAAACAAAAGACAATTATAATTATACAATATAATTAAAACTACATTTAAACATTTAACTAACTGTAAATTAATCTATTTGATGAAAAAAAAAAAACTGAAAAAACAGGAACACTGTTGAGTCCAAGCCCGACGCCGCCGGTATTCTCGCGCTGGAGTACGAGTCTGTTGAACAGCGCCGGAAGTTCACCGGCAAGCTCGGCGCGCTCCTCCTTCAACCATCGGCAGCCGTACCTTGGATGGCGTTCGCAGGAACGCTTAGCCAATCCCCGCACACCCGCGGAACGACTCGCTCAGGGTATATTACCTCAGCTGCAGAATACCAACAAGGTGAGGATAACATTTTTTTACTTTCTCTCTCTCTCTCTCTCTCTCTCTCTGTCTGTCTGTCTCTTTTACAATGCGGTTTACGCTTTATTTTCAATTTGTTAAAGTCGCTATTCTCTTTTACGTTTAAGTTGCAACGAACGCGAGCGTCGTTTTCACCTCGCCGGCGAAAATTCGCCGTGGCGCGTATTTTCATTTTCTTAATGCAATTTACGCCGCTGGCGAACGTTTTACAAGCGGGGCCAAAGGTCGCTTACGCGAACGCGCGAACGAGGAAACGCTAAATCGTGCGGTATATATGGAAATATACCGAATCGTTCCGAATGCCAATTATTCTTGCCAATTTTACATACATTGTGACTCGACGAAATGCTGAAAAATTCTACCTTGACTCGTGTTTAAAATTCAAACGTTTGAAATACTACGTATTGATATTTTTGTTTTATTTATTTTTTATTTTTTTCGTTTTTTTCATTTAAGATTTAAAGGCTTTTCGTTCGATATATTTTATAGATGAAAATATATTTTTTTCAATTGATTAAATAAATTAATTGAAAAAGAAAATAAAAAAATTTTTCAATAAATATAAATCAAAATGCAGATTATTATAGAAATAATCAGCTTTAATAAATTAATGTAATTGCACACTCATATTGTTTTATGCAAATGTAAAAATACCGAGTCACGAATATACGATTCAACCAAGATACTTAAATCTTATAGATTTAATCTATCTACATTATATTATCAATAAATATTAATAAAATTTTAATAAGCATAATGATACCGCAACAAATACACAGATTTTTCAAACGAATGAAATCGATCGCATCAAATTGATGGATATTTCTACAGCGTTAAATTAATTCGACGGCTGAACAAACCAAACGATCAATCGGATATCGCAATTTCATCGAAATCCACATCGCACACATTATTTGTAAATCGTAAAATTCGAAAATCCCGTCTATATATCCTAATAATCATCGAGCGAATTTTCGCGCATTCAATTCTGATCGTACGTGACCCTCTTCTCCCCACTCCCCCCCCCCCTTTTCCCCCTTCAGGGATTAATACGAGCCATCCACGTGTGCTCCAAACGGTAAAAGGTATTTCAACAACGACGAGAACAGCGGAGCGGCAGTCTCTCTTTGTCGATACGCTTACTTTTAATGTCCGCGGAAAAAGACGACACTGCGACGATGTGCGCGGTCCGAGACTCGGGCCGCGTTTATAATTAGCGCGACTGAACGCGTACACAATCGCAAGTATCTTATACGTGTGCCCGAGCTAAACCTTTTACACCGTCTTTCGTTTTGAAAGACGGTGTATAAGAGAGAGAAATTTTTAAAAAAAATTTTATTTTTCTCTCTTTATTTATTTATTTATTTATTTATTTTTTTTTTTTTCTACTCGTGACGTTTCGTAAGCTGTCTGCTTGGAGATCTCTTTTCTTCGTATATCGCACGATCGGATTGAATTACCGTAGATTATCAAGAATGCGTCTGCCTTTAATTTTATACTTTTTTAATCTTTGGAGAAATAATTTATTAAAGAATTATGTAATATTTCGATAAAATAATTTATCATACAAAACTTGTCGTTATATTACAAATGAATAAATCACACGAAAATCAAACGTTTAAAAAATTAAAGTTTGAATTATTATGAAAGGCCGAAGAAAACTCGACATCAAACGATGTTAAATAAATGTCGTTTATTCTCGTATGAAACAAAAAAAAATTTTTTTTTTTCTCGTTTTATTCCATTCGCGTTATTAAATACGAAAATTGTTGAAATGGCAAAAACGAGGACGAGCTGGAAATTTTTCAGATAAATTGAATCATGCGAGAGCCGTTGGCCTCGACGATCCACTGAGCATTTAATTATTATTACGAGCTCTTTTTCTCTTTCAATCTCGCTCATTCGCACATTTCGCCCTTTATTATTATTTTTTTCTTCTACGCTTTACGACCTCTGTACAATACACGCGCTTTTTTTTTTTTTTTTTTTTTTTTTTTTTTTTTTTTCTTTCCATTTTCCGCGTAGACGTGCTTTTCTTTTTCGATTTACATACATTCACGTATAATAAAATTATAGAACAAGCGGTAAAGAATTTTGCGTCGATGTGAGCTCGTACAGGGTCGGTTTTATTATAACGAATCGTGCGACTACCACGTCTATTACAATCGTAAGCCGCTCGTGTGACCTTTTTATTTATTTTTTTTTTTTTTTAATCTTTGGCGACCTTGCACCAGCTTTAAAATGCGAGGAAAACGCGTATAATTGAAAATTATGCCGCGTCTCGCGCATGCCGAAAAAAAAAAACCGGTAATTTTTTTATGAAAGTTTCAAAATTCATAGTTAATTTGCATTTTCTCTTGCTTGAAATTGGATTTTCCTATTAAACTCTGCGTTAACTGGCATTTGGTGAAAATATAAGTTAGATAATTGCTTGGATAAAATGAATATTCTGCTTCTAATAAATACCTTTTATTAAAAAAATATTTTAAGTACAAGATGATTTACAAGTTTTACTCTCGTATTTGATTCAATCGTCCTTTCCTTCATTCCTCCTCATCATCTTTCACTCATTACACGTTTTTTAAAATAATAAAGTTTAATAATTACCATTATTTATCGTAGCAACAGCAGCAACAGCAGCAGCAGTCACAGCAGCAGCAACAGACTGCGCAACAGCTGCCCGGCAGCCAGACAACGAATCAGGAAGTGAGGAACTCGATAAAAGAGGTGACCTCGGCTATTGTGCACTACGTGCAGAGCGGCCAAGAGGTTGTCGGCGGTGGTGGAGGTGGTCGGCTATCCCCGAGACCCGACAGCTGGGAGGACAGGGGTGGCGCGAGGTCGACCAGCCCCCGAGGTGAGCACTAAAAAACCTCAGCAACATCAAACAAAAAAAAAAAAACTAAAAAAAAAATACAAAAAAAAAAAAAAAAAAGAACACCGAGATTACGAAAAAAAAAAAAAAAAAAAAAAGATGACAACCACCAAAAAAAAGAAAAAAAACTTTATAAGAAAATTAATATCTCACTCGCAAACGAAACAAAACGAAAATCTTCGGCGCTATCTGTCTCTCTTTATTTTTCTGCCGATCTCTCTCGAACCACTCCGCACCTCCCCACTCTCTCGCCTATTTCGAACAGAACGATTGTTCTATGCAACTCGAAAAGAAAGCTATATAGATAACGAAACAGAGAGACGAATCAATCAATGTGTGTGTAATTTCACCAAAAAAAAAAAAAAAAAAAAAAAAAACAATTTATATATATATAAGCAATTGTCGAACGTAACGAACATCCCACCATCAACCACCACGACCACCACTACAACCATCACCAACCACTATTAGACTCCGCGACCCAGGTAATATTTCAGTTATGTTTATTTTTCTCACGAATTTTATGCTCGTCGTTTATGTTTCGTTTAATATTTGGTAGTATGCCCGGTTACTTTCTTTTCTCTTTTACATCTCTCGCTGAGACTGCCTTCGGTTATCAATTTAACTTAACTAAAACGCTCGTCGTACCTTAGCTTATTAATTATTCTCTTATAAGGGGTTATGCTTCAAGAGCGTTAAAAAATAAAAATTTATAGTTTTTCGACCTTTTAACACGTTTTGACTATTTTTTGTAAAAGTTCATCCATTATTATTTCTACAAACAAAAAAAAAAAAAAAATTGAATTGAAAATCGAAGGTAGCAATGGTCGATTAACCGCGTATTAATTTTCACTTCTAATTAACCGAATCGATTGTTTACTAACTTTGAGCAACGAAACGTGAACGTCAATTTTTAATTTACGAAAATTTTTATATTTTTAAAAAAATAAAATTTGATACTTTTAATATAATTACCTTTTATTCCTGTTACTTTGTATCTAAAACACCAAAAATGACCGAGCAAGCGTATAATTAATTTTTCACGCAAAAATACAGAAATGTACTTTGCGAAAATAATTATTCATGAGAAAATTTTAACGAGCCTGAAAGAAAAAAAAAAAAAAAACAAAAAAATTGACGTTCGTATTCCATTAGATCGTACTACGCTCTACTAAAATTTTTACAACTTTCAGTTCTAACGTGCCGTTTGATGTTTCTGTTTACTAATCCACACGTGCTTCCCAAAGCCCACACGCAAACCGCACTCTCACACACCAAGAAATCGCCCACTTATTTCTCCATACATCAAGAGAAACTTTATATATTCATACATACTCAAGCACACGCAAACAACGCATTTTCGCAAACACGACAAAAAAAAAAAATAAATAAATTTGCAAAGCGTTCTTTTAATGATTTTCGTATGAAAAGTAGCAGAAAAAGAGGAAGCAAACATGAAAAAAAAAAAAAAAAAAAAAAATTTTAAATAAGCTGGAGCTCTTGTCGCAGTTTTCTCTCACGCTCGCATGTGTCACCGCCGAAGTTGTCACACATATAACACAGGCACCATAAAGCGGTGATGCGCTATTCGTTTTTCGATACACTCGTAAGGAGACTCGCGCGTCCGATCGAAAACGCGATACGTCGATCTTTATTAGGAGTCTTGACTTATTTATTTATTTTTCTTTTTTTTTCTTGCGTCACACATTAAATTCATACCTTTTTTTCTTTTTTTATTTTTACCACACAGTTTCCAAGAGCTGAGACATATGTATACTTATAATATATTATTTTTTTTTGTATTCTTTTTACTTATATCGTTTGGTGTCATATATCATGGATGTTTCATATCGTACATAGCTTTTTTATTTTTTTCTTTTATCAAGTGATATTTTCATAATCATTGGTCACATTTTCATGTTAAACTATATATATATATATATATATATATATATATATATATATATATATAATATTATTTATATATATGTTCTATGTTCATGCTATTTCATTATCATTACTATTTACATTTTAAAATTTTTTTTAACTCATCGAAATACATTATAACGAAAGCATTTTAAGGTAAGGTTAACTTATACAATATTAATTAAATGTCCTTTTTATGCAATTTTTTTTAATTTTTCATGTTTTTACAAGCTACACAGTAATGTAGAATTTATTTTTAGCTTTAAATTTTCTTGCTTTTCCAATTTCAAGTTTGTACGATAAAACAATAACGAAAAAATTTTTTATTTTATATTTATATCCAAAATAGAAAGACTGTACGTACATTTTCTTTCTCTATATTAAAAAAAACTAAAACGATTAACTAATGTATAGTGAATTATTAGAAAAAAATCTCATTAAAATTAATGTTAT
This sequence comes from Chalcis sispes, assembly GCA_949987625.1. Taxonomy (NCBI): domain Eukaryota; kingdom Metazoa; phylum Arthropoda; class Insecta; order Hymenoptera; family Chalcididae; genus Chalcis; species Chalcis sispes. The sequence continues at coordinate 3,934,771 of OX465096.1, forward strand.
TACATATCCTAATTAGCTTGATGATAGAATGTCCATTAAAAAAAGGACGTCGATAACTCTGGAAAGATTCGAAGCGTGTTAAAAAAGCATAATGCCTTTGCTCCCTTCTAATAATGTAGCGAATGACGTCTTGAAACCGAAATAAAAAGAAGAGAAAAAAAAAAAATAAATAAACTAGGCGTTCCATCGTAGCGGGCGGGAAAAATAAAAGGAGTGCACTCAGAATCGACCTTGGCCCTATTTTTCTCGGTCCAGCGTACACACACACACACATATATATATATATATTTTTTTTTTTTCCTCTCTTTTGCTGTTGTCGCGTGCGAAAAGCTCGCGGGCGTAAAATATGAAAAGGAGCAGAGAGATAATGTGGAAAATAATAGAGCATAAAGCCAACGATCGAAGTCTTTTATGTTTTTTTCCAACTTGCCGATTTTTCTTTTTTTTTTTCACTACGCCGATTTTTATGCTTTCTTCGTTTATTTAATTCTAGAAAATAGGTTACCGTTAAAACTTCGAAATTCGTCGGATGCATCGATTATCGGCAGGTTTTCGAACCCTCAACGATTTTCATCCACATTTCACGCCTTTCAAATTTCCATTGTTCGCGATTCAATCTCGGTTTTCGTCCTCTTTTTTTTCTCGTCGTATTTCCTTTTATTCAACTTATTTTCTGTCCATTGTTAAACTAATTTTTACGCATACCTTTTAATAGTTTTCTCTCTCTCTCTCTCTCTCTCTCTCTCTCTTTTTTATTATTATTTATAGTGTATTTATCTCTACTACATTGAGAAATGAGCATGTTTTAAATCACAAACATAACTATAGAATTGCACAAAAATAGGCCAACTTGCCTCTAGTTATGTAATACTGATTTTCATTTAATTTGAATATACACAATATTACAATTAATTAACTATTCTACTGAATTATTTATTTATTTATCAAATATCTTTCAAATATTAAAATATAAATTATATTAAGCTCATTTATAATTGTATATATTTATAAATTTAAATAATTTTTCTACAAAATATTGTTACTTAATAGTAAATTTTACAATAAGATTAAAAACAACACATTATTCGTCTATATTTATTCTTATAATCAAATGAAAAACTTCATCCGACGATAAACTGATTAAACTTCCGTCCACCAGTGTTCAGATAACTTTTCACTACGGAATTCAATTAAACTAACCCTGTAAAAAAAAAAAAAATTAAATAAAAAAAAAATAAAAAAAAAAAAAAGTAAAAATAAAAGCTTTCAAACTCGACGAAGTAATGCTACTAATAGCGTAAAAATATTACAACAACATCCTTTCCGTCGCTCCCGATGCAACTTTACCTCGTGCGGCATTGACGCCGTCAATTTTAGCCAATCATCGGCTCTCTCTTCGCCCTTTACCGGCGACGACGACGACGACGACGACGATTTTATAGCGTCGAGTGCGCGCGCGCGCGCATAACGAGCTCGATCGAGCCATTAGCGGCACCGCGTCAAGCTACTCCTCGCATTTCTCCTACACCGGCGATTTCCTTGGGGGACGGCTTTCGGCCGAGACCAATTCAATGCGGAAGCTGCGAAGAGAAGAAGAAGAAGAAGAAGAAGAAGAAAAAGAAGCAGACGTGTACTCGGCCAGTTGCCGTTTTAATCGTCGTTCCTCTTTATCCCTTGTAATTATCGCGAGGCGCGAACCTCGCTCCTCTACGGCGCGTTGTATCGACTTTACGAGCTTTCGCGCCTATCCCGCCGCCCCTGCCGGAAACGCTCGTCTTTCGCTTTTTTTTTTCGAGCTGGAGCCTTTCGATTTTATTGTTGCTGATTGGCGAAATTCGATATCCTTTCGTGATTATATCGCTCGTTTGAACAATTTTTAACGTACGGGCCGAGATTTTATTTGGGTAATTAAATCGAACTGCTTGCTGTTAATTTGTTTGACGTCGAAAATATTAAAAAATTGAAATCTCACTTGAAATTGGAAAATTGAGAATGAATTTTAAAAAAGCAATCTTTTTTTTTTTTTTTTTTTTTTTTCTTCTTCTGAGTATACTTTACGCATTATTTATAAAGATATTTCGAAATAATAAAATTTATAAATGAACGCTATACAACAAAAAATGTATACAATATTTTTACGTCACTGAATTTTTATATGTACGAAAACAACACATGTAATACAGTAAACAGACAATATTTTTCAGTGATTCCTTAATATTATATGACTCATATTTGCCAGCTAACAAATTTCAATCATCGCACGGATTTTCGACTACAAAAATTTTGTTTCTTGCTTTTCCCGATATAAAAACTCATTCATAGCTTGGTGTTTATCAACTTTTTTTATCTTTTCGTTTTTATGAAACGTCGTAAAAAGAAGATAAAAAAAAAAAAAAAAAAAAAAAATGCATCACAACTAATACTCGTACATCGTCACCATCATCCCTGGCATCATTAACCAACAATTTTTTCATCCATTAATCTGTTTTATATTTATATAAAATTCATCTTTTATCCATCTCATGCGCGCTTAAAAGAAGCTTAAACAAGATATACCATAAAAAGAATAAGCTCTGCCTCTACTAACTGCTCTATTGGAAGTCTTTTTTCGCAATATATTCGTCTAACTTTAATCGTCGATAACAAATACGTAGGCTCACTAATTTTTCACGAACGAATAGCTTTTGCACAAATATATAAATATAAATATATATATATATATATATATATATATATATATATTAAATAATAAATTGTACATAAGTGAGATAAGATAATTAACCAGTAGTTTATTTTATTTTATTTTATTTTATTTATTTATTTTTTTTTCAATAAAGTACATACGAATAATAAAACGAGTCAGAGTTTGAGCGATCAGTGTACAAGTAATAAGATCTCTTTGATCGTATTTGTAATGTTTTATTATTGTATGAAATTTTTATATAATGAAACTTAAAAAATTTACACTTATCTCCTTATGTCATATTGTCATCGTGCGCTATATTTTTCAAACACCATCGCATCAACTCTGCCTCGGTTGAAAATCTCGTGACTAATCTACAAAAAAAAAAAAAAATCTTACAAACAAATAACAAAGAAACAAAGAACCATAAAAATTCAAAGAAAATTCTCTCTCTCTCTCTATCTATCTATCTATCTCTCTGGTCAACCACAAAAGGGAGTACTCGGCTGATCTGGATGGAGAGCTCGTTCGTGGGCGTCCGACCGGTCGACTCGCCCGACAGCCCGGCGAGCATCGGCGTACCCCAGGCGGCAGCCCAGCCAAGCTCCAGCTCGGCCGTGGCCTCGCCCTCGCGCTCCTCGGTCTTCGACGCGACGATGACGACGACGACGACGACGACCTTCCGCTCCGGTGGCGGTGGCGGAGGCGAAACCAGCGAAGACGGCGGCTCGACCCCGGGCGTTTGGCCCGACGACGCCGGCAGTACCTTCGTGAGCCTCAGCGGGGGCTCGACCACCGACGTCCATCAGCCCGGCAGCAGCCTCTTCCTCGACCTCGTCCAGTCGCCCCGCGAGGACAACTCGAACGCCACCGCCGCCGCCGCCGCCGCCGCCGCCGCGGCAGCCGCCGGTTTCCTGCCGCAGGACCACCGGCACCGCCAGCGTCGCCATCGCCGAGAGCAAGACCGTCGGGAGTCGCCCTCGCCCACTCTGCAGCAGGAAAGCAAGGAGAGACAGTCGCACCAGAGCCGGCATCGTCACCGCGCCGACACCGACGACGAGCATCATCACCGACATCATCAGCATCATCATCACCACCACCACCATCACCAACAACAACAGGAGCAGCAGCAACAGCAAGCGCAACAGCAGCAGCAGCAGCAGCAGCAACACCAGCGTGGTGAGTTG
>OX465096.1:3943640-3981140 GCA_949987625.1 Chalcis sispes
ATTTTTGTTCCTTACTTTTTTCTTAACTATCTCTTTCTCTTTTTATCTTTTTAACTTCGACACTCAGTATATATATATATTATAGAATACTATTTTAGATGATACTTGTCTCTATATCTAACTGTGCATCCTATTGTTATTCTTTGTTATATATACACATATAAGTATAAGTTGAGACATTCTTGTTTCGTTTGCTTGAAACGGTAAGTGATGAACTTTCCTTTTGTTTTTTTTTTTTTTTTTCGTTATGCCACTAATTAATACATAGCTATATTTAGTTAGCGAGAGTGCCTTGAACTTAGCGCTTTTATACATAGATAGTCATCTTTGTTTGTTTGTTTGTTTGTTTTATTTTTTTAATTCTTCGTGTATTAATCCTATTATATACATATACATCATCTTCTTTTAAAATTCATATAAACATAAAATAGTTGTTTGAATTTGTTTCCAGTTGATAGAATGTGAATATTTCTTTTATTTTAATTTTTTTTTTTTTTTTTCTTTTTTTAAATACTACTTGACGAAGTATTACATGTAGGTACATGAACGAAGAACAGAATTTGACGATGTTTTGCGCACCTTGTAACTTTGCTGAAGAAAAAACAATAACGTAACCGTTACTTCTTTTTAACGTAATATGCATCTATCTATGGATATATACATATATTTGTTCGGCATCGTTGAAGTAACAACCATCATATTATAGATACGTATGTGTACGCGTTGAAAAAAGCATTGAATTACCCGACTGTTGATCTTGCTAACTTACGTTAACCATGAGAAATTTTACTATCCCTGCATACGCATACATACATACATATATTATTATTATTATTGCTACTATTATTATTATCATTATTATTATTATTGCTACTATTATTACGAGTAGATAAAGAGTAGGTTGAGATGCGACGTTGATAATTAACGCGTCTACACGGACTAAATTGTTCCTTATATACATATATATGTATAATCGGTCTTGACGACGATCAACTGATATAATTACCCTGTCTTTTATTATCTCTCTTGTTATTTATCCTCGTCGTTTTGTTTCTAATATCCTTTTGTTTAAATTTAAACTGATCGATTATTATTTATTTATTATTATTTATTTATTTATTCATTTATTATTATTATTATTATTATTATTATTGTTATTATAGTTTAGCGTAATAATTGTTCTTGTTTATATACACGATTTGGTTTTTCTTTGCGTCTGAAGTATATAATATTACATTGAATTGACATATATTTGGCGTAACTTAATCTCCCTTAAGTATTTTTTGGACGTAATTATTTCCAAACAGTAATTCCGCCCCCCCCCACACCCACTTACCCCCGCCTTCTTTTTAAAAGCCACACCCCGTGTATTATCACAATAATAATTTTACGCTAGGTGCAGAGCCAAGTCGAAACGATCGATATCAATTATAATGCATATTGGAGAATGTCAAAAATTTCCTTTATTATTTTGGTTATATTAACGATAAATATAACGAAAATATTTGGATTAATGATCAAAATGAATTATAAAATAAAGAATATTTTAAAAAAAAAAAAACAAAAAATGTTATTTAACCAATAATAATCAATAAAAATTTCATATTTAAGATTTTCAAATGTCTGTTTATTCTTACTAGAAAAGAGAATAACAAAATAATTAAAAATTATGATTTATATGCCATTTTGAAAATGAAAATGATTAAGTACAATTTACTTTTATCGAACTTTTGAAAATCGTTTAAATGAGAAAAAAAAAAAAAACAATTGAAATGAAAATCATCATAAGGAAGCTTGAAAACGTCGCGGTTGTGCACGCAGTCATCGGCTTGCACCCCGAGAGCTTGTAAATTCCTCCCCCCCTTTTTTTTTTTTTTTTTTTTTTTTTTTTTATCAAATTCCATCGATCCCCCTCTATTCTCTCTACTTTCTTTCTCTCTGTCTATGTGCCGCCTGATTATATTAGAAACTTCGAATTAAAACCCAACAAAACAAAACAAAAAAAAACAAAAAGTAAATAAAAGCATGAAACCAAAAATGAAACACATACACACGAAAACAAAAAAAAAAAAAGAGAGAAAAACACAAAGTAAATGGCGTGTAGGGTCGGGCGAGAACATCGTCGAGGATACCGAAGTCGATGGGTCGGCAACGATGACGACGAGAACGAGAACGACGACGACGACGACGACAACGACAACGACGATGACGACGATGACGACGATGATGAGTTTGAGAAGCGCGGAGGAGGCCGCGGCGGCGATAGCGAGCGGCAATGCCGCGCTTCTCTGGAACAAGCCGAGCCCGGGCTCGACGACGCTCGAGGACGTCCTCGACTCTCTGCTGGGTCTACCCTCGGCCTCGCGTACCCCGAGCCCGGGTCCCGTTCTCGGGCACCACCACGTCTCCACCTCCGGCGCAACCGGCTCCTCGCGCCACTGATCGGCGCGCTTCCGTCGCTTTCCTTCTCCTCCTCCTTCTACACCTCATCCTCTTCTCCTTATTATTCTCATTCTTCGACCTCTTATCCTACGCGTGGTCGTCGTGGTCGTCGTCGTCGTCGTCGTCGTCGTCGTCGTCGCCGTCGCGATCGCTGGGCAGCCTCCTCGCAGCCAACGACCGCATCATCGGCAACCGCAGGAGTCAGGCTATCGGCAACGACAACGGCTCAGGAGGGAAACGATGCAGCTGCCGTAGCTCGTACCGGCGCCGGCGGCTAACGCACGGAGAGATGCTCGCGAGAACACACGAAATAATCGAGACTCGCCTCCAAGGTAGGGGGAGGATCTACGTAAGTTTTCTCCGCTCTCTCGCAATGTGTCTCCCTTGCGAGATGGGACACTTCTTCTTCTACTTCTATTTGCGCCTTTTCTCTCTCTCTCTCTCTCTTTCTCTCTCATTCGCTCATTCACGCATATTATTAAGCTCGATAAGGAAAAGCTGAGATTGTGCACTGCTCGTTTTGAAGGAAAGTTTTAAGTTAAAACGATTCGAATGTTGACCGTTGACATAGATGACAAAGTGATTATAAATAATTCATTACAAGTGGTTTCTTCTTTCGTTTCTATTGTACATTTTGTTTTATTTGTCTCGATCAGCGCACTTTTAATTGTGTAATTTTCTTTACATAAAACATAATTTTATTAATCGATATAGTTTTTTATCTTTAATGTTGTGTACATTGCATAAAATTTAATCTACATTAAACGATTGCTTATGAATATTGTGTGTTGAAAAGCATATTTTGTTAATGACTCTAATGTACTATATTTTATTACTATATTTAAAATTTTTTTAATTATTATTATATCACAAGATAAAACAAGCAAATTGCCTTTCATTTAATTTCAATGAATATCAATGTCTGCATTTTAAGCTAAATATAAATGTATAGCGGCTAAATATAGCATTCGTGCATGTCAACAGTCGATATTATCAAAATTTAAGCGAGCAGCTGCTTTTTAAGGCTTTTTTTTTTTTTTTTTTTTTTTTTCTTTTCTTTTATCGTGCCACTTCTCTTTCACTTTTTATCATCGTACGTTTGGAGGTAAACTTTGTTTGAATTTTTTACACGTTGTAGTGTTGACTTTAACGGTTAACTATTTATGTTTTTTCAATTAAAATTTAATCGTTTTTATAATTTTATAAATAATGTTAAAAAAGAAAAGACTCGGTGAGAAAATTAAGGATAATGAGCTTATTTGAAATTATAATACACACCGGTAAGTAGATAATCTATCGATTTACAAACTTAATGTAAAGTTCGTCTCCTTTTCGCGCTTCTCTTTCTCTCGCTCTCTTAATCTTCATTTATTCAAAGCTTCTCTTACATACTTTTCACTCTTCTCAGCAAAAACTCAGCCGTATTTTGCATTATGAATTACCTTTCTTTTATCCTACAAATTCGTGCGTTTCTTTTATTTTATTTATTTATTTATTTATTTATTTATTTATTTATTTTTTTTTTTTTATCGCTTTCCATTGTCAATTATCTTATTCTTTATCCATTTTATTTATACTTGTTAATTTTAAATGTCAAACGTCGCATTCGCTATATTACAACGCTTCGTATATTATTTTCATCAATATTTTAAAACGAAAAGAAAAAGGGGAAAAAAAAAGAAGGAGAAAAAAAAAAAGATATTCAGTTTTCATTGATTTACCCTTCCCGATCACGTTATCCCCCCCCCCCCCGTCCATCCAGATCCCAAAGACGAAAATTGACGATTGGTCCAGGACGCAAACGTTATTATCCACGTGAAAAATATTCTCCTCGTTGCGCCCTTCAACGACGCGACATCGCGCGCATTTCAAACGACGAATTATATCTATATATATATATATGTAAACGCGCAACTCGTAAAAAATACGACGGACGTGACCGTGACTAATGCATACATATGTGTATAGGTCGCGAGACGACTGCATATATGTACAAAGATCGTTCGCTTTCGATATACATACACACACACATACACACACACACTTAAATTTTATCCCTTTATTGTAAGGATTTAGTCGCTTGACGCTTCCGAGAGCTACGAAGTTGAACAATGTATTGAAGTTGATTTGTACGGTCGAGTTTAAAAATTAGAATTATTTGATAGGAATAATTAATCAATACTTTAAGCGGATAAAATAATTCAGGTGATTTTAACGATTAATTATTTTTATAATAAAGTTTCGTTTTAATTTTGATTAATTAAGTTGAAAGATATAACGCTATTCAATGTTGGATAACAAGAGGAATGTTAATAATACTCGAGTGACTAATACCTCAAGCTGGTACAATGCAAGCGCAAGAGAATTTTTCAATTTTTTAACTTAAAGTACTTTTGCTCAATAATGAAGAATCGATTTAACGTAAGTGTATCTCTTATGAATTTTCAAGTTGTATTGCTTAAACGTAAGTATACATATATATACATATATATATATATAAATAACAGCACAATAATACGTTTACATATTTTTTTATTTGCGATGAACATCATTACACTTATACGTATAATTAACACAATTTAAATAAAAATTTTTATAAACGTTTAATAAAGAACAAAATGAACGACAAACGTAATTGTTAACTTTTAAAGAGGAAACGTAGGAAAAATAAACACAAAAGTATAGTTTTTTTTTTTTTAATAACATTTATTGTACATTGATATAAAAAATTATTTTTGATAAAATAAAATAAATATACTTGTAAATATACTTCTGCATCATTTAAGATCGAATGAATTAATTTTTATTTTAATTTAATCGACCCACGCGAGATAAGTACATCTCGTAACTTTTGTTTCTTTAAAGATACACATACACTCACAAATTAGATATTTTAATAAAGAAAACTACGCCATTTGTAATTAAAAATGTAAATAGCTAATTCTTATTGTCCTTGATTAGCACCGATTTATCGAGAACGGATTTCGGTTTAAATCTTAAGAACTACATTACAACAAAATCAGAAAATTGTAAAAGCTGAACATGTATATACCGATGAAAATTCGTGACGCGCATATATATGCAGATTTTCTTCGATACAGGGCCGCGTGAATAAATCTCGTCGAGAAATTTTTCTTTTTTCTTTTCTGGATAAATCAATGCCGATGAATGAAACGTTTTATCCGCGAGTGTCGCGAATCTTAAAAAAATAAATTCATCAAGAATGAAAAGAATTGACGAAAACAATATACGGAAAAATAATTCACGTAGTCGACGACCTATATAGGTAAAGAGAATGATAGAAAAGAAAAGAAGAAGAAAATTCATGTGTCAATGGTTAGGAATATATGTACATTTATGAACATGACATATTTCACTTCATTCCACATAACGTAAATAGCTTTATCCGTTATTATGTATATATCTATATATACATACATATACATGTATATGCTGCACATACGCTTCTCATAGTTGATACTCGATTTTACTCAATTCTTTTTTATACATATTATGTGTTGTGTGCGATTGTGCTTGTATAAGTGGTTTATATATAAGTAGCTGGATATATCAACTCAATGGAGCGAATGACGAGTGCTTATTTTTATTGATAAACAAAAGATTTAAGACGATAATCATGGATTTTATTCGAATACCTTAACGTAAGCTTTACAACAAATTTTCAATCACGATAATTTGACAAATTTTCAAGCAAAATAATTTATAATTAACTGAACGATACGGATTAATAATTTTTTAAAAACTTTTTATTATTTATAATCCAAAAAATATTATGAAAAAAAATCATATAATTATGTAAAATAACGAGACTTTCAAATTTCTTAAGTAGAAAAGTTTGATTTACGTCAGACATTTTACTTTCCTTAAAACTAATTCACGATTTATTGTTGTAATATATTATTAACTTTTTCCAATAAATTAATTATTTGCGATAAATTATTAAATTTATACTTATTCAACGGTGATTTATTAAAATTATTTTTCTATACGTATACTATATACATATATTGCTTCTATGTGCATGAAGGTGCATTTTTCTTTTAGATTGCAAGACTGCGAATGATTGTAAAAAACACTAATTGCAATGCTCATTGATACTGTACACAGGCATGATAATTTAAATAGAAAAAAAAAAAAAAATAAAATTATAATTTTTTTTTTTTTTTTTTTTTTTTAATTAAAATTTTTAACTAACACAAGTGATTTTTTTATAAAAAATTCTCAATTAATCCAGCTTCTATATGAACTGCTACTTGTAAAATGAGTTTTTGTTTAAGTTATTAATGAGTAACATTTAAAGGATAATTAATTAAGAAAAATAGAGTTAAAACTCATTTTTAACAAACGCAAGCACTATCCTTTAATTACCAACAAAATTCATGAATGATCTTTCGAAATTTGAAAATGTGAAATTCAATCTTTTATATCATTATGCATTTATACGTTGAATTGTCGTAAATTATTAATAAAGGAAAGTTCTTAAAAGAAATTTCACATTAACGAATTTAAAGTATAAGAAAAAGTTTCTTTTATATTAATAAGCAAAAGATAAACGGACTCTTTTCTTATACGCTACTCACTCTCGTATCGTGCAAACATTGAGGGAGAAAAAGAGAGAGAGAGAGAGAGAGAGAGAGAGAGAGAGCGAAAGAGCGAGGGAGAAGAAAGAGAGGAAAGTGTGCGTGAAAAAAGTGTATCATCCAAACATGGCTTTTATCTCTTGTCCCAACAGGGGATGCCCACCAGCGCGCCCAGTCGACGGACACCCAGCAGCAACGCTCGCGTCCACCGCTCCAACGTCGTCGAAGCGAGGGCAGCGACGCCCTCCCCGCGCGCTCCTCCTCCCAGGGACCGGGACACCAGCATCACCACCACCAGCATCAACACCATCACCATCACCACCATCACCACCATCAGGGCAAACATTCCCGCCAACGGCGCGTCTCCTTCGACAGCGCGAGCAGCCTCGAGAACGTGAACAACCGGAACGACGAGCAGCGACCGGTGCGCTGTCGCAACGGCAAGTGCACCAACTCGACGAGCCTCCTCGAGGCCAGGCGCAGCTACAAGAGCTGCCACAACTGCACGACCCTCTACTGCTCGCGCGAGTGCCGGCGCGCCCACTGGCAGCGGCATCGGCGCACCTGCCTCTACTCCCGGGCCAGCAGCCTCTGCATCCAGGTCCTCTCGTCCGTGAAGAAGGACCCGAGCACCCTCGAGCACGTCTCCGTCCTCGCGAAGCGGGGCTTCGCCGCCCACGGCCGGGGCGCCGTTAAGTGCTTCTTCGCCAGCCCCGAGGCCGCGGAGAAGTTCATCCAGCTCGGGTTCCTCGAGCTCGGGGAGCCGACCTACGTGCGCTGGTCCGACATACTACCCAGCGAGATGGGCGCGGAGCTCTACGCCGAGGCGGTCAGGCTCTGCGAGTCCTACAATCCGGACACGCGCCTCGTCCTCTACGTCTCGGTGTGCGTGGTGCGCGAGGTGCCCAGCAGCACCGGCGGCGCCGTCATGTGGGAGCGCCAGCCGGTCTCGCGTTGCGCCAAGCTCAGACTCGACGGCTCCTGTCGACAGCAGCAGCAACAGCAGCAGCAGCAGCAGCAGATTCAACAACAGCAGCAGCAGCAGCAGCAGCTGGCGACGACGAGGACGACGACGACGACGACGACGACGATCGGGGTGACCAATACCTCCTCCTCGACCTCGGCCGTCGCCTCGCCCCAGCAGACCCGCGCCCAGCTGAACGCCTCGCCGTGCAACATCACCCGGGAGATGGACTCCCCGGAGACCCTGGTGCTGACCTCGACGCCCCAGTCGGACGGGAGCGCGACGCCCCGGAAGAGCCGGGAGCTCGGCTTCGAGAACATCCAGCGACAGCTGAAGCAGCGCGGCGTCTCGCTCCGCCGGCACTTTCCCCAGGTTTACAACAAGCTGTGCTCGTACGCCGACGGGAGCGTCGACAAGTTCGCCCCGGTGACGATATATCCGAGGGATCAGGCCTCCGGACGCAGCTTCGTGTGCATCATCATGCTCGACGCCGAGCCCGAGAGGCTCCAGCTTTTACCCACGGACTCGTCCAGAGTCAAGACCGTCGACGTCAACGTCGAGCAGGAGTGAGACGAGGATGTTCATTGTCTGGTAAAAAAGTCGAAGGATCGATCCTCGCGACATCCGGAATAGCGGAACTTTTAACGCGTCAATTTTTCTAAAGCTTTAAAATCGTTTCCCCGATTCCACGAAGGATTAGAGACGTGATTTTTTATGTCCATAAGTTAGGTATATAAAGTATATAGAAAATTTTTACCTAACTCACACATTTTCAATGTGTTTTTACTTTATTTATCGTCACCGCAATGTTTTTATGTTGCAAAGAATATATCGTAGATGACGTTCTTGTAACTTTCGATATCGTGTCCATCGTTCGAATAAGTAGATCAAAGAGGACGTAGGCATATTATCTTGTTAAATAATATATAAATTTGTTTTTTTTTTATGAAAAATCAAAAAAAAAAAAAAAAAAAAAAAAAAAAAAGAGACAGAAAAAAACAAAAAATTTAATTTCTGACTTTGGGAGGGAACACTAAAATAATTTTAACGATTCTATAAAAGTTTTAAACGATAACCGATGAAAGTTTACAAAAGACACAAGCACATGTTTAAAACATAAATATTTTGCAATATAAATATTTTATATTACGAAATTTGATATGAGAGAATACTTTTAAAAATATATTAAAGTGTGTAATTGTATTATCATAATGTGTAAAAATAACTCTATAAAAAAAAAAAAAAAAATACGTAGACTATAAAAAAATGTCATTCCGCTGTGATTTTCTTTTCATTTTTCTCAAACGTATACGTATCATTTTTTTTTATAACTCCTTGGGAAGTCAGAAATTTTAATCTAGCGATGAACGTTTTTTATTTTACAAGACTTTAAAAGTCAAAAATCACTGCTCATGTCTTTTTAATAAATATTCTTCTACTTCAATTTCTACACCGACGGTACTTTCTATATAAATACATACCATTTTTTAAAATTCAATTCCCAATTTCAAAATTTAAAACTTCTAAAATTAAATGGTATAAAAAATGTTTTAAATTTAACAAATAGACAATTTTTATCCGATCGCGATACATGTATTGTAAACATTTTATTTTCAACGTTAAATATTTAATCTTAAAAATTATTTAAATAACTCCGTTCAATAAAATTTTGTCAAAATTAGTTGAATAAATAAGTTTTGATTGTCGTTGTAAACGCTGCTTTTTTTTTTTTTACATTTTTATACATTATATTAAAAGTTACATAAAATAATTTAAAACGTAAAAATAAAAGTACTAAAAAATTGAAAAAAAAAAAAAAATTGTTATTACATTTAATAATTTTATTCAATTTTTTATTAAAAATCTATTACCATATGTTAGACTGTTTTTATCGATAATCTCGTTACGTACATAGTTTATAATATAAATTAAATAAATTCTACGTTCTATTGAGTCAAAATATTTGCAAGTATCTTTTAAACAACTCTTATTAAATTAAAAATTCGAATCTCGTTATTATATTCTGTGATAGAATTTGTTAAAGTTTGTAATTTTACGTAATTTAGAAAAATCATAAAGAACCTCGACTTATCTATATACTATCTTGATAAATGCATGGATTTTTAGTAAAATAATTAAAAGTCAAAACCACTCGTCGTCGGAGATTTTTTTTTTGTACGCGCGTATAAAAACAAAAAAAAAACGAGAAAAAAAAAAAAATAATAAATAAATAAACAATAAAGAAAGAAGAAAAATTAGCGCACGTGTCGTGTACGAGCTTTTTTAAAAACGACTTCGACTTTTTTACCAGATCTTCCTTATCTCAAGTACGAAAGGATAAAAATGTGCGTGCGACGAATTGAGAAACGACTTTATAAAAAAAACGATGGCGATCTTTTTGATTTTGTAAAGGATACGCTTGTAATGTATAACAACGAGTGCATCCTGCGAACGAAAGATGGAGATTCTAAGGTAGCTGCGAGACGTAAGGCGCTGCGTTTTAAAGGCAAAATATCTCCGTTGATTCTTTAAAATCTCCGCGATTTCTTTAAAAAAGATGAAAAAAAAAAAAAAAAAAAAAAAAAAAATCTTTCGATACAATAAAGAACGATAGCAGCAACGGTGATAACAAAAATAAATGTAACAGACATATTTGTATCTCGGCGAGACGATCGATGTGTTTACGCAGAGTTTCAGGATTACAAGGTTAAAAGATTATAAAATAAAATGAAAATAAATAAACAAATAAGTAAATGGGGGAGTGTCGATAGGCGTCTAAACGACTTTTTTTTCATTTTTCGTCGTGCTCCGCTTATTATTATACGATAATGTAGAAACGAACGAGGTGAAAAAATTACACGAGACGCGAAAAATCGTTAAAGTATTTTTCCACCAGTTCGATATTGTAAGGTAAAAGAATGCTCAAGTGAAAGAAAATATACAGAGAAGTGACTGTTTAGATTATCTTGTTGTTCTTTTTTTTTTTTTTTTTTTTTTTTTTTTTATTCGTGACAAAATCTTCCTAGTTTACATCTTCGTGCATATTGTCAAGTTTCTTTTTCTAATCATTAGTTTAAACACTAGAAATACAATAACGTAACAAATGCCGCGTCACTTCTCTTATTCGCTATTTATTACGATTACATAAAACGAAAGTGTAGAACGTGCTTGATTAGCTTGAAAACGCTACAACAAAAAGAGAGCATGTAACTATGAAAATTTAAAAAAAAAAAAAAAAAAAAAAGAAAATGATAAAATATATATATAGAAAAAAAAATTTTCTCGACCGTCTTAAAAATCGTTAGCTCCTTTCGCAAAAGAAAAAAAGTTTCTTTTACGTATCTATAATTACGTTTTTTTTTTTTTTTTTTTTTTTTTTTTTTCTCTTTTTTATATATAAATTCTAACGATTAATATACAGCCATGATTATCGTTAAAAATTACAAAGTGCGACATTAATCTCGACAATCGGAATAATATGAAATAGCGTTGTTTCATCAATTTAAATAATACAATTGTTGAATTAAATCTTCGTACAATTATTGTTTATTTTAATAAATATGTAACGTTTGAAATTAGATCTTTGAAAAAAAAACAATCCAACTTTCGAACTTTGTGCGTATTTTCTAAAAAAAAAAAAAAAAAAAAAAAAAACTTGAAATTATTCCGCGTGTTTAGTATTTTTGTCGCTCTTTTGTTTTTGTAAACGCAAAGAAAATCGTTGTGGTAATTAGGAAATAAAATCATTTATCGCACAGTTTAATTTCACAATAATTGTAAATTATTTTACTCGTAATAATTTAACCACTATAACGTTTGAAAAAGTCGAAAGAAGAAATAAATATCCGTTGCGTGCACATGTGCGCCATTATCGACGAATAAATTGTCCATTTATCATCGGCCGAACGAACCGCAACATTTTTCTATTTCGCGTTGATGGAACAGTTATCGAGGTTATACGACATATTGGTATATCTTTTCTTTTTATACGCTCCGCCAAAGATTTTAATCAAACGTAAAAGCAACGTAAATTTTCATCGCATCGATGCGCCTCGATACTGTTTCGAATTTACGTAATCTATAGATACATAAAATTTCCATTTCTCCCTTCAATTAATTAATCTAATAATCCACGAGTGTAAATATACGTTTGCGCGAGACAAAGCCTCGGTCCTTTTCTTTTAAACGACAACAATTAACAAGGAAAATACAACCAAGCTAAAGTACGTGAATGAAAATTGAAGAATAAATAAATAAAAAGTAAAAATATTGATATGCGAGCGCTTCCTCGTGTCGTAAAGAAAGAGAGAAAGAGAGAGAAAGAGACACGCGTCTTAGACGATTTTATCCCCGAAAGAAGAAAACTCTCACCGAATTACCGCGTTAGCACACAAACACACTCTCACACACAAACACAATAGTTTTGTTTCAAGGGAGCCACGTTTTAATTCTGCTTTATTTTTAATATTTCGGTTGATTAATCGTTCAGATGAACGAGAAATTGAGTTACCGCTACGCAATCAAACCGAACGATTTTTCGCACAAATAGAATTATTATACGTATACGTATGTAAATAAAAAAAATTATAACGTGCTGTTGGTTTTATTTAATACAAGAATCATAATGACGTCTTAGACTTTTAATCAAAATGTGTAAACATCAAAAAAAAAAAAAAAAAAAAAAAAAACAAAAACAAAAAAAAAACAAAAAAGAAAGAATAAAGAAAAAAAAAAATATGAAAAATAGAGCTATTTTTTGGTAATGTAATTGTAAACAATGAATTACGTAGAGATAAATAGCGTCGTGAAAAATTATTTTGAAAATATTCTCAAACTATAATTCCATTGTATCTCGAAGTATGAAAAAAATGTAACGGAGATATTTTATGATATACTTACAAATGCATGCTCAACGTACGCGTATATAGGCATCTCAATCATTATTTTTCGCGTTAATTTGCCAAAGTATAAATTCTAAAAGAACGAAAATTGAAAAAAGATAAAATAAAAATAAACAACAAACACCGTGCCGAAATGTGTAACAACGAAGATTGAAACAGCAACAGCAACAACAACAATAATCAACAAAAAAATCATAAAAATATGTATATTATATTTATAAAAGACATATATTTATATAAATATATGAGATATAAAAAAAAGTATGTATACAATAATTTACGCAAAGCACGTGAAAATTCAATTAGAACATTGGTTCCCTTGAAGCATAAGCTCGGAGTGCCAAAGCAAACAAAAAAGTAAATAAATAAATTAAAGTCCCTATAGTAAATGAAAATGAAAATGAAAATGAAAAAAAAAAAAAATAATAATAATAATGTGTAAAAGGAATTTATGCCAAATATGATGATGCGAAGCGCCTTTTAGACTTATACATTATATAACTGATATATAACTGATTACCAAATGTGTATAAATAATTATCTGCCACAAAGAATTTCTTTGACTCTTATTGAATCTCCACTCTCTTCTAAAATTCAAGTGTCAAGTTATTTCGACGAAGCTATCAAAAAACTTTTCAAATGAAAAAAAAAAAAAAAAAAAAAAAAAAAGAAGAAAAAACTAAGTAAAGTAAAATGAATGCTTATTAAACTATGTACGACTTAAGAGAATAAAAAAGTTGACAAAAATTATTCGATGATTAAATATCTTGTCTTCAGGCAGCGAACATTTTTATTTTTTTTTTTTTTTTTTTTTTTTTTTCACCGAGTAAAATACAAAACTAAAAAACTTATAAAGTCTACATAAAAAAAAAAAAGCTTTTTCGAAGGCGCGTATTATCTGTATTTAACATCGTTCAGCTGGTAGTCGGCGATTTTATAAAAACCAAACTTTTGCTGTAACATTCTCCCTCCCCTCCCCCCCCCCCCCTCTATTTTCGAGAAAATAAATAAATAAAAAAAAAAAAAGAACAAAAAAAATAAAAGTAAAAGTAAAAGTAAAAGATAAAACTAAACAAATGGTAGTGCCAATTTTGCTAGCGTACGATTTCGTTTGGTCAAAGAGCCAACAAATATCCTTTTTACTAACATGAACTGCGTGTAATTTAAAAAGAAACAAAAATGAATAAAAAAAAAAAAAAAAAAAAAAAAAAAAACGATTAAAGAAATAAGGGAGGGTTATTCTTGTACGATAAATATCGATGTCGTGACTTTCACACAAATGGAAAATGTGCATAAACTAACAAGAAAAAAGAAAAAGAAAATAATAATAAATGAAAAGAAATCAACGTATGAGAAGATTATTTAATCCACGTAAATGTAATAAAAAGAAATTCAAAATAAGTATAATAATAATAATGATATCGACATGTCCGAGAGTAAATAGAATAAATGGGTGATCGATTGATAATATGTATCGATGTGTACGCGTGTGCAACGAGACGAGCCGATTCTTACGTTTTCGTTTCTTTCCTCAACCTCATCGGGAGTCGCATCCATTTGTATCGTTATTTTCACGCATCCGTAAAATAATTAAATAGTTACGTATAGCGAGACGAGGCGAAAATTTGTCGTTATTCGTATAAAATGAGTTTAACGACCTTAGAAGCGTCGAGGCTTGAATAGTCTCTCTTTTGCGTTTTCTTCGTTAATCCCCGGTAAATAAAGCGAGGATGATATTTAGTAAAAAAGAGAGGATAAGTTTACTATTATAAAGTACCAAAGAGAATTAGTGAAAAACGTAAAAGAAAAAGAAAAGAAAAAAGAAAAAAAAAAAAAAAAGAAAATAAAAAAAAAAACGATGCCGTTGAATTCATCATAGTTCCTTTATATCAAATATATCTTTCTCAAAATAGAGGCAAGAATAATGAAAATTGAAAAAAGCGTTGGACGTATTTATAATTATAACGTATAATTATATTAAATGGCATTATTCGAAGTATAATCTTCTATAGCGTCGCGCTGCGCACTTGTATCGATTCGCAGATAAATGAAAGATTGAAAAAGAAGATAAAAAATTTTTAAAAAAATGATCGAATTAACGGAGTAAATGAAAAACGACAAGAATAATGGCAAAAAAAAAAAAATAAGAATAAGAATGAAGTTATTATTATATTGCGTTGAAAACGCATGAGCTCGAGATAATGAAAAAGAAGAAACGAAAGTAGGCGAAGAAGTTGGAGTTAATGGAAAATGAAAGAAAGTGAAACGATACCGTCATTAAGTTAAGTTTTAGGGGCTTGTAAAGTTATTATTCTGGACGTTTACGTGTTAAGCATATTATATACATATATATATATATATATATATTTAGTTCAATGTATAACAATGTATAATTGCGAGCGCTTCGGTCATATTATTTGCGAAAGAGAAAACAATATACTTAACTTTGAAAATGTAATGCGGTTTAATTTTTATCTTGAAAGTTTTTTTGAAACTTGAAGTGAACTTATAAAAATTAAAGTAAAATTGATTTGATGCATACACATACGAAGACTACTAATTTATCCATTGTTCTAAAAGAAACATTTAACGTAAGTAATCTCGAAAAAGGGAAAAAACGAAGCCACAAGATAATCGAATTATTTTATGAAACCCTGTTTGAGAAAAAGCATAAAAATAATCATTGGTATCTAAGGCTGCGCGACTCCGTTGATTTTTAAATATCAACGATCAAACGCAAAGTTAAAAACTTAACGAGTTACATTTAGGAAATGTGTATTTATAAAAAAAAAAAAAAAAAAAAGCCATAAAGACAAAAATAAGAGAAAAGTAAACTTTCAGTCGTTCTCAAAATCGAAGCGAAAACGTTTATAAAACAAAATAGAATTATAATAACATAAAAAAAAAAAAAAAAAAGAATAAAAAAAAGAAATAACAAAATGCTCTCTTTTCATGCAGAATTATGACGCTCGAACGAACGGAGACGATGATAAAAAAAAAAAATAAAAAAATAAAAAAAATAAAAAATAAAAAAAACTAAAAAAAATAAATAAATAATCGTTCGAAAACGATGATAGAAAAAAAAAAAAATTGTAATAGTAATAATGATAATCTGTGAGTCGAGTTTATTCTTGCTGTTTTTAAACGAATGAACAATTAGAAATGAATTATTATTATTATCATTATTATTATAATTATCAAAATGTTTGTCTATTATATAATTTTAAATGTTAAATTTTAATCAAGTCGACTGATTTTCATCGCGCAATGTTATCATTATATACATATAAATAGATATATATATAAATATAACGATTATTCGCTGCTCGCTCGATTTTTCGACATTGTCTCTCCCTCTCCCGTTTCCTCTCCCCTGCCTTGAAATTTTCTCCAGTTATATTACGTCCCATTCCCATCCCTTGTCCTCTTTCATCCTCGAAGACGTCATCTTTTAATAAAACTCTCCGTGCTACTGTAATACGACGATGCTATCTTCATCTTGTTCTAATCATTGATTTCGCAACTATGTACGTCTCTCTCAATTTTTCAAATAAAATGTTAATTTTATTATAAAAACATCATTTCATTAGTTACATATACTTACCCCCGTGAAAATTGCTCTTTTAATACAGTAATTTATCTTTACTCATATATGATTTTATTGAATTCGTATTGATGTAAATGTTTTTAAGGAAAACAAAATTAGAATTACAAATTTTTTGAATTTTATTTCTTTAAATGAACATTATATCGACATTTTATTTTTAAATTGTTACTCTAATTTGTTTTTTTTTTTTGATTCTCAAGTATATCCTTTAATTAAAATTTTTATAGTTCCTTTCTTCAATTCAGAGATTCTGATGATAAGTGAGACAGGTAAGTAAAGCAAATAAATATATTAATTTATTAAAAATTGATTTTTTATTCATTTGGTATTCAAAATCGTTTAAACTATATCATGCTTCTTTTGTAATATCATTATTATTCATAAATAAAAATATGTTATTAAATATATTTAATAAACTTAATATATAAACAAATATAATTTATAAAAAATCATTAAAGCATACTTACTAATACTACATTTATAATACACTTACTGCAAATGTATTAATTTATTAAATTAAAGTAGTAAATAATATTGTCTAATTTTGAATGTATAAGCATAATTATTCTATTAAAGTACGAAAATTTAAATATTTTATCTTTGCAGCTTATCAATAATAAATATTTTTTGAGACTTTAAAACTTATCTAAACTACTGAAGTGGTTTAAAATATATTTTAATTTTTTAGGTACAATTTTGAAATGAATATACATAAATAATCAATATATATATATATAGAATTAATTTTAGCCTTTTTTTAAAAATTTAATACTCATTTTTAAAAAATTTTTGCTGCAAAACGAAAATATTGAATTTTTACTTGATTTCGGGTTTAAAAAAAAATAAATTTTAGTTCTAAAATCTATCGCATGTGGTGCTGTAGATTACACAACCACCTTGATAACTACGCATGCGCGTACAGTGCTTCATGCGGTAGATTTTGGAAATAAAATTTATTTTTTCAAACGTAAAAATAAATAAAAATTTAATATTTAAATATTAAAGTAAAACTTTATAAAAAATAAGTATTAAATTAAAGTAGTCAAATTAAATGCTTAATTTTCTGCATCATCAAAATTAAAATCACTTTTTATATTAACAGTGTTCTTTAGAAATATTTAATAATTAAGGTTATAAAACAAATTGTTTATATCATTTTAAAGAAAATCGATATATAATTATACAATCATAAATGAAAAATTAATTTACAATTGGTTTTTTCATTAAAAACATTAAAAAAAGATTTTACATTGGATTCAAGAGAGTTTGTAGAATTTCGAAACAACTCAATAGATTATAAATCTTTGAAAAATTGGTCAACATGAAACAATAAAGAAGTATTTTTATAGTAAAATTTATTTTATAATTAATCTATAAAGTTTTATAATATTAATATAGTTTTCGCTTTTACTTCATGCATTAGACTTTACGCAGTTATTAAACGACATTCAGACTGAGAAAAGAAGGTAAAGAAAGTAATACAAAGAACGCATCCTACTTGTTTTATTTTAAATGAAGATTTATCTAATGCACATCCCACAGCACAAGTTTATCGAAGATTTTTTAATTTCTTTACATAAAATTTGTTTAAACAAAATTTGCACTGGTGCTATAAAAATTTATAGATAGTATTACTGACGCATATATTTAAAAAATTTGTATACTGTTGCCAAATATTTAAGAAATTATACCTGAAATACTCATAATTCAGGAATTTGAAGTTATAAAAGAAAAAAACGCGTTTATAAGATTCTGTTATTAAAAATGAACCTAGAAGCGAAATTTAAAAAATGAAATGGTTTTATATTTTTCCTGGAGAACAGCTAAAGAAATTAGTTTATTATTTAGTTATATAACATCTAATGTTTTGATATTTATTAAAAAAAAACTGACATTGGCTTGTTAACAGAAAATCAGATATAGTAGACTTAATTAGTATTATTATAAAATAATTATAAATAGCAATTTTTAAACACATAGATAAAAAGAAATTGGAAATCAATTAATTACTTTATTGTATGAAACAATATTGAACGGCAATTTAAAATTATGTGCAACTCGACAAAGTGCTGCTGTACCATTTATTGCACAAGTATGCACATCTCTACTTTAAATAAATTTATTCCAAATTATTTTTAGTGCTTTTTTATTTTTATTTTAGTCGATAGTAACATCAGAAATTAAAAAACGCATCGATCTAATACCATTCACTTTTCATTCAGTAATGAGAATTTTATTAAAATTAGTTAATATAAAAAATGATTTCAATTTCAACGATGCAGAAAATTAATTATTTAATGAGACTGCTTTAATTTAATATTTATTTTTAATAAAGTTTTACTTTAATATTTAAATATTGAAATTTTACTTGTTTTCGCGTTTGAAAAATTAAATTTTATTTCCAAAATCTACCGCATGAGGCACTGCACGCGCACGCGTAGTTATCAAGATGATTGTGTACTCTGCAGCACCACATGCGGTAGATTTTGGAACTAAAATTTATTTTTTTTAAACCCGAAATCAAGTAAAAATTCAATATTTTCGTTTTATAGGAAAAATTTTTTAAAAATGAGTATTAAATTGAAAAAAAAGGCTAAAATTTGAAATTAATACATATACTTTAGTTATTTATGTATTTTCATTGCACAATTATGCCTAATAAATAAAAATATATTATATTTTAAACCATTTTCCAGCAATTTAGATAAATTTTAACATCTTGTAATTTCTTTAAATCTTTGTTATAAATTTAAAATGTAAATAATAATAAATAAAATTAAATACTTATGTTATATCATGTTTATACTTGAAAAATAACGTTATGAAATATAAATGTAGTCCTGAATTTCTTTTATCCGTGTTATACTTAAACAAATACCAAAAGCTAAAATGAATAAATCAATATTTATTATTTCAACTAACACATGCTTCAATAATTTAGAAAAATATTTTGTACAATTGATTTGCGCGTTACGAAAATATTGTAAACTACTACTACTACTACTACTACTAGTATATAAAACTATTAATTTTATAATTTTTTTTTTTAGTATTGAAAAATAAATTATGCATACTATTAAAATAAATAATGTCAAATATATGAATCGCTTTTATAAGTATTTTATTTAAATTTGTTGTACAACTATATAATTTAAAAAAAAAAAATTTGTTTATAAGTTTATTAGTCACCGCAATAAAACGTAAATTCATACTTACTTTGATTTGTTGAAAAAGAAAAAGAAAAATTATCGTTGCAACGTCCATTGTAGAAATACCTTTTTTCAAAGGTCAACGATGATTTTAATAAAATATAGTTGGAATAAGTAACTACTAAATTAACAAAAGAAAATGTCCATAAGTAGAGGAAAATTTACTTTCTCACAAAAATGTATATTACCTTTACCACGGTTAAAAGTATCAAAAAATTTTGAATTTGAAGTTTTTATCATCAGGACATTGATAGACAGATTTTGTCAAAGTCTTTCGTTTTATGTGTCGAGATTCGAAAGAACAATGGTTCAATAGGGAAAATAGTAAGCTAAATTTTTAAAAATTAATTTTTTTATACCTTCAACAGTGGTAAAGATTTTTTACATTTTCGTTGGTGAATTTTCTTCTGTTCTTAGGCATCTTCCTTTTAAGATTGTACTACATTAATGTATCGTATTGTGTGTACCATTGCTTACGTTACAATTCTGGAATCATTATACTACGCAATTATTTAAATTATGTAAATAATAATAAAATGCTATAAAGGAAAAGAAAAAAAATTTTAAATTACGATATTTTTGTTCGACTTATCTTCGTATCGGTAAATTAAACGAGCAAAGTCTAATGAAAAGGATAAGTTACAATAATAAGCTAGAAAAAAAAAAAAAAAAAAAAAAAAAAAAAAAAAAAAAAAAAAACATTGCATACGTCGAAGGGATAAAAAAAAAAAAAAGAAAGATAATAGAAAAATAGTATCGTTTCAAATAAAGGGTTATTGTGATGGAAAATTGACTGGCATGAATTAAGAACAAGCTTTCTTCTTTAATGTGATAATAATTAATAGTCAATAATCGTCTTAGTTAACGCATAATTATCTTTATCGTGAATCATCCTGCAATCCTTAGTCTAATTATAATCATTTTTTCTCTTCTTCTTTAAATTAATCAATTATAAATAATATAATATATTGCCAGAAGCCGCAAATCCATCAAGGCGCGTTTTTTCATCTTTCTTTCGCTCTCATTCTCACTTTCTTTCATTCTACTCTTTTTCGCTCACTCTCACTCTCTCTCTCTCTCTCTCTCTCTTTCTCTTTCTCTCCCTCTTTCTCCCCGTATTCTTTTCAATTATTTTTTTAACACCAGATCCACACACATTGGATTCATATAATTCTTCGGCCTTATATGAATTCATTCATTCATTCCTACTTCTGTTTATTTCTTCCGTTTGTGTTATTTACTTGTTAACTGTGGTTTTTCTTCATATTTTTTTCTTTGTTTTTTTTCTGTTTTTTTTTTTTTTTTTTGTTTTTTTTTTGTTTTTTTTTTTTTTTTATCTAATTCACTTGCTTAATCGTTTATTTATAATTTATATAATATATTTATATATAGATATATTTATATAGGTATATACATATTCGTACAGCGCATTCCGATAGATAAATAACGAATGGTACCTTTTACACTCTCACGGATTTTCGAATCACTTCTTTCTTTCTAATTTATTTCTCCCTTGCATTGTTCCTTGTTATTAATAATGTACGTGTATGTGTGTGATTTCTAAAAGGTGCTCCACACTGTTCTTTCTCTTATTTATTTATTTTTTTTCTTATTTTATTTATTTATTTATTTATTTAGTTATTTATTTTTATTATGAACGTCGCTAATTGTTTTTATTTTCATTCACTGTTTTTTTTTAGCTTTCAACAAACATTGTTTACATCTACTCTTTTTCTCGTTTTTTTGCGATATTTTCGATTGTTAATATTTAAATCTTTATGGGTTGTGATACTAATGTATAGAATTACGCGTTTAAAGAATTAATCAAGTAATTAATCATTTTATTATTATTATTATTTTTTTTTCTTCTTTGCTTTGCTTGCAATAACGTGCAAGATATCAAGGTATAACTAATCTTTCTCTCGTTATCTATTTATTCATTCTTTTTCTCATTGGCGTATTTCTTTCTCTCTCGTTCTCTCACATCCGAAAAAAGAAAAATCAAAAAATCTCGCGGTCTGTTTTTCTCGTTCTTGTGAACTTATTTTCTTGTACATATATATTCCGTCTCTCTCTCTCATCCTTTTAAAATGTTCGCACTCTTGTATACTTTTCGCGTTTCTCGTTTTACTTTCATTCTCGTTATTTTTCTTTTATCCTTAAAATCCCCGCGAGCGCAAATAAAAATTTTCACTCGCTTACACTTTCTTCATTAAAATATGCCGAACAAAATAAAAGAAAATTTTCCTCTCGTCTTCAATTTCTCCTTCGTTTTTTCACGTTTAATTTATTTCGATAATTTTCTTTTATTCTTTTATTTTATTTTTTTTTTTTTTTATTTTTTTTTTTTTTTTTTATTTTTTTTTTATGGGCAGTGCTTTATGTACAACGTAGGCAAGGACACCGAGCTTCATTATTATTATTATTATTATATTTTTAATAATTTTTTTTCTGCCGTATATTCCTCGTCATTCTCCTACTTATATAACAACTAAATTCAACAATCAACGTATTTTTTAATTATCATTATTATTATTAAATTATTTTTTTTTTTCTTTTTTTTTTTTTTTTGCGTTATCGTTATCTTATTTATTTTTTCATTACAATAACATTTAAAAACGAAATCTCAAGCCCTCCGCGACGTAAATCGAGAGAAAGACACGATTTTTATTTCTCCTTTATTTTTCATAATCGCGCGAGAGAGAACGTTTTTTTATTCATTGTTCGCGCGATCGATCGATGGTGCTACTTTATTAATTATCAGAAATTTCTTTATAAGACGCGCGAAACATTATTTTCTCTCATTCTCGCAGAATTCCATCATTTTGCGCGTTGCGTCGTTCTCGTCTAACCCGTGTTTACGACGACTGCGTTAGTCTTTTTTTCCTTTTTTTTTTTTTTTTTTTTTTTCGTTCATTGTAAATTTATATAAGTATAGCGATCGAGAAAAAAAATGTACAAGAGAAGGAAACAAGAGTAGACGATAAAGGAGGAGAAGGAAGAGGATTTGAGGAAAGGTTAGAACAGATAATTATAGAATGTGTGTTTATATATATATATATAGAACGCCGAGAGGAAAAATCATATCAGCAAGACACGCGCGGCAACGATTTTTTTCATTTGTATTATTTTTTTCATATTAATTTTATTAATCGTTCATTCATTTAATTAGTTTTTTGTTATTTACGTCCGCAGGTCGAGCTAATATATAGTGTAAAAAGGAAGGGGAAAATTTACTTTTTCCCAACGTGATCGTCAGAAAAGTCGAAATTTACCTGCTATACTTAATTCTAATCGTTATGTATATATTTATATTTTTATGTATACATATCTGTGTGTGTGTGTGTGTGTAGCCGTGAGACGATTGTGAGACGAGACATATCTATGTATACGTAATGAAGAAGATCAGGAGCAACGGCAACGACGTTCGAGAGACGTAATTTTTAGAAGTTAAAGGATAGATTTTTATCTTTTGAAAAAAAAAAAAATATATATATATACATATATATATATATATATTGAAAGAATTAACGAAAAAAAGAGAACAGTTATCGATCTTTTTATACAATCCGTAATATTTCTTCGTAACTATCGAGATTAACATCGCGTTGACTTTTTAAGCGATTTTTAATTAACGGTCAATTGCTGTGTATTTTGTGGGTGTTTTTGTTGCTGTTTGGACGTTAAATCGCTACACGCGTTGTATACAATATTTTTCGCTTTTTTATTTTGTTTTATTTATTTTTATTTTTTGTCATTTTAACCATCGTATGTATAATACACTAACGAATAGTAATAATAATAATAATAAAAATAATAATAATAATAATAAAAATAATAATACTAATAACAATAACAATAACAATAATAATAATAATAATAATAATAATAATAATAATAATAATAATAATAATGTAACAATAACGACAGAAAAATATCATTTGATATACCATATGTATCATCACATCCATGCACACGTTTCTCACTCGGCCACTTATAATTGTAATCATCGATTAATTATCGTTAATTTTTTTTTTACTTTGCTTCATTTTATTTTATTCAATTATTTATATGTATACATATATATATATATATATATATATATATATATTTTTTTTTTTTTTTTTTTTTGGGTATCTTTCTCACGCGCCACACGCGATACGTTCAACAAAGCGAGAGCAGGTCGCGCCGCGCTTATTATTATTAACGTTTTAATCTTTTTTTTTTTTTTTTTTTTTTTTTTTTTGGTTTTTCTTTTTTTCTTTTTCTTCCTTCATTTTTAATACAGTACATAATGCATAACGTCGCATTTGGAACGTTGAAAAGAGGTAACGCTTCGGAGGTTACGTGTTTAATTTTGTGTTTTTTAAACTTTTATACCGACGCCTTCTTTTTTTTTCCCCACCACATTGTTGCTCTCTCATCTTCTTTTTTTTTTTTTTTCTTCTACCAGAAGTTGACATTGTTCTGGTTTTTTTTTTTTTTTTTTTTTTTTGTTTATTTATTTTAATTTTAATAGTAATTAACAAGTAATGCGTTATCAACCCTTTTCCGTATTATATTTATATTTATAAATATTTCTTTTTTTTTTATTATTATTTATGCGGACATTACGTAGTTTATCTCCTTGGTATTCTTCACAAAGCATTTCTTTGTGCTTTTCTAACTTGCGTTATCTGTATTTTTTTTTTTTTTTTTATTTTTTTTTTTTTATTCAGTTTTTCCCAAAGGACGATATCGCGCATAATATTTAATAGTATTAATAATCGTTAGTTACCGCATTAATAACGTTCACAACTTATCAATGAATAGATGCTGATCTACTTTTAGTGGGTGGAGTTGCATTTTATTATTTCGTTCAGCGAAATGTTTATGTATATATTTTATAACTTTTAACGCGAAAATGATCTCGTTAAATCTCGTTAATCCTCACGGACGCTCTTTATAGTTTATGTAAAGTATATACGAATTTATTATTTTTTCCAGACGCTTGACCGTCGCAATCGTCGCGGACGATTAATTTTACCGATCGATTCGTTTCCTTTCCCTCTCGAGGTCTCTCGTCTATGTATATATGTATATCGTATGTATATATATATAAATGTTCTCTTTTGAACGTCAAGAGTACATGTGTATTTTTTTTTTTTTTTTGCGTCTCCATCGTATTTCTTCCTTTTGTTTTACAATGTCTATGTATATATATATATATATATATTATCATACGCGAACATTCTTACGTAAGATTTTTCATTTTAATATCGTTAACTTTTAAGTACAAACAGCTTCGACAAAAGATAAAAGATATAGAAAGAGAGATTGAAGATAGTGTAGTAGTAAATACACGAGTGTGTCGTTATTTTTTTTCTTCTATATATGTATATATTTATATATTTATAGTATATGTATATGCGCTAGGAAAAGAAGAACGAAGGCTGGACTATACATTATATATATATATGTATGTATGTATGTATGCATATATATATTTACGAAAAATGCCTTCCGTTACTTCGAACACGAGGGACTTTGCTGTTTTTACGATGTAGTTCGCAATTAGATATACATATTATATATATATATATCGACCGTTTATTCGTCATAATTTCAAACTTAGAAATTTGAAATTTCGTTTACGTCATATTATCGATAAGCTGATACTGTATATATATATATAGATACCCGTTTTTAAATAAAATGTTTCTTTGGTCATCGTGACGTTTATGTTTTTTTTTCTTTTTTTTTTTTTTTTTTTCTTTTAAACGATATACGTAAAAAGGTTGATAAAACGGCGAATAATAAATCTAACGGTTAACAACTAAAGCAAACTCTCGACTATTATACCAATGTCGTTTTAATGATTTTTTTTTCCTCTTGTTTCATCTTAAAATTCAGTATAAAAGTACAAATCTCTTCAATAATTAATGTAAAATTTCAAGGTACAACTATGTCTATTTATTTATTTACGTTATTCCGTATCTTTAACACAGTTCACGTTTTAAAATTTATCTCTCGTTACTTTCTCTCTCTCTCTCTCTCTCTCTCTCTCTCTCTCTCTCTCTCTCTCTCTCTCTCTCTCTCGCTCTCTCTCTCTCTCTCTCTCTCTCTCTCTCTCTCTTTCGATAAAAACTGTATTTCTATCGTCTCTAAATTTTTTTGATAAACGCGTATTCGTTAATAAGATAAAAATTTTGACGTTGCGCGATAAATAATCACTCTTCTTTAAAAAAATGAAAATAAAAGCTAAGAAATTAAGAATAACGTTATCGACGATTTGACGTAAACTTAAAAGACGACGTCGAGGTGAAAAACTTCGTCGAAACTATCTAAAATTTACTCGAAAATGCAAGCGTTTTTTTTTATATAAGTATATCATTTGCGAACCTTAAGATTACAGCCGGAAAGGAAATTATATCGAAATATATATATACACATATATTTCATTTTTTCTCGTTTCTTTGTTTATTATATTATATTTACATCCGCGGGAGGGAAACGTTAACTTTTCTCCTTTATATATATTTATATATATATATTTTGTTTAATGTCACGCGAACGGTTAAGCGAAAGGACGAGTTAACGTTGATGAAGATAGAAATAGAGAGAAAGAGAAATAAGGCTACGAATAATAAATTGATAGAATTTTTGTTTAGGTTTTTTCTTTTTTTTTTTTTTTTTTGAGTTTTTTAGTTTTTCGTTTTCGAAAGATCCTCCAACTTTTTTATTACGTTTAAATTAACGTTATCATTTTATCTTAATCTTAGCGATAAGTTTATGTCGCCACGCCGACAACAATACGACAGCAGCAGTAACGAGTTGCAGATTTTTTATATATATATTTATAGATTTCTTTAATCTTATCATCCACTAATAAATCATTGTGATAATTCATTATTTTACCGCCCTTGTTAATCGTTTAATAATAATTATTTATTCTCTTTCGATTAGTTTGACTCTTTATCGAAATTTCACGAGCTATTTTATCCTTTTCATTTAAACACGTAAACAATCCAACAAGCTTCCAGATTCAATCTTCTATTCTTTCTCTCTTTTTCTCACTCTTTCTTTCTCTCTCACTTTCACACCACACGTAACACACACAGATCACAAAATTGTTGTCTGGTTGTTCCACAATGGCTTTGCGTTGTCTCATCATTATCATCATCATGTTCATTGTTTTTATAAGTTTGTAGATTTTTTTTTTTTTTTTTTTTATTTGTTCATTTAAATTAGCAAACAACGTTAAATCGCAATTTATTTACACGTATAACTGTATAATGCAGCAGGTAATTAATAGTAATGAGAATTATCCAACTTGCTCTTGGATTTTCTCTATTTTTATCGCTTTCTCTCTTGCACTCTCACTCACTCTCTCTCTCTCTCCCTCTTGAGTTCATCCTTGTCTTCTTTAATTCTATAATAATAGTTTTGTTTACCTTTGTTCAATTGTTGTCTGTGTATGTGTATGCATATGTATATTTATAGAATAACTTTTAACTTCATTTTTGTTTTTCATTATACTTAACTGTACACAACAAGCACACTCGGAATAATTAAATAATCTGCGCATTCGTGTTGTAACTCGATCGTATAGTCGTATAAGTATAATCGGCAATATTATTTCATTTACTCGTTTGACGCAGCTTCTTGCACAAAAAAAAAGAAAGAAACAACAAAAAACAAAAAAACTAAAAAAAAAGAATTATGCATATATATATATATATATTTACGCGCACATATGCACACAAACGCACGCGCGCATACACACTACAATTATGTCTATATATATGTGTATGATGCACGTTGCACGCACGTCGTCGCATATAGCGCGCCATCGAGACGCACGATTTTTCTTTTTTTTTTTTTTTTTTTTTTTTTTCTATCTTCATGTATTATTTTGTTTGTTTATTTTAATTATTTTACTTATTTATTTTGTCGTGTTTGATTAATTTTGTTTTATCAACTTTAGAGAGCACGTTTAACCGGACGCACGTATGGTTACATAATTTATCGTTAGCGTTTTATTATTAAACTCTAAAGAATATAGGATACTCGGAATTTTGTTTAATTATCCGGTTAAGGAGGACTTTTTCAAGTTGCCATACCATTTTTAATAGAATTATAAAAGAAAAATAAATAAATAAATAAATAAACAAATGAATAAATAAATAAATAAATAAATAAAAAAAAATAAATAAATAAAAAAACAACGATAAGCCAAAATTGAACAGATTGTAAGGTGTATCGTAAATAAATTAGTTTATCAGGTGAAAAATGTAAGCGAGAAGAAAAAATGGTTTGACAAACTCTTTTATTACAATTTTAAGACAACTTTATTCGAATTTTTCAAGGTTAAATCGTTGAACAAAATTCATCGCATATAACCAATATATTCGTTTATTCATTTTAACCAATGTCATCTTTTTCGTTAACAAAGATCGCTTATAATTATTGTTAAGTTACGTTCTACAGTTATATTATTTAAAATATAGGTTATACAAGTCATCAACAATTCATTTATCAATCATTATAGCAACAGCGAGAGATTTCTGTTTTTTTTTTTTTTTTTTTTTTTTATTTCTTTTTTTTTTGAGTGTATCTTGTATATATAATACTGAGTTTGAATTAAAAGTCGAGTATCCTATACACTTAATAATAATAATAATAGTAATAATAATAATAATAATAATAATAATAATAATAAATCAATGAATCAATCAATAGAATATAATTTCTTTCTTTTTTTTTTTTTTTTTTTTTTTTTTTGTTTCTATTTTATTCCGTTTCCGTTCATTTAATCGTTAATCAAAGGAGGTGGATGCAATAACCGTATCAATCGTCATCGTCCTCGAAGTCGTTATCGTCGTAGCACTAAAAAATTTTTGCGCCCGCGCTTTGCGCGTGATCGCGCCAACATATACGCACATATACGCATAGCAGTTGTCTCGTTTATGTATTTAAATCTCTTTGCATACGCGTATAAAAGATTTAACGTTAATTTTATTTTTTCATCAAGCAATTATCGTCAATTTTTTTAGTTACACTGTACAACAAGGCTTTTTTCTTTTTTCATCCCAATTAAAGATTAAATTTCAAGTTTAGTCAAACGAAATTCTGTCGTATATATGCATTTATGTTTATGCATTTAATCGAATGATTTTCGCTAATAATAGGCTTTGATTTATTCCTCTCTAACTGTCTTTTTTTTTTTTTTTTTTTACTTAGCTTTCTCGCGATCATCGTCGTGGAAATTTTTTAAGCGCAGAGAGGGACATGCGTTGTTTAAATGCTCTCGGGAAGAAAATTTTCCGATTTCTCGAGAGCCATTATAGCAAGCTAAAAGACAAGTGTGTATATTTTCGGTGTTTATTTTTTTATGTCAATTACGCGCGAGCACTTTAAGCGCGAGTCGAATGAGTACCCAAATGAGCATTCGAAATCGCATAAATATATATATATATATATATATATATTTATGTATGTGTGTGTGTGTAAATGTGTGTATAATGGTAGAAATGAAAGCGACTGTGCGACGTGATTTTTTATATTTGGTTTTACCTCGATGCGTCGTTGATCGTGTTTATACCCTCAATCGGTTGTACTTTCTTGTAAGTATGAAAAAGGGAAGAAGATTAAAAAAAAAAAAAAAAAAAAAAAAAAAAAAAAAAGAAATATTGAAATGAGTCATTCGGTGATGAAAATTGTTTCGCATCAATAAACTTAGAGCTGTTTTGTTTTTTCTTGAATCCAAATATAATATATTTGGTTTGTTTTTCTTTTTTCAAAAACTTCTTTATTCGAACGAAATACAATCTAGATGATTTCTACTATCAAATGTTTGCTTTTTTTTTTTTTAATTTTTTTTTTTATCTTTTCGTACTAATAATTAATAATAATGTTGTTCGATAACGGCAGAAAATTGTTACAAAAGTCTCGAGGAACTTCCTGGAACAATAGCTTATATTCATTTCTTGCTTTTTTTTTTTTTTTTTTGTTGTTGTTGTTCGTAACTCTTCTCTTTACAAAGTGCTTACAATTTGTCGTTTAGAATATATAGGAATCACGTAGATTTACAATGCTTATTAAAGAGAGATTTTTCTTTTTTTTATACTTTTATTTATGTATTTTTATTTAATTATTTTTTTCTTTTCATATCATGAAGGGGTACTCATAGAACTCGATCGAAAATTTCTACGCTTTTACAAGAGAATTCATTGTCGTTTAAACTTTTTTTTTTTTTAGCAAGAACGGCGGAGTAATGAATGGAGACTCGTTTAGATTTAATTAATTCATTTTCTATTATTAAAGTTTCATTTTTTATTTTATTTTCGTTATAATAATCATTTATTTATTTGCATATATATATATATAGTTTTTTTTTCATCTTAAAATCTTTGGTGCTGGAACGTTAATTCTCTCGCTCAGACGTCAAACTCGCGCAGTCGTCGAAAAAAAAAAAATATTTCAAAAAAAAAAAAAAAAAAAAAAAAAAAGAAACGGTAAAAAGTAGGAGTAGGGGAGGGAGAGAAGAGAGCGTAACGGAGCTCGTACAACGCAAACGTATTTTCGCATACTTTTTTTTTTTTTTTCTTTTTTTTTTTTCATTTTATTTCTCGTTAAAATTCTAAACTTTTGTTTGTCCTACGTATAATCTCTATTAAATGTCTTTTACTCGACTTAATTTTTTTGCTCGTTTTATTTTCTTCTCATTTATTTATCATTTAATACCTTAAATGTGTAAGTGATAGAATGTCATTATTTATAGTTTAATAATATTTTTATTTGTTGCTGTTTTTGTTCTTTATTTTTTTTTAAATTTTTTTATTTATTTTTTTTTTATTTATTTATTTTTTTAACGTAAGTAGATTGAGTTTGCGGCGCGTGCTTCGATTATACAATTAATGCCTTTGTTTTATCCGCCGTCGCGGCTTTCTCCCCCCTTTCTTTTGTTTATTTGCACGAAACGCATTTATAAGTGTGCAGTTTGCATGCGCTTCATTTGTATTATTCTCTTCCGTTTGTTTTCTTTTCTTTTTTTTTTTTTATTTATTTATTTATTTATTTATTTATTTTTTTAAGTACAAATTCCAAAACTATATAACGCATGTGTAGTATTAAGCGTTGATCGTTGGCATTAGGAAAAAACAATCGCAGTTAATTTCCCGTAAAATAACCGGAAATAAGAGGAGAGATAATTCAGTGACGCTTGTGATTTTACGTATCTCTCTCTTTTTCTATAAATAATGCCTCTATCTCTCTTCTCGAATTGGAGCGCGGTTTTCGCGCCTCGTATCGTTTCGAAATCCTTGAAAATTTTCTCGCCAAGGATGCGAATGGATAATTCTTGCAAAAAAGGTGAAAAACAAAACTGAAAAAATGTAAGTCATCGGAGAAGTAACGAATGGATGAACCGATGGAAAAGATTTTTTAAAATCTTTTTCATTATCTCTTGTAAAGTTAAAAAAGTAAACTAGAGACAAGTATGATAAACGGAAAAACATGTAAACTGAGCGTATTTGATGACAAGCGCGAAAATATGCATCGAGTACGTGTAAGTGCGCGTTTATTTTTTTTTTTTTTTTTTTTTTTTTTTTTTTTTTTTTTTTTTTTTTTTTTTTTTTTTTTTTTTTTTTTTTTACATTTCGGGGTTGACCGCTGAGGCTTGGTCCCAACCGCTACGAGACAGAGAGATGAGAGCTCGCATTTTAAATAACGTCGTTTATTTTTCGATTATTTTTCCATTTTATTTTATTTATTTATTTATTTATTTATTTTTGTATTTCCGTTGTTTGGTTACATCTCGACGCGTGCGTGTTCTTTCACGAATACGTTCTCGTGAAAAAGAAAAAAAAACGTCTGTGTGTGTGTATATGTTTGCGTGTGTGTGCTCGTCAATGCGTGCGCGCGTTTATGCGTGTGCAAGTATGTGTAAGTGTGTCGTCGATTTATGCGTGTTACGCATGAATGTGTATGTGCTATTTTAAAAGTGGCATACGGCAGTAATAAAGTTTTTTTTTTTTTTTTTTTTTAGTTCGATATGCGGTGCGAGAAAATACGCGCTTGAAAAATCTTGAATTATTATTATTATTATTTCATCAGTTATTAATTCTTTTTATTTATTTATTTATTTCTTTATCTTTTTGTCGCTTCGTTAATAAATATACACGTGAGAGCGCGAGATTAAATACGATTAAGTGATCGGTTGTAAGTACACACAGAAAAATTGTCCTTGTTACATCTCAAGCTTTCTTTCCCTTTCATTCTTATATTCACTCTCTCCCTCTCTTTCTCTCCTTCAATTTACTCGATCGCATTGTGGACGTCTTTCGCCGTCGCCTCTCCTCGTTTATTTAATTACTTATTAATTTTCATTTTCATTTTCATTTTTTTTTTTGTTTTTTTATTAGTTTGGGTCGCTCTCTCGTACACGTTATGCGTTTTATTTTTATCAACTTTATTTATTCATTTATTTAATTCAATATATATATATACGTGCGCGCGCGCCTCTTGGCTTATAATAATAATAATAATCATAATAATAATAATAATAATATTAATAATAATAATAATAATAATAATAATAATAATAATAATAATAATAATAATAATAATAATAATAATAATAATAATAATATAATACGCAGCAATTTTTCTTCTTTAAAACGATTATACAACGTCGAGGTGCGCGATATCCGAGCGGCGCGGCATTTGTATTTATTTATTTTTTTTTTATTATTTTTTTTTTTTTCTTATAAGAGAGAATACATTAGAAAACCTTCATTATTTCGTATTTTTACCTCCTTTCATATATTCATTTTTGCTTATTCGTCTGCTCTTCGCATCTTAATTGTTTGTTATTTTTTTTTTTTTCATTTTTTGTTTTATTCTTTAATCCACTTTTACTTTCTATTTGGTAAATCTACAATCATTATTTTTTTTTTTTCTTTTATTTATCTTATTATCGTATAATTATAATTATATTTAATTATTAATAATCAACAATTAATCGCTATATATATATTTTTTTTTCTTGCGTACAAACAAAACGAGTGACTAGGACGTTAAACGAGGATTCTTCGGGCCGCTCGACAATATCCTTACTTTTACACACATACATTTGCATACAAACATATATATGTATATATATATATATATATATATATATATATATATACATAAATATGCTTTTATCAAAGAGAAAGAGGATTATTCAAAGGATAGATTTTGCCTTAAATTTTTTTTTTCTTTTTTTTTTCTTTTTTTTTTTCGTCAATGTTTGAAATAGGACAGGCAATAAGAAGAGATGGAAGGATATAATAAGGGATAACGTTGGAATAAGGTTTAACTAGGATAGAGAAGATAGTAATAGGATAATTCGTAAAGAAAAAATGTTGGCGATAAAACGTAGGTACACAAGGGGGCGGATCGTAGTATTGGGCTCTTTCGATCGTCCCAATTTTTATAACATGATATACATATATACATAAACACACACATATATATATATATATATATATATATATATATATATACATATACACATATATATATATATATATATATATATATATCATACCATATCTATTTTATTTTTCTGCACAGTGAATAAGTTTTGTATTTTCATCATTTTGCCTTTGTATTTTTTTTTTGTTCTTTGTTTTGTTTCATTTTTTTCTTATTTCTCATAACTTTATTCACATTATTATAATCTCTCTTTCGTTATATTCTCGCTCGTGTGCGTCGTGCACGCGACACTTGAACAATTTAACTTAATTTCTTTTTTATTTTTATTTTTGTTGCACATTATTCATCGTTCGTGTTTTGCACGCTCGCACAAAGGTAAGCTACAACAGAGCGGAGTCGAGCGGTTTATTCATAATCTTTTTTTTATTTAATTTTATTTTTTTTCAATTTTATATGTATATATATGTATATATACATATATACATATATATATATAGATAACGTTTGTTCTGTCACGAGTTTAACGCTATTTATCGCAAAAGTTGATTTCGCACGCGCGCGTTAATTCTTCTTTATGTATAATATTTATATTTATATAATAGAGTTGTTTTTTTCTTTATGCGCGAATTAAGGTATTGATAGGATAAAGGGCACATGATTGATAGTAATAATAATAATAATAATAATCATAATAATAATAATAATAATAATAATAATAATAATAATAATAGCAGTAATCAACTAGGTAAAAACTAAAAATCATTGTACAGACGTCAGCTTACGATAAAATTCGTTAACAAAATAAAGAAGTACGAGGAATCTTAAAATAAACGTAATACAATAATGATAATAATAATAATAATAATAATAAGTTATAGATATGACAATGCGCACGGGGAGCGATGGCATAGATCTGACTGAAAAAAGAAAAGAATAAAAGAAATACACTAGAAGAAGAGAGGAGAGAGAGAGAGAGAGAGAGAGAGAGAGAGAGAGAGAGAGAGAGCGAAGGAGACAATAATCTAATTATATATGCATATAATAAATTAAACATAAAGATAAGAATAGAAATCCGATAAGTGTACGTTTGAATCTGCTTCCGACAATAAGCCAGCGAGGGTTTTATGTCTATATATACATATATATTCATTATTGTGTACAATAAATAAATCGCGCAAGTCGTTAAACCGCGAGAAGAGATATTGGTTTTTTTTTTTTTTTTTTTTTTTTTTTGCTTTTCAAACGTTTAATGATAATTTTTCTTTCCTCGGTCGCGTTGCTTTTATTATAATTAAAAAAACAGTCCGGCCAGCTTACATCGCTTAAATAAACTCTCGAAACAAACGTTACATTTTTTATTGTTAAGTCAATTCTCGGTTATCGTTTAAATTTTTTCACAGCAAAAATTTTAGCATATGTATATATATATAAATATGTACTTCGTATAAGTGAAAAAAATAATTTTTCAAGGAAAGGTATAGACAAGTATGATAGAGAGGACTGTACGCGTGATAGTTATGAAAGTTTTACGAAGGAAAAGGGAAGAAGAAGAAAGAGGATTTAGGGCGCAATTTGTTTACTTTTTTGTATATATATATATATATATTTTTTTTCCCGTTTTTGTTCGTAGAATAAAGATTAGAAGTAAAAGCGATAAGCCCCTTCCTCCTCTCGTTTATCGATTCGATAAACGAGAGAGAAAGAGTGAGAGTGAGAATTACACGTAATAATAATGTTTATGTATTATATTACGCAAGGCTTAGGAATCTTCGGACCGAGCACCATATAATTGTTTTCAACATCGTTCATTGTCGTTTTATAAATAAATGAACCGTCGTTAATCGCGCGACTCTCTCGCTTTCTTTTTTTTTTATTTTTCTTTTCTCTACAACTCTACGGAAATTGAGACTACGGAGGCTTTGAACGCCCGTCTCAATGTTTATCGTTTTTTTTATCTATTGTATTTCGTTAAATTTATGTATTTTCCATATTTTTTTATTTTTTTTGTCTTTTTTTTTTTTTTTTTTTTTTTTTTTATTTATAATCTTTAACTTTAACGATAAAGTGAAGTGGCTAGTCTCGAATATATCAACGCGCGCACGAAGTTGAAGGGGATGAGGAGACAGAGAGGAGGGGGAGAGCGATTCCTTTACAATATTAATTATTTTTATTCGTCGTCGTCGTCGACGGTGGCGGCGGCGGCGGCGCGACGAAGAAGGCGCGTTCGCGTTATTTTTTTTGCTTTTATCGTTTCTTGATTGTTCAATGAACTTCGTCACTTATCGCGCGCACTTCCCCGCAAGCGATTACATTTTATTTTTGAGTTTTCAACGGCGTCTCGCAAACTTTCGAACCGGTCTCGCTAATGCGAAGAGATGTGAAGTACACCGATGGAGGAGGGATTAAAAGTAAGGAGGGAGAGGGGGGGGGGGGTAAGGAGAGGGTTTAAAGGCAGTGGTGCGTTACACATTTCTGGTAATAATATCTCTTTATAAAGTTACTTCTCTCGTTTAATTTTAAAACATCTTTATATCCGATCTCGTCACCTCGCGTTCACATTCACGCGAATAACAGCGACGCGTAACTAAGGTTGGTGTTTTATTATTTTTTTTTTTTTTTTTGCCGAGTCGTCGTTTCCCTAGTGTCGGCGTCGCACCTAACGCGGACGCTTACTACTTGCGCTCGTTTTCTCCCCCGATTCACCCGGAGTTACCGTTTTTTCTCTCCGAAAATAAGCTTAAGAACGATTAACGAAGCTTGTTCTTTATGCGCGCATTTGCTTGTAAGAGTTTGTGTTTGTATGTGTGTGTGTGTGTGTGTGTGCATCCGTCAGTATCTACGTGTATCAATAAGTACGAAAAAGAAATAAACGTGGATGTTTTTCAACGTAGCGGTTATTCTGTATAAGATATTCGTCTAATATTTTCTTACTTTATCTTTTTTAATTTTTTTTTCTTTTGCAACGGTAAAAAACACGAAGCTTGCTCTTCTTTTATTCTCGGCTCTCTTTTATTGTAAACGACTCTTATTATAAATGACTCTTTCTCACACTGAACGGTAAAAAAAAAAAAAAAAAATTGCTGTAACAGCGTGGCAGCAAATTTTCTTCTTTGTTTATTTTTATTTATTTTATTTTATTTTACTTTTTTCTCGTTTTATCTATTCATTCATTTAATTTTTTTCTTTCTTTTTTTTTTTTATATTCCGTGTTTATACGTTTCATCTGTATTACCGTCGCGGCGTCGTCGGCGCGCTTTCATATAACGTTAACGGGTACGCGCTTCGAGCCTCTTTATCGTTCGATTCTTATATCTCTCTTTCTCTATCTGTCTAATTATTTTCTAAATCACGTCAAATAAGTTTACAAGTCGTACGAAGGAAATGGAGAACGACAATGACGAGCGGCTTGTGTTTTTCGTCAACGCGCGATTACATCCCTCTCTTTCCCTCTCTCTCTCTCTCTCTCTCTCTCTCTCTCTCTCTCTCTCTCTCTCTCTCTCTCTCTCTCCCTCTCTCTCTCTTTGTATCTCTCATTGTCTTTTACCCCGACGATAACAAAGTATATTTACAATCGGCTGTACACAGCGGAAGGTAGCACACGACACTTATTCCCGTACCCGCGGCGCCTCCTTCATCGACGTCTACATCGTATTCCTTCGTCCGCGAACCGTAGCGTATTTGCTCAATGAATTTAATTAACATCGACGCGTTTTAATCCACACGATAATTTTAATCGTCAAAAAACAACCGACGCACCTTTGGCTGACTGCTATATACGTGTCGTATGTGTGCGTACGCGTATGTGTGTGTATGTGTGTGTCTGTTTCGTCAAGCGTAAGCATGTCGTCGACGGCGTCGTTGTGTAGATCATCGATGAGAACGGTCTTCGATGTTACACACCTTCCTAGAATTATCATCTTCGCATATATATATATATATATATATATATTTGTATACGTATATACGCATAAACGAATAAATATATATGTATACATATGTATATATTGTGATTCAAGCACGATTTGCATCATTGCTCACAACTAGATCGTCGTATGAACCTTCGACGCTCTCCTCTCGCTCTTTCTCTCATTCTGCGTGTGTTATTTCATAATTAATCACTTCTTCCGCTATGTGTATATATATATATATATATATATATATATATATATATATATATATTCTCGCACAGACGCTCGCACACAAACAATCGCACACGAGGTTACACAATTTTTTTTTCTTTTTTCTTTTTTTGTCAAACCAATAGAGCACAAACTCATTCATTCTCTCTCTCTCTCTCTCTCTCTCTCTCTCTTTC
>OX465096.1:3983640-3986140 GCA_949987625.1 Chalcis sispes
ATATTTTCAACGAAAATTTCGATATCTTTAATTTTCAAATAGTTTGTAGAAAAAATAGCAATATTTTTAATCTCAGTAATGTTAATTTAGTAACCAACAATTTTTTAATTTATTTGTTCAAATTATTGTAGTTATTATTATTTTTTTCAACAGTCAAATTTTCAACGACATTTTATAAAAGCAGGTCAAAGGAATTTCAAGCAGGTTTATTGTTTTTTTTTTTGTTTTTTTTTGTTTTTTTTTTTTTTAATTTCTACAGGATGTTTAACGAGATTTCGTTAATCAAGGATGCAAGCGTTTCCTCCTTCATATACGTGGTTATATGAAGAGGAATAAGGACAATTGTTTTAAGGGTTGAGTTATTAAATATTTTTATTTAAGAGGCCGATCAAACATCTAATCAAAGTATTATATAAAAAACAGAAACGGCTTGTCAAGTCTGCGAACTTTGAATAATTAAAGCTTCTGTTAGTAAACACTGATTAAAAGCGAAGGCTTATAAAAAATGTACAAAAGCTACATAAATAATTAAATAATGTAAACAAGCAAATGGACTTTTAGTTTTTATTGCAAATTAACTTTACGTTATCAAAAGTCTTAAAAATTCGATTTCGAAAGCGATTGTTCAAAGTCAAAACCTTCATAAATTATTTTGCGCAACGAAAAAAATAAGCGGTTCTTCTCGATTCTTCACAGTTAAATTGTAAAGTTTTTATCATCATCGAGGAAGTAATAAATTTTTTTTTTTTTTTTTTTTTGCTTGAAAATCAATCATTCTCTTGTGTAGCACAAAACGCGAGCGAAGCAACAGCCGAACACAGTTTTTTTAATTATATAAATATATATATAGTAGACGTATCGCGTGTACGCAAATATCACCGACAACACCGCACGCATGCATCCATCGACCATAAAACAAAAGTCCTTTTTCTTTCAATATCTTTTTTTTTTTTTTTTTTTTTTTTTTTTTTTTTTTTTTTTTTTTTTTTGTTAACGTGTAATGTAAAGAAAAGATCTCTTGCAAAGTTAGATGCGTTTTGACAGACAGAAAATAAGTTAAGCGAACACTTTCCTTTGAAAATAAAACACAAAATGAAAAATTGAAAATGAAAAAATTCAAACAAAAGCGAAACTTGTTAATTTGCAAAGTTTTCTTTGCAACGACTAGGTGAAAAATAATGCTTTTTTTTGTTATACAGTATCAACAAAATAAGGTTTTTATAAGGAAAAAGAAAGCGATATTTTTTGTTAGCAATAAAATATCTTTTCGCGATGTACAGAGTGCTCCTTTCGTTCTTTTGTATATTCGAAAGCATAAAAAGTAAAATTACTATATACACATATATATATATATATATAAAAACAAAAAATACATATATATGTATATGTAATAAGCTCATAGACATCCGAACCCTCAATATGCGCATTACAAAAATATCCATTGAATTTTTCTCCGTTTTTGTTTATATTTTTTTTTTTTTTTTTTTTTTTTTAACAGCGATAACACTAATAATAATGATGGTAAAAAAAATATTTATAGTCAATAGCGAAAGACAGACACAGGTGTATAGGCTTAAATAGAAAAAATAAAGATTGGAAAAAAAAAAAAAAAAGAACCGAAAGAACTCTGTTGAGGTGAAAATAAAGTTACAGATTAGTCATAGAGAAGGGAGAAAGTTGTGTTTTCGTTGTGGTGTACATGATATATTGCATTTATAGGTGTTTATTATTTTTTCTTTTTAATGAAAAAAAATTGATTAAAACAAATGTTACTTTTTTTTTTTTTTTTTTTTTTTTTTTAAATTTTTCATCGAAAGCATCGTTGTTACCTTACCTCGTTTAATGCGCCACCTGTTTTACGATTTTCTTTCGATATCAAATAATTTATGCATCCATAACATTGACAAGAAGGTGAAAGAAAGTTTTTAAAAGAGAAAGGCTTAAACAGTACAGTTTCTTTGTAGCGTTAAACTTTGTAACAAGCATATAAAAGGCAATTAACGAGCACCACAATAAGCATATATAATAATAATAATAATAATAATATTAATAATAACAACATGTTATCGACACAATGCGAACAAAATATTGTTTTCATTTTTTATAAATCGAAAGCGAAGCACTCTGTATAATCGTCACTTCGACACTCTTTGTTTTAATTATTTTTTTTACAAGCTTCGTTTTGTCCAACTTACAAGTTAAATTTAACGAAACAAATATTAAGTAAATAAACATAATGTTTAGTTTGAAGAAAAATTTAACGTTGATTTTAGTGTTATCCACACATTTTTTACCAAAAAAAAAAAAAAAAAAAAAAAAAATGAATAACGAAACAAAACGGATACCAACGTTTATTAACTTTAAGCAACGGTTAATCAACGTTGCGCGGGCAATGTTGTGTTATTAGCAACGATCATAATAAAAAAAGCACAGTCTCGCCAAAGACCAAGCGCACGGCATAATGGGCATAGCGGTGTTTATTTATTTTTGTTTTTTTTTT
>OX465096.1:3991140-4208640 GCA_949987625.1 Chalcis sispes
TTTTTTCATACAAAATAAAATGTTTGATTTTTTTTTCTTTTTTTTTTTTTTTATTTGGAAAAAGTATCGTTAAGTAAAGGTGAAAGTAAAAGGAAATATCATAAATATGTTGTAACTTATTATAAATCATTTTAAGACTGATTGATTCAATTTTTTTTTTAGTATTGCTTATTTTAACTTTCAATTCACTTTCACGTTTTCTTTCCGAATTTTAAAAGTCATTATAAAATGTGTATAAAGAAAAGTAAAACACAATTAGAAAATTATAAGCCGCAAAGTACACCGAGAATAATAAGTAAAAAAACGAGCATTCGCGGGTGTCGCGAGAAGTACAGAAACATAAGCTACTTGTTGAAATAAAAAAAAAAAAAGTAACAAAATCAAAATACGTCACTTAAGTGTATGATTCATCTAAGCAAAAGTAAGTGCGAAGTTAAGCCCTTTTTTTCGATAAAAGAAAAAAGTAAACGAACAATTATTGCGAGAATTTAAAAAAATCTAACGTAACATTATTATTATAAAATTAGCTAAACAATAAAAAAAAAAAAAAAAAAAAAAAAATGAAAAAAAAAAAGAAAAAAAAAAAAAAAGTGAATGAAAGAAAGAATCAACGCGTTAACTAAAAAATGTGTATAACGCAGTAATGTACACGTAAAAATAGATAAAAAGAGTAAATTGAGTCGGAGCTAAATAGAAGGTGGGAAGTTTAGAAAATTTTTGTTAAAAAAATTTGTTTTTTTTTTTTTTTTTTTTTATGTAATACCAGTGGCGATATAAATTAATCAAGATCATATGTATGCGATAGGCAATAACTACGTTTAATTATAATTTACAAAAGAAATTTTTAATCAACGCGAGAGCGAGTCAACGAACGAACGATTCATTTTTACGCAACGATGGTATTATATGTAATACAGACATCCAATAAAAAAAAAAAAAAAAAAAAATTGCACTTATCATTGGATGCGCAATTATTTATCAACGTCATACGCAATTGCGAAATGACCTTAATTTTGAAATAACTCAGTTTATCGACTGACAATCAATCGTCGACTACAACGACGACTACTTTTATTTATTTATTTTTTTTCCCA
This sequence comes from Chalcis sispes, assembly GCA_949987625.1. NCBI lineage: Eukaryota > Metazoa > Arthropoda > Insecta > Hymenoptera > Chalcididae > Chalcis > Chalcis sispes. The sequence continues at coordinate 3,992,235 of OX465096.1, forward strand.
TCTCAAACTATACGCTTAATTAAACGTCGCTCGACTCGCTCATCGCTTTTAATGTTAATTTTTTTTTTTTTTTTTTTTTATTTTGTTTTATCATTGTGCAGAGTGATATGTGTAAAGAGAGAAAAGAGACATGAGAGAAACAGAAATGAGAATACCAGACAGACAGAAAAGACAGAAAATAGTGAGATAAAGATACAGGTGAGTGACAGTAAGAGAGAATGAAAGAAAATAGAGAGAAAGAGAAGAGAAAGAAAGTGATAGAAATACAGATAAAGAGAAAAGAAATAAAAGTAATAAAAATACGGGTCGAATGAGATTAAGAGAGACACTGATATATATATACTGATTTAAAAAATACTCATGATCCGGCGTTTTGAGAAAAAAGAAGAAAAAAAAAAAAAAAAAAAAAAAAATTTAAAAAAGTATATACTCCAAGTGATTGTCGGGTAAAAAGAATAACGTAATTTATAATATACGAGTTCTCAGTAAGAGATATAAATAGCGACAGAGAAGTGGAGAATGTAGTAAACAAACACATATCGATAAATAGTGGTAATAAAAGTTTTTTAAAAAAGTTTGCTCAAGATTATCCAAAGGTATATAATAAAATATATATAATAATGGCTTATCTATCGTATAATTTATATAAATATGGCTTATCCATCGATTGACAATAGGTTGCTCGGCTCATCGAGAGACATTGCGTCAAAATTCTTTTTTTTTTTTCTTTATAGAAAGAAAAAAGAAATGCACACGCGAGTAAATAATCGACGGCCGAAGCGACCCTTTTTTTTTTTTCGGTTTTCATTCGTTTATAAACCTTAAATAATTATTTTTTTTTTTTTTTTTTTTTTTTTTTTTTCAATAAAATAAATATAAATGTTTATAAAAATTATGTTGAACAAGTAAGGTGAACGAGAAATTCACACGAGAGGATTTCACACGAACTGATTCGTATTTCAATCAAAAATGATATTTACGTCGAGTAAATTGTTGAAAAAAAAAAAAAAAAAAAAAAAAAAAAAAAAAAAAATGTACAAAAATTGCAAACCAGTCGATAAAATCGTCCCGCTTGGCGTGAAAAAATAATTGAAACAAATGCGTATTAATTTTTTTTTACGAAAGATACAGTACTTTTATTGACCGTCGAAGTTAGAGTTCAAAACGTCACCTTGTGTGTATTTTTTTTTTTTTTATTCTTTTTGTTATTATATTTTTACTAAACCTTCAACCTGAAACGATGTCTCGATTGTTCGTGTATCATTTTAAATTTCGATCACGTCAAGACGCCGCAACATTAATCATTATTTATTATTATTAATTATTAGTTTTGCTTCATCGTCAACATACGCAATCTCGTACGATCAAACTTCAACGTTTTTTTTTTTTTTTACTTTTATGTTTGTTTTAATGTAATCCTCTTTTATTATTTTTTTTTTTTTAAAATTTTTTTTTGGTTTTTGTTTTTTAGTTATTTATTTATTTATTTTTTTTTTTTTTTCAATTTTATATCGTAGCTTGGTTTCCTGTTTCTTTAAACGACTACGTACATTCTCGCTATAGTACAACACCGCTAAAAACAATTGGCAGCGGAAATGGCAGCGCTTCCGGTTTTCACGACCGCCCTGAGAGAAAAAGTTCAAAGTTGCACCGTAATCAGTGATTTTCTGATTTATAATAATCAACATTTATTTTTTATTTTTTTTTCTTTTTTGTCAATACATTTTCACATTAAAACGTCATATCCCGCTTAAGAACAAAGTATTCCTTCCTTCTGTCAACTACTTTATCCATTTTTTTTCTTTTTACATTCGCTTTTTTTTGAAATTATATTTATATATATTTATATGTATATCACAAAAAAATAGAATAGCTCGTATAAAAACGATAAATTTTCATAGATTTCTTCACTTAGTTCTTATTTCCTTTTTCTTTCTTTCTTTCCTTTTTTTACAAATATACAACAATCGTGTAGTCGTTAAATCATAATATATTATGCAAACAACTTCGTGAACGTTCGAAAAATCGTCTCGACCGTGCGTGAAAATAATCCGAACAAAAAGGAGAGAAAAATAATAAAACTTTAAACTCGTCAATCGTAATTGTTTTCCTTTCATAAAAGTGTGCATTATTATATTAAATGATAAAAAAAAAAAAAAAAAAATTTATTACAGTAATAATAATTATACAGGCGGCCACGAAAATCGGTCCTCGGTTTTTTTTTCTTTTTTGTTCGCGCGTCCCTTGTTATACACAAAGTCGCAATAACGTGTCTTAAACTTTATGATAGTAATAATTAATATATTATATATTTATATAACATACTCTATATGCATTATATATAATAAGTGTAATAGTAATGAAGTCTGTAGGTAACTATATTTAATTGCTAGTCTTAGCGATGCTTTCTTTTTCTTTTGTTATTATTATTATTATTCGTCATTGCGTCAACTGTCATTTCTCATTATTTTATTTTTTCTTTTGCTTTTTCATTCTCGTTACACAATGTATCGATCGATTAATATTATTTATTTGCTTTTTCTTTCTTTCTTTCTTTCTTTCTTTCTTTCTTTTTTTTTTTTATATATCAGCGGCATCTTTTTAAAACTTTAAATTTCTTTCGTCATAAAAAGTTTAACATTTTGTTTTTTTTTTTTTCTTTATCATTATTATAATATTTTGTTATTTTTCTTGCTTTCTTTTTTTTTTCTTTTCTTTTTTTCTTTTTTTTTTTGTAACGCTAAAAAAACGAGAAGCACGTGGAAATTTCGACGTATAAATTCCGCCGTCTCGTTACGTGGTTTTCCGTTTTGTGCGCGTACGCGCGCGCACAAGTCGATCATTGTTTTCTTTTTGCCTCCTTGGTTTTTTTTTGTTTTTTTTTTTCTTTTTTTTTAATTTATTTAGTATATTATTTGATCTTTTTTTTTTTTTTACCCGTAGTGCGGAAAACCGGAAACCGTTTACAATGATGTGTAATAGTTGTTTATATTACGTATCCTTTTTTTCTTTCTTTCTTTTCTTATGTTTTATTTGAAAAAAACGCAACTTTTTCGTAACGAGATACAACATTAAACATTGACAAATCGCGAAGCGACGCATAAATAAAGGGAAAAATAAAGATAATTTATAAAATGGAAAATTAATATCGAATTTTTATATCCTACTGTCATTATATATCTATCTAATGCCGAAATAAAAAGAATTTTCGTAATGATAAAATACGTGCAACATATTTTTTTCACTTATGTGTATATATATATATATATATATATATATAATATTTATATACGTCAATTTTGTAACGTATCGTCGTTATTATTATTATTACAGCGCAAAAATATATAATTAAAATTTAAATATATATTGACAATAAGTACAGTGCATGCGACTCGCTTTATATATCTTACCAAATGCACGCGCGCACGCGCGGTTTGTTTATCTTTTCATTCCGGAGTACAAATTGCCCTCAAAATTATTAATCTGCGCGATGGTAACCGTGTCCGCTTTGCATTTTCACACTTATAAAGCGCGGAAACTGTTTTTTTTTTTTTTTTTTTTAACGAGCCCTGAAAATTTTTACCTTAGTTTCGTCGTTTTTTGTTTTATTTTATTCTCTTTTTTTTTTTTTCTTTTATTCCTTTTTCTTTTTCGTTAACTAACTTTTATCTTAAATCTTAAATTCATAACGATTTATCGTTTATTACTTATATATTTATTACAATAATTATTAGTTCTTATTTATTATCCGTTTAAGTTATTTTATTATTTATTTTTTATTTTCATCATTAATTTCACGTCTTGAAACACTTACAATAATCTCAACAAATGCGCCGAGCCGACGACAATGGACGGCTCGACCTCAAAAAAGTTCTACAAAGAGGAGGCTACAATGTTTAGTCAATGGAAATTGCAAAGCGCACGCGGTTCGTTGCGATAAAAAGAGAAAAAAAAAAAAAAAAAAAAAAAAAAACAAGTCTCGAGTGGCTTACAAAATTAATTTACAATAATCAATTGGTTTAAACATAGTGGTCCATAATTATAATTATAAAACAATAGTAATAATAATAATAAAAATAATATTAATAGTAATAATAATAATGATAATGAAAACATAATGACAATCAATTATTAAATAATAGATAATGGTTACGATTATTAGACAATATGCAATAATATTAATAATAACATAAATAAAAACTTACATTATAAAATCGAGACTGGGAGGCCCAATCAACGTTCTCCACGGAACCGTCGTAGACATATTTATTGCAACGTTAAAAAAATTAACGGCTGTATTGTTAAAAAAAAATACATTCAAAAAGACAATATTAGAAAAAATAAGAAAAAAAAAAAAAAAAAAAAAAAAAAACAAGTAAAAATTAAAAAAAAAAAACAAAGAAACACAGGGTCATGGGAGCATTACATATCATCATCGTCATATGAGACAAAAAAAATGCACAATTCTCCTTCTTCTTTTTTTTTTTTTTGCAGCGGTTAAAAAACATTCGATTAGTAAATTGTGGGTCCCGTTAGTTTACAAGCAGGGTCGCATATGCTTTTTATTTTATATAATCTTAATTATTTTAAATTACGATTGAGTAAAATTTTTCTTTTATTTAAATAGTTAATCGTTAAATGTATATATATATATATATATATATATATATATATATATATATATATCGATTGAGCGTCCACAAAATATTGGCAGAGAACAATTAAACGTTGTCGCCTCAAAACCAGAGGTTGTAAGTACATTTTGCTTTTTTTTTTTTTTTTTTTTTTTTTATTATCATTATTTAATTATTTATTTATTTTTTTTTTACCTCTTGATCGATAAAATTAGAAAAAAAAGTAAAGATTTAGAGAAAGAGACAGTGATAAAAAGACGATATACAACGCGATAATAATTTAACTACTATTAAATTTTTTTTTTTTTTTTTATTTTTTTATTTTTTTTTTTTTTTGTTTTTTTATATATTTTCGATAAAAGTCGTATTAGAAAAAAGGTGATATATAACAGTCAAGTCAAAAGAGAGTCTGAGAAATATGAGTTTTGCATGAAAATAATGAAGAGAAATGCTTTATATACATAAAAAACAATCATGTAGCTTGTTGCTGCTTATAGTCTCATTTATCCCAAAGAAAAGTTAACGCGCTCTCTATTACTTTTTTTATTAAATTTTTCTTTTTTTTTCTTTTTTTTTTTTTTTTTTTTTCTATTTTTGATTATCATACACGATCAACAAAGCGATTTATTGCGTTAATATATATATATATATATATATATATATATATATATATATATATATATATATATATTATTTTTCTCATGCTTTCCCGTCTTTTTCTCTTTCAATCTTTCGTTGACATTGTATAAAAAAATAAGTGAACTCATTAAGTCTGACGCGCTAGTCGCATCGTTATATTCGGTAGCTTTAGAAGTTAGGTAGGTGATAAAGTGTATATAAAAAGGGGAGAATCGATTGTCAACACGGACAGACGCATTCACATCCAAACCCATAGTTAAAGCAAGCAGACAAGCAGAACAGGCAGGCAACACAGGCAGGAGTTTTGTTAAATATTATTATCATGTTTTTTTTTTTTTTTTTTTTTTTCAAAGTTTCTAGTTTAATTCAATTGAATCTCTTTTGAACATTTGAGGTTATGTGTAATAAAGCAGCCCAATAAAAGCAAGGTCTCCCAACCTTTTTCTTTTTCTTTTTCACGGGAAATTTGATTTCTTTTTTCTGTTTCTATTTATGCAAACAGAGTAAGTGAGTGAAATAATGGAAAGCACGGTGATAATAATCAGAAATTTTTGAAGTGTTAAGTACACGTAGATTTTCCTGCCGCACAAGCAAAAGAGAGTTTCTAAAATTTATCATTTTTTTTTTATTTATTTATTTATTTTTTTTGATTTTGCACAAGATTTACACGTAATGTAAGAATATCCCTTTTGAGAAATAAGTTAAGTCATATTTTTATTGAATTTCTGACATTTCCCACAGCAGTAATATTAGTAGTTGTAGTGATAGAAGTAGTAATAATAGTATAATAGTAATTGTAGCAATAGTAGTAACAGTAGTAGTTAGTCGTGTAGATATTCATAAATCGTGCGAGGTAAATTTGCAAAGTAGACAAGTGATAGTCGAGATTTATATATTATTTATAAACATGAATGTACATTTATGTATGTAGGCACGCGCGAAGAAAGTCTTGTTTGCTTTTCATTTTTTCATTTTTTCATTTTTTTTTCTTTTCTTTTCATATCGAAAAAACGTAGTACAAACGAGATACGATAATCGCGTCGTCGTTAATAATTGTTCCCACATGTCTCGTGCACAAGTGAATTTATGATGAACACGAATGTGTCTGTCTGTCGATGACAATGAAGCACGTACACACAGGAGGACAAGAAGAGAGAGAAAAAGAGAGGGAGAGAGAGAGTAGAGAGAGACAGAGATAAAACGATGCAACAGTAGAGATTGACAATAGAGTTGACAAGAGTCAAGAATTGCTTTAAGGCTATGACCCTGTACGCTCCGGTAAACGTTGAGGTCCCATAAAATTGGTGCTACACATACGTTAAAAACACACGTAGGAAAATAAAGAGAGAGAGAGAGAGTGCGTCATTGAAAGAAAATTAAAAAAAAAACGGCGCACCGCAAGAAACACGAGACCAGCGCTTGGCTTTTTCAATTCCAGCGCTACGATGAATAATTGAATCACATGCGAAAGAAGATTTACGATGACACGTTTTCCGCTTGAAGAACAAAACGGCTATATCCCTTGCTGCCGCTTCATTCCCAAACGTGAGATTCGTCAATTATTTTTCCACTTTTCTTTCTTTCTTTTATTTATTTATTTATTTATTTATTTATTTATTAACAACACAAGCACAGTAATAACAGAACAGGAAGAAAAGAGAAAACACAAGTTCTACACAAAATACACGTCTAAATCTTCAGTTATCGTCTTAATTCGTTCATAACAGTTATTGCGTAATACGTAGAGAAGAATATTTAATAATAAATGAACGGAGGCGACAAGTCAGAACAAAAGAGTCAAAGAGAGTAGCAAGAGATGAACCCTTGTCCGTCAACAACAGAAAGTGAGAATGAAAGAAACGGTAGCAACGGATGAAAGTACAGAGAAAGAGAGACAGACACACAAGAGGAAGATGTATGCACGGTGAAATAAAAAAAAAAAAAAAGAAAAAAGAAAAAAGAAAAAAAAAATAAATAGAGTAGAAAATAAAAAAGAAGCCACAAAGAAGTGTAGAAGAGGCGCGACTGGTCTCGTCTCTTCAAAATCTCAAAAGATATCTACCAGCAAAAAAAGTGGTAAAAGAGACAGACACAGAGAGATAGAGACAAAGAGAAAGAGATAGGGAGGGATGAACAAAGAGAAGATACACAGGGTGAGCTGTTTGATCTTAAACCGCAAGAAGTAAAAAAGATATATTATATATATATATATGTATGTATAAATAGAGCTAAAAGAGTAAAAAAGAGAGATAGAGAGAGAGAGAGAGAGAGAGAGGTAAAGAGAGACGAACGAATAATCGTTCCTATTTAGATACAGGTCTCGTGGACGAATTTGGGCAGTTCCGGGAGTACGAGATTGTTGGCGCTCGATCTTAGGGAATTGACCGCATTATTCGCGTCTTCTTGCTGGTGCTGTTGTTGCTGATGTCTTCCGTTGTTCTGCTGCTGCTGCTGATGCTGATGCTGATGCTGATGCTGTTGCTGATGATGATGATGGTGGTGGTGATGGTGATGGTGATGGTGGTTGCCGGTACCGGGCACGTGGAGGAGGAGGGGCGAGGCGGCGCCTCGTCCGCCCTCGTGTTCTCCGCTATTCGGCGTCGTCGAGCCGATGTTCACGATGTGGTGCTGATGGCTCCTGTGGGCCTTGTTCGCCGGATCCTCGTCAATGTACGTGAAGTCTGAGAGGGGACGGGGCCCGGTGTGGCTGCGCGAGCTGCGCATACTGTGCAAGCTGTGCAAACTATGGACGGAGCGACGCTCCTCTAGGTCTTCCAGAGTCGACCTGAACGCTCGGATAACCCGAAGCTGTAACGAGAAGAGCAATCGGAACACGGCCGACGTTTCAGAGAGTCATTTGTGATGTGAGAGAGGCTCTTGCGCAGAGGCGAGACAGGGGGAGACAGAGAGACAGAGAGAAAAATAGATGATGATTTATGTTGTTGTTTTTTTTTTTTTTTTTGTTATTTTTATTTTTGTTGTTGTTGTTGTTTTTTCTATTTTTTTTTTTTTTTTTTTTTTTTGTTATGTTGTTTTTGATTTTGCGATAAAGACAGAGATAGATAGATAGATAGAATGAAAGAGTGAGAAAGAGAATCAAGGAAAGAGAGATATGTATATGTACACAAGGCCAGCGACACATACAAGCACGCCGTATCTGAATAATTTATAATTAATGTACCTTCCAAAATATCTCTTTTTCTTTTTCTTTGTGCTCTCTTACTTTCTTTGTTTTGTTCACGTGGAGGTTGTACTCTACGAGGACAGCGGCAGATGTACGTATGCTTGATAATAATAATAACGGATTGGGTAACGAGCGAGCAGTAAGGGCATGACCGATGGCAAAGTTCTCTACGCTTTGTAGATTTCGTTTTTTTTTTTCATGTTTTTTTTTTTTTTTTTTTTTGCAAATTCGCTCTCTTTTGTTTGATGGACACTTGCCCTTCATCGTGTGCGAGCAATGAGGACATGCGACGTATATTTTTTTCTTTTATTTTGCTGTTTGTTTTCAACTATAATATCTCAAAATTGTTTATACTGTGGCTAGGCGGGATTCATGTATCAATGAATATCTACGTTACTCGTGTACCAGCGAACGTCGACCGAAAGCTCGGTCGATTGAAACGAGAATTTTTCAATACTAATATCGATGAATCGAAATTTTTCTCCGTGATTTTTCCTTACGAATTTTCGAAATGTATTAAACAATTGGAATTTCAATAAGTAAAAATTTCCTAACAATCAAATTTTCAAATCAGTTTAGATGCTTTTCAAATGCAATTTTACATTTTTGATAAGTAGAATAAATTTATTAGTAAAAAAAAAAATAATAAAAACACAAACTTTCACAAAAAAAATTAATATTTTTTAATCGTTCACACAATAAAAATAAAAGTAAAGTATCGTTAAATTTTCTTAGCCATTCATTAACAATAATCCTTAATCAAAATTAAAAGGTTTATCGGGGTTTGTTAGATATTAATGGTTCATTTCGTGTACATATATAAAACCACACACATAAACGCGCGTGTAATGGCTTTTGGTCGACGAGCGCAACACAGATCAAGTCAGCAATAAAAAGGCGGTTTTAAGTGCAAATTGCGTAAGGGTAGGGGCGGACGGGCGATGGGGTTAAAGGTTGAAAGGGTGAAACGGCGGGTGAATTCCGTTAGGTCATTATAAATTGGCACAAAACGAGCACGCACGACTGACTTATACGGGCAGAAAATACGTACCTATTTTCACACTAAGATGGACACATGGCACCTCTTTCTCTCACTGCTCTCGCGGTACTCTTGCTTCGTAATAGAGAGAGGGAGAGAGAGAGAAAGAGAGACGTGGTTAACGTAGCCTGCGAGATGAGTCACATCCGAAACGATTCTTGGATTCTCGTTCAATCGTCGTAGTTTCTTGCTTACTTTTTATGTTTATATATGTTTATATATATATATATATATCTATACATGTAGATTATATTCATATAAATGTAAATGCACAAACACAGCACTGGCAATTTATATTCAACAATTTTAAGATAAAAGCATCAGCGTCGTTCATTAAATATTCCGTTAGAAATTTCATCTCTAATGGAAATTTATTTACGAAATTATTCGTTTCATGCTGAGACTTTTTGTCTTAGATAAAGAAACAAAAAAATAAAAAAAAAAAAGACACTAAAAATAATAAAATAAAACGAAGCATCGTAGCAAAGCGGTTCGTTTCCTTGTAAAAATTTCCCATCACTTTTACTTGAACATGATAATGTACGAGTTGAATAAAATATCCACCACACGTTCGAAGTAACTCATTCTCAAGGCTACGTTGGGTGTGGACCTAATGCGTCTTACCGGGCGTTCGTCCAATCACGATTCATTGGATCGTGCAAAAAAAAAAAAAAAAAAAAGACAGCGAGCACGGCATGCAATTTATACTTTGTTTTTTATTTTTTTTATCATTTATTATTTTTTTTTTTTAACAACATCGACGTATATATATATATATATGCCCTACAGTAAGTAACATATTTTAAAAGCTTTTCAATTAGGTTTAAACTGTTTTTTTTTTTTTTTTAACGTTTTCGAGTTTCCTCTCTGATTTTTCTAACTCGCGTATTGTATAAATGTATTTTTTTTTTTTTTTTTTTTTTTTTTTTTACGAATGACCTGTAATATTTGATTCGCCTTAAATGGAATATAAATATTCCCTTTTATCGTATCGGCGCTCGGCTTTAAAAATGGTCCGCAACAGTCCTGAACCGAGCGAGTATAATGTCGTCGCTCAATATTCGTACGAATGCGTTTTATAATAATTTTATGTACAAGGTTTTGCAAATATGTTTTCATGTCAGTAGTAAAATAGAAAACATATATATTTAACGTGTTTAATTGAAGATATATAGAGGTGGAAAAAGAGGTTAAGTAATAGTAGAAACAAATGTTTTATACATAAAACAATGTGAACCAAATCATTATTATTTATTTTTTTTTTTTGTTTTTTTTTTTTTTATTATATATATACACACATTGTATTAATTTTTCTAATTATATTTCATAACATCCTTTATAAAGAGCTCGAAGTTTATTGAGCTTTTTTAAGGATTCAGAAATTAAATAAAATAAATGTTTTTCAAAAAAAAAAAAAGCGAGCCTCGCTTTTTCCGTTTGTTTCATTATTTACATACGAACTCGAAGAAACGACGGTTAAGATTAAAGTATAAGGATGCGGATAAAATATGTAGATAAAAAAAGAAAATAAGTTAAGTAAGATAAATTAACGGAATAAAGAAAATAATACGATATACAAAGAACGTGACTTTGGGAAAATGTTCATTCCCGCGTAATTTTTAATAGTATATATGTGCGAAAGATAAACAGATTTAACATAACAGTTATCGCATTCCCTGGGACGAAAGCTACTATAATTTTGCGAGAAAGCAGCTAATAATATTAATTGTATGCAATATTTAAACGTATATTTATATATATATATATATATATATATATATATATATATATATATATATATATATATATATATATATATATATATATATATATATATATATATATATATATCGTGTATAATATAAAAGATCGTGATAAATCATGTAATTAAAAATATACGTAGCAGTATATATATATAGGGTACCAGTGCGTAATTTTGAACGTTTATAACCGGCACGATGTTTAATGCACGTGGCTCGTTAAATATGAACAAAAACAAAGGGGTGCAAATAACGATAGATAGTGTGGAGTAAAATTAAATTGATAAATGGTCGATAGATGAGTTTTTTTTTCTTTTTTTCTTTTTCTTTTTTTTTTTTTTTTTTGAAAAAATTACACAAATATTGTGCGTGTATTTGATTGTTATATACTGTGCTTCAAATTGTATATTGCGTGACACGTATATAATAATCGAAATTGTAATGTGCAAACTATATAACAAAGAATCATTGAGTGACGTAATCCGATTGCTTACAACAAACGTCAAAACACCAAGGTACGGAAAAAAATATTGTTTTTGTTTTTGTTGTTTTTTTTTTTTTTTTTTTTTTTGTAATTTTTCTCTATAATGTATATAATATATATTCCCACCCACATGTAGTAATAAATATTTATAAATATATATGCATATATTGCAAACACCGAATTTAAACGAATATATCGAGGGCAACAATTAAAGACACGTGGCACTAGATATATGGTTTTTTTTTTTTTTTTTTTTTTTTTTTTTAAACACTATAATCAATAATAGTAGTAACAATATTAAATAAATTAATAGATAAATATCAGCAACAAACGCATATATTATAAAAAGTAACACCAAGTTAAAAAAAAAAAAAAAAAAAAAAAAAAAAATAATAATATGTAAATGTAAAAAAAATTACGCGAGCGCGCGCACACGCGTCGTTGCACACGCACACACGCACACACGCGCGCGCACACGCAAACGCATATAGACGCTCACAAATGTATTATTATTGAAGAAGAAAAAAAAGCCAGTGCGAACACTGAGATTTAAAGGCTTTGCTATAGGCATGTTTCCTTTTACTTTGTCGTTTTATTTTCTGTTATTCCGTGACGATATAAATGTCCGATTGTTTAATATATCTTATACGTTCTTATGTAAGTAGGTTCATATAAAAGACATTATTTTGTATGTAAATAGCGAGGCATATTATAGCGAAAAAAAAAAAAAAATATATATATATATTTATATATAAGTAAGTTTGTTTTTATCTTGTAATAATAAGCGGTTTCTCTGCACACAAAAGATCACAATGTATGAATATACATACATATATATACTAATTTTTAGCAAAATAGCCAGATAAGACTGTAAGCGATTTTAGTAAATATATATATACATATATGTAAAGTGCATTAAGCTTCACAAAACGACAACCCCAATGTCTAAGTTGGGATTCCAGTTTATTATTCAATAAGTAGATTTGGATTAAACGTTTATCGTAAATACGTTACGATTCCTCAACGATTTCAAAATCAGTTTCTCCAATTTCTACGTGAACTCTTGTGCACAATGTAAACGGATACATTGTAACGTACTTATAAAGTTTCGCGTTAACCGTTGAACACTGGGGATGGGTCGTTACCGCGACGATAACGACGAGCGTTTAATGGATCAGCGCGTAAAGAACCGATTTTAATGCTAAACTGGGATATCACCACACTCTGACACAGAGATTTAACGCATTGTTAAAAATTATAATAATAAAAAAAAGTAAATAAATAAAAAAAAAAAAAAAAAAAAGGAAAAAAACGTAAGTCAATGAAGACAAAAGCAGAACACACGCTTGTTGCAATGTAATTTTTTTGACAACGGACGACACAACGAACGTTTTTACGTTAATAAAAGAATATAAAAATAAAAATTAAAAAAAAATATATGTATATATATATATATATATATATGTGTATTTAAATAGGCACATTTACACGCACGCACACGCCGAAAAACTAGTGTATGTAGGCTTGTAGCGACTTAAACAAAAGTCCAAAAGATATTTATATAAAAAAAAAAAAATATATATATATATATATATATATATATATATATATATATATATATATATTTAGGCAGTTAAACAGTCACAATAAAAACTCTGCGCAGTTGCAGTGCATTCGGCAATGTTGTCATGGTCGTGGTTGTTTGTAGCACTCGCTAGCTAGCCAACCAATTAAACCACGATAATTAATGCGTGTAAATAACAGCTGTTTTATATGCTTAAATATTCAAGCATAAATAAATAATTTTAAGAATATAAAAAAATAAAATAAAGTACAGACGCGTCTAAATGTTATTTTAAAAAATATTGTTTCTATGGTTTAACATTTTTGTTGCTGTGATTGATGATGTATTTTTTGCTGTTGCTGCTGTTGTTATTGTTAGCTAGGACTTTGTATAGAAGAGCGGGCCATAGCATCGCGCAACAAAATCACAGAACAGAGATGAAGAAAATTTTAAATTAAAACTCAAGGATAAAACGCAAAATACAAATAAATACAGAGTCGGCAATTGCGCGCTGACGAAGTTAATGAAAAAAAAAAAAAACAAACAAAAAAAACAAAATAAAAAAAAAAAAACAAAAAAAAAAAAAAAAAAGGAGAAAATTGAAAATAAAATAATAAACACACACATGACATACGATCACGCGCACACAATTGTTTCTTTAGCAAGGCAGATAAAACACAGAGCTAGATAAAAAACATTGATTTATATTGTTAATTTTAATAAACAAACGAACGTGACATAGATTTGTAAAAGGATTTTCATGGACAGAGATAGAGATAAGAGACAATGAAAAAGTTTGATAAGAAGAGGACAATCGGTATATTGGAAATTGATTTTAGAAAGAGAGAAATGAGAGGGGGGGGACAGAGGGGGAATAGCGGTTTCGATTAGTTATATTTGTTAACTAAATTTTGGATTTTTATGCTTTTTAAAAACAGGTCTTTGGGTTAACTATAGAGTGTCTCTTTAAACACTCAAAAAGGGCCAAAAAAAAATTCAATACGGGACACGCAGCAGACTCAGACACATCTATAAACTACCGAAGCGGGGGCGGACGGTCGTTCATTTAACTTGCATTTGTTTATTATTATTATTGTTTTAAATGTGTGGGTTCTTTTTTTCTTTATCACCTACGTGATAATATTGTTAATTAGAAGATAAGAAGTAGTTTAAGGGTTTATCTTTTTATTTTTTTTTTTTTTTTTTTTGTTGTTTGTTTTGTTTTTTCCATTTCTTTTTATTTTTTAGTTATTCGTCAAAGTTTGGTCGTCGATAAATTTTGAGTTCGTCTTATCGTGTAATTGTTAAATGTTACGTGTGTAATTTTGTATTTTTTTTTTTTGTCATCGTTATTGTATGGGTCGACCGTCTCACCTACGCCACACAGAAAACACATCGGTGCAATAAACCATCATGTACCACGTTAAGACAAAAAAAAAAAAAAAAAAAAAAAAAAATATATATATATATCAATATATAGAAAACTAAACGCATTACGCAAATAATAAATCGTCATTATTATCATGAGCAACATGGCAGCAAATTGGTCAGTTACGTCACCATGGTATTGTCATCATCATCCAAGGTCTATAAACCAAAGAGTGGACCGAATCGCGACATTTTAAAGCGTTACTATTCTCGCTAAAATTTAAATCTTTCAAAGTAAACGTGTTTTTTTTTTTTTTTTTTTTTTTTTTTTATATAATATCAAAGACTGTAATGAAATTTATAAAAATAAAAAAAAAAAATAAGGTGCAAAGACGTACGCGATTTGGCCCACCGACAGCTTAACAGGAGTGAGTATAGGTTGGTAAAAAAACAACGTACCATACGACAGGCGATCATCTACTTGCAATCGTGATATTGTTATATTTTGTCGTGTATGTAATGTTATAGTGGTAAAGTAATATAGTAATTGTTTTTTCTTAATTTTTGCTTGTTGTTGTTGTTGTTGTTGTTGTCTTTTTTTTTTTTTTTTTAAATTTTTCTTTTGTTAGAGGACTACGTACTTGTTTGTACTCCGACAGGAAATGTCTGGCGGCGGGTAACGTAAGACTGCCGCCATGTTTATACCTCAGTCTCTCGAATGGGTTCCACTGGCTAACAAACGACAAATGGATTATCATCAGTCTTTCTTAAATTCACGTAATTATGCGATGCATTCACATTTTTCGTCTTTAACACCGGTACACATTTTTTTAATAATCGATTCTATTTTTCATTATCTTTTTTTTTTTTTTTTTTTTTTTTTTTTTTTTTAACATCAATTAAGTCGCTTCGTTTGTTTTATTTTTTTATTACTATTTTACGATTTCTTTTTTTCCCGTGACTATTCTTGCTCTGGTTTTTGGATCCTTTATTTTTTGGAATTAAACATTATCACTGCGTGTTTTAATTTTTGGTTCCGAATTGGAAATAGGAAAAATATTTATGGATTTAAATAGAATAATTTGATTGAAAAGAAAGAAATTCAATCATTCTTCTTTTATAGGGCAAAGAAACGGGTAAAAGAGAGAATGAAATAGAGAATATGAAAAATTGGCTCGTGGCATTAAAGTGAAATTTTCAAACAAACATAAGCGACTGGTGATTATGAAAATTCGCGATCAACACATTCACTCAAGAAAGTGGATAGAAAAAAAGTATATATATATATATATATATAAAAATAAAAAATTGTGAATAGAATAAATATTTAAAAATTTTTTTCTCAATAACAAGCATTTATCTCTTCGGCCAGAGAAAAATACCGATGGAAAATTAATAATAATTATATGCATCTTTCAATTTTTTTACGCGTTTTTTTTCGTTCTGAGACGAGACATCGAGTAAATCGATGGTTCGCCTTGGCATTTAGAATCGACGGTTATTAAACTTACGATATCTTAAATATACATAATAAACATCGTGATACACATATTTAAGCACATACATATAAATATATATATGGACAATGACAGCATATACATATTACTGTACATGTAGCGTTAGTTATTAAAGAATATAAATGAAACGTCACAGCAATACCACACAGCTTTCGCGAAAATAAATAATATAATCATAAAGTTAAAAGTTAAAAAATTAAAACAAAAAAAAAAAAAAGAGAGAGAGAGAGAGAGAGAGAGAGAAAAGAAGAAGAAAATTATTATTACAAAATAAAAAAAAGCAAAAATAAAAACATATTATTTATTTTAAATGATTTTTCTCGACGACGTAGTGTGAAAAATGGCGCACTGAGAAAAGAGTAAGAGTGTATAAGATATAAAAAATTAGACGAGAAAAAAAAAAAAACACGTGATTATAAGGTGTGAGAAAACGAAGCGAATATATAGAAGAACATCGTAAATAGGCGGATATGTATATATATATATATATATATATTTACGACGCGAAAACGTGAATAATATAAATGTAGTGTAAAACAAAGACCGTGTATTATCGCGACACATTATTTTTTTCTTTTTATTATTTTCTTTTCTTTTCTTTTCTTTTCTTTTCTTTTCTTTTCTTTTTTTTTAAATTTTTTTTATTATAAAAATGTTTATATAAAGGTGTGTGCGTGTATAATAATAATTACAAGACTATTTCCATTGGAATGTAAGAAGTCTTTTTTTACGCGCGCCAAATTTCGCGCTTGTTTGCATGCGACATGTCATCGAGTAATTTCAATATTAAAATAAGTAAAATAAACCACATTCAGTACAATAGTAATGCTGCGTAACTGATGAAATAATAAAAAATTAAAGAAAAATAAAAAAAAAATAATAATAATAAAGAAAAAAAAACGAGGATAAATAATGACGTTTAAATATTAAAAAAAAAAGCGTGAAATTAAAAGGTGAAAATGAGAACGAGTGAGTGTAAAAGAAAGAGAGAGAGAGAAAGAGAGAGAGAGAGAGAGAGAGAAAGAGCGAATGAAAAAAGGAAAGAATGGAAAAGAAAACAAAGGTTAATTATATATGTGGGGTGAGGGTGGTAATAGTGGATAAAAATGAGTAAATCTTTGTAAGTCCATAAGAAGCGACAAATCATAATAGATAAATATATTATGCATTAATTATGCTGTTTAATAAAAATTATATAAATCGACAACAAAAGAAAGTTTTAAATTCTTCCAACAAACGAAAAGAACAGAAAGGCGTTTTGCGATAATAGATAGATAAATTTTTGTGTAAAATAATAATAAATTGGACAAAAAGGTTGGCTAAATGGAATGGAAGGAAGGGGGCAACGGAACGAGATGTGGTAAATTAAGAAATTCGACAAAAATTGCGTGTTTTTTAAATAAACGCGGTTAGATAAAGACCAAAAAAATAGTGATATATATATACAGTAAGATTAAAAAAAAAAAAAAAATGAAAAAGAAAAATTCGCTGGAGATAAAAAATATAGCGCAAGATAGAAGAAGAAGTATAGAAATTAAAAAAGGTAAATAAAATAATAATATAACGTGAAATCATGATTAATAAATAAGTATTAATAGACGGCCAAACAATGCGGAGAGTTGGAGAGAGACTTGCGGACTAACCATATAGTAATCCTGAGAGGGGGATCTGCCTGTCACAGATACATTCTGCACCAGAGTTCTATTGCTCGTCTGAAAGTAGGTTACACATTCAATTTGATATGATTAGCTTATGCCAGCCGTTATTGTGTTTTCTGCTTGCTTATTTAACATGTTTTTTCTATAAATATATTTTTCGTATTTATATATACCATGCACCCGCGCACACCCATACACACACACACACACAAAAAGCATTCACGCTTACGCACACGCATTCTTTATTATATATTTTTTTTTTTTTTTTTCTTATTCTTATAATTTTTTCCTGATGTTACATATACGCGTCCTGTTTTCATTAAACTTTATTATTTTGCATACGCACGCCCACAAAATTCACGTTATTTGTGTATTATTTAGTGTTCTCTCTCTCGCGCACGCGTGTATACATTAGTATCCCTAGTACCGTCGCTTTTGCTTTGATTCTTTTTTTTTTTTTTTTTGTTTTTTTTTCTATTTTGCAATTATTTATAAAACTTTAACATTAGCGTGGACTTGAAAAACTCGCGACGCACTTCCGGTTTTTTAAAAATTTTTTAATGCCATAATTGTCTGCCTTTTTTTTTTTTTTTTTTTTTGAAAAAAAAATTATTACATTTTCAAATAATAGTACTTTAAAATAGTGTGTGAGAATAAAAAAATTATGAAATTTTTTTATTCAATCAAAAAATTTTCAATTGCTTCTCGACGCATTTACTAATAAAAATCTAATCATAAATATTGTGTGTACAAAAACAAATAAATAAACTAAATGAAAAAGCCTTTAATTTAGTCCATAAAATGCTATTTGAAAATTTAAAAATACAATGGATATTTGGCAATTTTTCCTTGCTCACACATATTTTATTTTCTTCCCTTTTATCGATTAGCCTCGATAATAGAGAGTAACTATATTTGTATGCGCAATCCGCAATCGAATGGTGCAAAACATCCTTTCTGTGCAATAAAGCCTACTATTTTCTTTTTTGCTTTTTTTCTTTTTTTTTTTTTTTTCTTATTATTATTTATGCAAATGGAAAATAGACCGATTGGAATGCGACGATAATATCGTTACTTTTCTTTTTTTTTTTTTTTTTTTTTTTTTTTTTTTTTTTTTTTTTATAAAAAATAAAAAAAAAGTCGACTTTACTTTTTAAATTCTCGAGGGATGTCGAAGAAATCACACAGTTTCTTCGAAGTTTTAAATTAAGCTTTGCCTCCCATATTTATATTATTTTTATTTTTATTTTTAAAAATATTATCACACATTTACACATTCAGATAAAAAGACAACGAGAGTGATAAATACATTTGAAATAAAAATTATTTTCTAACTATTATTATCGTTACTTTTAAAAAAAGAAAAAAAAATATATATATATATATAATGAAATAATGTAAAAGTGACATTTAGTATAGCTGAAAAAGAGACAGAGAAAAGAAAATAATAGAGACAGAAGTTGGTTGAGGACTGTGTGGACCATTTCTAACTGGTTCCTAAGTAGCTCCTCTCCTACTAAGTTGCGACATGTCACGGATCAAGACGCAATATAAATTCTATTTATAAAAATATGCATCTCTTAATTAATATTTGTGAAAAAAAATTTTTTTTTTCTTTTTATAAATTACGTAGAGACGTAATTAAAATTGTAACATCTTTAAAACTTCGAAAAAGCTTTTATTTATAGAAAATTATTTTATCGTTTTTACGTTAAAATTGTATTTTAACAACTGTTTTGCCATATCGAGAACCGAGTTGAAGGTATATGCATTCATTTTTATTTCATATTTTCTTTTATTTCTTAGTTTGTAACGAATCTTCAACTAATTATCATCTCGTCATAAAAAATTATCGAATATTTTTATTTCAACGCAACGTACTCGTATGTAACTCAAAAAAAAAAAAAAAACAAAAAACAAAAAACAAACCGGAAGTGTAATTTCCGAAAGCTTTCGGCAATTTTTCGCGCAATTGCCAATACATTCAGTAAAATGATAATTACGATTTAAAATCTTATAGTGCGGCGTGACTCGGCGCGAAAAAAAAAACCTAACGCATATGTATATATGAAGATATACAACGTAAATGGTGAAAAAAAGTAAAAAATTGCCATACTTCTTTTTTTTTTTAATTTTTATCTTAAAGGGGAAGAATAATTGTGCGCATTGTTGCAAACAGTAATATCGTTATTATCTATACAAATAATCGAGTCAATCGACTTTCTCACATCGCTCGATAAGCTCTCGTTAGTTCTTTACTATTCTCATGTGTTGATGTAAACACTTTTAAGATCGGAGAAAAAAAAAAAAAAAAAAAAAAAAAAAATAACGAATAGAGAAAAATAGTCAATTATATACACATATATAGGTTTAATACTGCAAGAAATACTATACGCGATGCATGATAATAAAACTGAATACTTATATATAAAATAATCATTTGCCGGAAGTGCGATTTTACATAGAAAAATGTTGTAATAAATAAAATATTTTTTTATAAGATATATGTGATTATCAAAGATAAAATATGTCTAGAAAAAAATTTTACTACGATAATGTATATATATATATATATATATATATATATATATATACATAAATGTAATACTAAGAAAATTTTAAAAATGTAAAAAAAGGTAAAAATGCATTACGCGATATATAATCTACGATAATATATAAATTTTTAATGGGTGAAAAAAAGGGATTGTACTTTAATATAAAAATATATGTAGATTTATAAAAACGTAAATAAACGAAAAAAAAAAAATAAATAAATAAATAAACAAACAAAAAAATTGTATATACTGCTTTGTGATTGGCGAGGTACGTGCCACTGACCCAAAGAACTTAACTCCTTTCACGGAGTCCCTCCAATCTTTAAATTCACTTTTTATATTAATATATACACAATTTTTTTTATCAATACAATTTTAACATTAATATTTCGTTTTACTTTTTTTATCCTTTTTTTTTTTTTTTTTATATTGATCGTTTCAGATTCGATATAAAGGCACTTATATATCGTATTCCTAACGCGAGAGAGTCGCAAAATGTAAATTTTATTTTTCTACGATAAAGAAAAATGTACGTAAAAGAATTACGAAGAAAAAAAAAAAAAAAAAAAAAAAAAAGAAAATAAATAAAGAGAACTCGCGCCAAACTCGCGAACGCCCACGCTGTTGAACGAGAAAATATATTTTTTTGGCGCTCGACGAGTCGACGTAGAAACTTTTTTTTTTTTTCTTTTTTTGTTCCTTATAATAGAACAGAGAAAAAAATGTATAGTCGAAATAAACAGAATAATGGCACAGGAAAAGTATGTATATATGTACATATATATTGGAAAAAATTTTGATCGTCGTTTAAATTTCTTACTTTTTTTTTTTTTTTTTTCTCTGCGGAAATTTAATGTAATGGTTCCTCAGAAACTCCTGAAGCAATGTTCGTATGTTTATTCTAACATAAGACATGAATAATGATTGTTTCGTTTGTGAAAATATTCGTCATATATTCGTTTCACTTTTCAGAATGATCGAAGAACACATTTTTTCGCTTGTATGTACAAAGTATCTCAGGAATTCCTGAATCCGAGAAATCGAGTTTATTACTTTTTTTTATATATATTATTATTATTTTTTTTTTTTTTTTTTTAATACGCGCTCGTCAAGTATATATATATAATAAAGTTATTTGCATCTTTGCCGAGCGAACTTTGGTAAATTCGCTTCGGATCAAAATTTTAAAATCGTTTAAAGAGAAAAATCATAAGAATAAAGTAAGTAAATAAACAATAAGAAAAACGTTTTGAAAGAATTAAGACAGAGAAAGGTGAAAATGAAAGTGTACGAAAGACAGAAAAAAAGATAGAGAGATAGAGAGAGAAAAGGAGATGTAGAGAAACAGTGATAGAGAATAGATTAAGAGGGAAAATAGAAAAAGAGAAAGAGAAAGAGTAAGAGAGAGAGAGAGAGAGAGAGAGAGAGAGAAAGAGAAAGATACAAATAGAGAATATAAGTTACGAATTATCCTGAGTTCCTGAAATAGAAAAAAGATGACGGCAAATCCGGCCCTCCTTTTCACTTCTAATATGTCGTTGAAGAAAAAAAAAAGTAAAAAAAAATGTTAAAAAACTTAAAAAAAAAAAAAAAAGCAAAAATAAATTTTTTTATCTACATTACGACATCACGAAATAAGAAGTATCGCACAATGAGGGCCTTGAAATGTCGATTTTTCTTTCGAGTAAATGAAATGAGACAAAGAGAATACAGAGAGAATAGTAGATAATTGATAGATAGAAGAGAAATAGAATAGAAGTAATGATAAAGAGAGTAAGAGAGAAATATAGAAAGAGAAAGAGAAAGAGAAAGAGAGAGAGAGAGTGTGATAGGGATAGTTACCTGAGTCTGCAGTCGTGTCAAACCACGGATCCACAGAATTTGTCCGGCGCGAGGCTTTTTATCCGAGTCTGGGTCGAATTTCTCGTCTCCCAAATTGATAGCGCCGATATCATCCGGCTGGCCGCGGCCCCATCTGTTTTTAAAAAACATTAAACCAAAGTTCTTCATATTACTTCGCATCACGCTGACTTCTGCGGATAGTAACACAGCTTTTTTTTTTTTTTTTTTTTTATTGCTCTTATTTGTTTATTTGCTGTTTTTTTTTTTGTTTTTTTTTTGTTTTTTAGTTAAAAATTACTTAATTTTTATTTTATCTTTATTTCATTATTTTAGCATCAAACTTTTTTGCTTCGTTCTTTCGACGAACGTCAAGTTACCGTTAGTATTGTTTTGATTTCGGGTGGTAGGCTTCGCAAATTCTCATTTGTTCGACAACTTCGCAATAAAGCCACATACACTGTTATATCGTTATTTGCTGAATTTTTAGCTGAGTGACTCGAGCGTGAATTAGTATTGTTTATATTTGCATAAAGACAATGGTTTTTTTTTTTTTTTTTTCTTTCGTTTTCGCTTTCAATTTATTAATTAATTTATTTATTTCGAATTAGTGTCCGCAGGCGTCCTTCGTTCCTCTCACTCCTCCGGACGGAGGCGCCCTTTCGGCGGTTCGACCCCTGACTCTTCCACCGGGGACTCGAAGATATAAACGTCGGAGAAAGTAGAAAAGAGTCAGAAAGAAAGAAAGAGATAAAGAGATAGAGTGAGTGAATGAGAGAGAGAGAGAGAGAGAGAGAGAGAGAGAAAGAAAGATAGACAGAAAGAGATTCAGAGAGACAGAATAGGAGCTGAGAAGGGGGTTGAAATAACGTATAATGGAATTCGCTAAAATGCTTGTAATGGACTTTAAAATGAGACTGTTTTACACATTAGTTTTATTTTTTTTATTCTGGAAAGATTTTATATACTAATTGATATACTAAATCATCATCGTTTGTAATTTAATATGTATTACTTGAGTCTTCCATTCGAAGAGAAAATATATTTTAAATATATAAAAAAGTAGAAAAATTTATTATTCAACAATTGTAAAAATCTTAATCAATAATTAAATAAACTAATAAAATTATCATCATTATTCATGCAATAATAATAATAATAATAATAATAATAATAATAATAATAAAATTTACATTACTCTAATAATATATATATATAAATATGTTTTTAATAAGCAGCGTGCAATAAATTTTATATCAACAAATTATTATTATATCAAACCATTATTATATCAACAAATCGCACACAGATCTTTCAAGTTTAAAAAAATAATGTAAAAATTGTTTACACAATTTGTGTATACAATTAAAAAAAAAAAAAGCCTCATTTTAAAAATTGCTCGTAAAAATAAAAACGTAACGTAAAAATAAATTCAAACAAATGTGGTGGACGAACATGAGTCGACAAATGAGAAGAAAGAAGGCGGAAAAATGCCTTTTTTTTTTTTTTTTTTTTTTTTTTTTTTTTTACCATCCGTAACATGTAAATGATGATTTGCGAATTATGATACTTAAACATTAGATGAATCATTAGGTGATAATTGCAATTGATGGTAGTATATAAATCTATTAGAAATAAAGTAAAAAAAAAAGAAAATAATGAAGTAAAAATTTATATATACTTATGACTTACGCGCTGCTCCATTGTGGGAACAGTAGTTTTATAGTTGTTGTATAGAAGTATATAGTAATCGTAGTAACAGAAATGAAAAAAAGATTATAGAAATAGAAAGAGAGAAAAAGAAACGGAGAGAGAAAGATGCGAATGGTTTTTGTGTAGTACAGAGGTAGTGCCTGGTGATAGTGATTAATTAATATTATAATATATACATGTTAGTAACTTTGGTTCTCGACTCGGTTAGTCTAATTCATCGGTACTTTTATATTACTCATCTTCTTTTTTTCTTTTTTTTTCTTTTTATTCTTTTGTTAATTAATTGTGGCTATATGCAGGCACGCGCCTTCGTTAAATATATGGGTTAATTAACATATTCGTGTACAGGAGTTAGTATCGATAACGAATGGCTCAATGTGATCGTTGCAAATATGTATATATATAAAATATATACAGCATCGGTATATTATAATAATATAGTTGAAAAAAAAAAAAAAATTCAATTCAGATAAGGATTTTTCTAAATTGGATATACTCTATGTGGAATTAGAACAAAACAGCATTTCAAAAGAGAATCACTCTTTCGAAACAATTTCTTTGTATTTTATATATTTAATTTTTTTTTTTTTTATCTTTTGCATAACTAATTATTCATTCTAATGTCATCTAAAAAAATAATAATAAGAAAATGAACTAAAGTACTAATAAAACGTTCATTCTTACACAATCAAAGTAACTCAAATTTCATAAATAGTAAACAATAATAATTTTTACAAGCTGCATCGATAAGAATTGAAAAGTGCTTATCGATACCAGGTTTGAAAAATCTCATATAAAACAACTAAGTATCATCAACAATTTAAATTCAATAATGATAAATATCATCCGTAGCTCCGATGAAACGCAACGAAAGCAACTTCATAGAAGCCAGGGAGCTTTTACTCGTGTGTATAATTGTAATGCATAATTCATAATTAAAAGAAAATGTACAGACGGAAATCACATTGATTCCACGCAACGACTTTCGTATCATGCAGCGCGCGTTTATAATCTCTAAATACTGGCCATACAACATAATGGTTAATAGTTAATAAGAATTTCGTTATTTTAAGAGTACCGAGTGATTAAGAAAATGGAGAGAAAAAAAAAAAAAAAAAATGATACGTTTCGCATAGTTGTATTTGATTAATCACTCGTTGAGATGCTTTTTATATGTACACAGCATAATTGACAAAATCTTTCGTGACGTATGAAAAAAATTTCGTCGTTACAACGATTATTTTTCACGTGTTATATAATATTGACACGTGACGAAACAAAATGTTGCCATTTTATATCGTTAATATGTATGTTAGCCATGGTCGTTATGTTAAAATAACATAAAGTATAAGATAGAGAGAGAGAGAGAGTGAGAGACGTGTGTTTGTGTGTTAGTTGTGTTGAATATACATATAAATGAGCAAAGTTAAATACTTTTATCATTGTTAAAGGAGAGTCAAGTATTGAAATCACCTGGCGTAGAGTCGCACTTGGCTTTTTCGTGTTTTTCTTATCATCTTATTCGATTTTCGCAAGCTCTCAGATATTGTAGGACGTGCTAGGAATAGGTTCAGGATCGGGTTCAGGATCAGGTTCAGAAGCCGTCGAAGTTTGTCGTTGGATTCGATGCTTTCGCATTTCGGTATCGGAGTATCTTGGTTGTTCAATGGTTAGGTTAATAGCGTCTAATCTACAAAAGACGTGAATTTATTGGTTCGTTTTTGTTTTTATATAATTCACGTGTCCAATTGCATTGTCATTTATACTTTCATAGAGTTCAAAAAAACGTCCGTCGTTATGGAAAAGGGAAATAAAGGATTTAGCAAATAAACAGAATTCTTTTTTTTCCTAATATTGCTCTATTTTTAACTACTCTTCGAAAATTAATACAAACTTTCCAATTACTCATTTTACATTATTAATCGAAGAGAGGTTAAAAAAAATTTTTGATCAACACATAATCGGTGTTACATTTGTTTTTTAATTTCTTTGAATAAAACAAGGAAAAAGCTAAACAATTCGGTTTTGCATTTATGTAATTTGTAAATTTTCTAAATTTTGTAAAATAAGCCCATTGTGTTTTATTATTTTCTTTGAGAAAAATAATTTCTCATTCACTTAAAAAAACAAAAAAAAAAAAAAAAAGACTCTCGACATTTTTAAAACAATTTTAATTATTTTTGTTGATTACAAACAAGTACGCAGACTTTCAAAGTACGTCTCTCGGTGTTTCAAAAAATATTAAGCATGCAACATTCAGCGTGGTTTATTTTTGCTTTTTAAAAAATGGAAGAAGCAGGATCATTGGTGATTAAAGGAACGAGAGCAAGGGAACTATCGAAGGGTGAAAATAATATTAAAAAAAAAAATAAATAAATAAAAATAATAATAATAATAGTAATATCGAGTTAATTGCGTTAGTTCACGTTATTAGGTGATAACTGCGTGGATTGGAATTTATTTCTAACATGCAAAGGTCACTACCACGTACTACAGATAGGTCCAGGCGAGGACTACTCATTACTTATTACAATTCGCTAATTATTCTCTCCGACTGGCGACTAATTCAGCAGTTAATTTAAAAAGTTAATAAATATTAAGGTTTTTACCAATCAATTGAAAAATAATTGCAAATTCATCATTGTAAAAATCTAAAAAGGTAACATTTAGTGTAATTGTACTTTTTTTTTTTTTTTTTTTTTTTTTTTTTTAAATTTTACATAAACATAGAGGCACCATGCGCCAGCTTTCTTCCCTCGTTGGCTACTCACAAATTTCAAAATAAAGAGAAATCAAATAAAAAAAATTGAAAAATAAATACAAAAAATGTTAAAAATCATTTCTTTGAATCCGAGAATCGATTTGCTCCCTTTTATCAAAGCGTGCAAATAATTTAATTATCGGAAAGAAAGAAATTATTAAAAAGAATCTTCTGAAAACAAAAATGAGAAATAAGAAAGAGGAAATAGAGAGAAATAGAGAGAAAGTGAGAGCGATATATACAGTTGCTCGTTAAGAGCGTCGATATACAGTTGCTTTGTCAAAGGTTGTCACCTAATTGAGAGATTAAAAATTAATTGTTTTGTTTTGTATGACTTACGCAAGGATCTTGGGAATCTTGCGTGTAGGAATCGTCGTGACTAATTGGCCCCACAGCAGTGTGCCGATTCCAAAGAACAGACACCACATCCACTGTTCTAGAGTTAAAGCTTTTGTGCTGAACGCCATCTTACCATACTGGATAATAACCACCTGAAAAAAATTATAAGTGTTTTTGTTTATACAAAAGAAAATAAATCTGCCGTATCAAATAACTGGACAGCTTATACATATGTTTTATACTGCTTCTGTCAACATTTAAAAATTGTGCGGTTTCTTAAAAAATTGTTTAATCATTTTAAAAGCGAAACTTACTTGCGACAAGCAGGTGCCAATCCAAATGCTATAGAAGATGGGGTTAGTAAATATTCCCTGGAAGACGTTTCGCTGGCCATGAATCTTTCTAGCGTTGAATTCGTTGAACAGCGTCATCATGACAAACGTATTGAAGATGATAGTGAAGTGCTGAGTGGGCCCGCCACCGGCTAACGCTACTCCTCGGCCAGAGGGAATGTCGAGTAATTTATCCCCTACAAAACATTATTTTAAAGAAATGTAAGTTTATACGATTGCTTAAAGCTTTATAAATTAATAAAATGCAAAACTTTTTCTGCAAAAAATTAATGAAGTGCATTAGATATTGAAATTATGTAATAATAATCTAAGAAGTAATTAAATAAAAAAAATTAATAAAATAATGTTGATCAACTCACCAACGAAGAGAAGCATAAAAATAATGGCCAACTGATATACGGCCTGACCAAGAATGTTCTTCATCATCGTCCTGGAGATGAGGGGTTTCGTCCTACCGTAGGGCTTCCTCAACAACAGATCGGGCGTGGGCATCTCCGTGGCTAGCGCAAGCGAAGCGAGCGTGTCCATAATTAAGTTCACCCACAACATCTGCACGGCCTTCAGCGGCGAGTCCTGCACGGCGCAGGCACCGATGAAGGCTACGATGACCGCGACTACGTTCACGGTCAGTTGGAACTGCAGGAACTTGGCGATGCTGTCGTATACGTTCCTGCCCCACATCACGGCCTTGACGATCGACGAAAAATTGTCGTCGGTCAAGATGATGTCCGAGGCCTCTTTCGCGACATCCGTGCCTGATTACAAAAGAAAAAAAAAAGAAAAAAAAATAAAAAAAAAAAAAAAAAACCAACGAATTTTAATAAAAATAACGTTCAAATTTTCTTTAAAAAATTCGTAATATTCGTTAAATCCTAATTCAATTACGATGACGTTGTTTGCAAAACAAAAAAAAAAAAAAAAAAAAAAAAAAACACATTACATAAACGAATTAATAATTCTTACCAGCGATGCCCATGGCAAAGCCGACATCGGCCTTTTTGAGGGCGGGGCCGTCGTTCGTGCCGTCGCCGGTGACAGCCACGACCTCGCGATTCGCCGAGACCTTGCTATCAATTATGCCCTTGACGAGGGTGTACTTGTCCGTGGGCGATGAGCGCGCGAGTACGCGCAATTTCGGCCATACTTTGTCCAATAGGTGCTGCTGAACCTCGCCGCGTGAATCGCGGATCCGCCTGTTGAACTCTTTACCTTCCAGGATCAGGAAGTCCTCGTTTGGCTTCATGATGCCGCATTTCAATGCGATTGACCTGAAACGATAAATAACGCACGGGTCATTCGTTGTATAAAAACTAGAAAGACGCTTACGTTTTATCGGCTCCGATCGATAGAGTAGGAGTCTCGTTTGCTTGTGTAATTGCGAATTGGAATAGTCCATTATCGAGAGTGATGAGTAAACGTTAATTCTATATATATATATATATTTTTTTTTCTTTAAATTAATCGACTCATAAATTATAATAATAATAATATTTAATGATATTTCGAGTATAAAAAACAACTTTATAGTAAAAAATATTCTCCTTGAATGATTTAGAAAAGTGAATCATCGAAATGTTCAATATAAAAAAAAAAAAAAAAAAAATGAATGTAAATGTATAAACGATACGATAAATGTACCTGGCAGTATTGACGTTGTCACCGGTGACCATTCGCACGGTGATACCGGCCTTCTGGCACTTTTTGATGGCGTCGGGAACCTCGAGCCTGACCGGGTCCTCGATACCCACGATACCCAGGCAGGTGAGATTGGCGACGATGTTTTCCTCGTCGTCCCAGTTGGGATCGTTGTCAATGTGGACCTGATTGATCTCGGCCTTGCCCGGCACGAAGTCCCGGTAAGCGATCGAGATCGTCCGGAGGCCGTCGCACGCCATCGGCTCGATTACATTCTTCACCAGCCGATCCTGCATGTCCCGGGTGAACTTTTCCAGGTTACCGTCGCGACCGTAAATAAAGGCACATCTGAAATTTATCGTTATTTATTTTATTCAATTTTTTACCTTATTTTGAAGAGACAATTATTTGTTTATATTGGAATGTTTCATAAAGTAATTATTATCCAATTAATTTTACAGAAAATATATATTTAAAGCTAGAAATTAATACGTTTAATGTGAATTTATATATTTTGTAAATATTTTAAATATAAAAATATTCGTTTGACGCAAGTTTTGGTAAGACGAATTACATTTTTTTTCTTTAAAGAATTTTTAATAGAATTATGCTTGATTACGACGACACAGGAATCGTTTACTCACAAATTGTAAATTCTAAATAGACACCGTCGATTATCATTTTTTAGAATGACCATTAATCTTTCTTTAAAATCATAGTTATGCATATTTTAATCAAAAGGCATTGATGATTTCATAAAGTCTCCATTCATTCATTATTTTTTAAGCCTCGATTAATTTTAAATATCTCTATCAAATATAATGATCCTCGACAATTGAATTGGATCAATCTGTTGAGTTTTTATGGGCTACAAGGTTGCGGCGTGACATAAATGTTTGATTTTATAGCGGCGAACATACCGTAAGCTATTGATTTTGCCAAACGTCAATCTCGGTATGAAACAATATGCTTTCATGTTTTTCTATTTTTTGTTCTCTTTCTTTAAGCGCGAGAACATTTATTATCGAAAACAAAGAATTGAAAAGAAAAAATCGCGAGCTTATCGATTAACGATCGAGTTGGATTGTCAAAAAAAAAAAAAAAAACGAATAAATAAATAAATAACTAAATACTCACTTCTTCATGATGATTTCGGAAGCGCCCTTAGTGAAGAGCCTGTAGCCACCGCCCGGCCTTGGGATGACGGTCGACATGCTCTTGCGAACGCTGTTGAACGTGTAGACTCGCGTGAACGTCTCCTCGGGGTTATCGTCGCGCACCGTCTGATAACTCTTGCCCAGGTTGACCACGAATCCAAGTAAGGCACATTCGGTTTTGTTGCCGACCTGCATCGGCAGATCGGTCGGGTCCTGTCCCGGCATTATGCGCGACGTGTACGCGGAATTGATGGATATCGACTGTATCAGCAGCTCGCTCACGTTGCTCGGTATGTCCGAGAACGAGGGCAAGGTTTTGCTCAGCTTCTCGCATATGTACGATTGCACGACCGTCATACGATTCGTCGTCAGCGTGCCCGTTTTATCTGAGCAGATGGCAGTGGCGTTGCCCATCGTCTCGCACGCGTCCAAGTGACGCACCAGGTTGTTGTCCTTCATCATTTTCTGTACAACACAAAATGCGTAAAGAAGCGAAATTTTTTCATTAGGTATACATAGAGCCCTTTGTCGGTTATTTTGTCGAAAAAAAAAAGAAAAAAAAAAAAAAAAAAAAAAAGAGAGAAAAAAGAGAAAAAATAAATAAATAAATGCTTCGTACCTTGACGGAGTAGGCAAGGGAGAGAGTGACGGCGAGCGGCAGACCCTCGGGCACCGCGACGACGAGTACCGTCACACCGATAATCAGATGGCGCACGAAATCTCCGGCGTACGCGCTCTTCCAGTGCTTTTCCTGTATGTAGAAGGTCGTTACGGAGAATCGAATTACGAGGATGATGACGGTGAGGACGGCGATCGTCGAGCCGGCGTAACCTATCTGTATGGCGAGCTTCGTCAGCTTCGCCTGTAATACGCTCTTTTCCTTCTTGTTTCCTTCTTCGCTGGCGACGCCTCCGCCCTCCGATTTACCGCCGTGATGATTTTCACCGTCGACCGAGTGCTGGTTGCTTACCACGTGACTGTTGCTCGTTATTTCGCCCGATTCTTCGCCTTATCGTTTTCCAATCGTCGTCGTATTTGTCGATCATGGTGGATTTTAGTTTTTTTTTTTTTTTTTTTTTTGTTTTTTTTTGTTTTTTGTATCGAAGATGCCAGGGAAAGAAAAAAAATTTATGCATTTAGATGATTATCAAATTTCGTTATCTCACATTTTGTGAGAATAAAGATTTGCCTTCTGTTCAATAATTAAGGCGATTGTATGACTTTTTTTACAACGGCATTTTTTTTTTTTTTTTTGTTTCTTTGACCGAATATTGTGTGCTGTACAGCCATATTTTAAATTGTTTTCGTTTGTCGCTTTTACTTTAAATTGTGTATAAAGATATTAGTAATTTTGAATGAGTTTAATATCACTGTTACAAAATTACAATGTGGTGTTGAAACGACGTCATGAAGAATTTCATAATTACTTTTTAAACAGAAAATACTTTAATTTAATTGTAAAATTTTTCATAATCACAATAAATTTCGGTATAATCTATTTATCACAGAAACGAAATTAGAAAGAAGAGTTTCATGCGGAAAAATTTTGTACATCAGTGTTATATTTGTAGAAAAAAAAAAAAAAAAAAAAAAAAAAAAAAAAAAAAAAATGCCGGCGTAGAGTATAGAAATATTTAAGTCTCTTGTTATACTCAAACGAGCAACTTTTCATTACTTTTTTGTCGCACCATCAATTATAATACCGTAATGAAAATTCTAAAATTTTTACTAAAATATGTCAACTACAGTTCGTGAAAATGATTGAAGCAATTACGCAGCCGTAGCTCTCACTGCTGTTGCTAAAAGTATTACTCGAACGCTGAAATATGATTAATGAATTCAAATAAAAGTCAACTCAAGAGAAAATTTTTACTATCATTACGGTATTGTATTAATAATGTGACATTGACATCTTATTTTAGTCGATTTAGTTAAAAATTATTGCAACAATTATGTTTTTTATAGCGCATGTTCATTATCTATTAAAAGATACAATTCAATCGTAATAAAATGTGTCGTTTAAAAATAACAAAAGATACATCCATATTATTTATAACAATTATTTATAATGTACAAAAAAAATATAAAATTTTATGAAAGTTTGTGGCGCTGAATAACTCGATCGATAGAAACAGGGGAGTTAGTAGTTGTGTCAAATCAGTCAAAAAAGACAAAATGCAAGAGAAAACACTAACGGATTGAATGCAAGCAAACCACCACTTAGCTCAAGACGGATAGGGAAAGTCACGGAAAAGATTAAAAAAACAGACAGAAGTAAAATGGAGAAAAGTATTTGATGGTTTTCAAGCACATAGATATATAGATATATATTTTTTTTTATTTGATAAAATAAGTTAAAAATGGAAAATTATTAAAACTTTTTAAAGGTAATTCTTAAAATTTTATTTAACCTTTACTTAATTTCAAGCTGCTTTCTTAAATTTAAAAGTTGAGAAAATTAATTTGCTTCTGAAACTTTTCAATTACCAAGTTGAAAAATTATTAATACCAGTAGTTCCTTCAGCTGTTCATTAAATTAAAAAAAAAAAAAAAAAAAAAAAAAGACGGAAAAATATAAACATATGATATTGAAATTTAATCACCTGTTAGCGACTTCTGCTTCCGCTGCTGTTTAGCCTCTAGACAAAAAAACGCATGCAAAACAAAAATTCATTAGCAATCTGCGGCATTATATTGATTATTATCGGTTTGCTCGTTGATTCTTTTTAGGGTTTAACAAAAGACAAATGATTGGAAAATTAACGAAAAAGTAATTCACTCTTGATTATTAAGAAGAATCATCTTTTTTTTTTTTTTTTTTTTTTAAATTATGAATTACTTTTTTATTTAATTATATGTTTATTTTTAATGATTAAATTGTAAGTGTGGCAGAACAATTTTTTTTTTTTTTTTTTTTTTCATCATTTCCTACTGCTTATAATCATTTACTTCCATTATATATAAACGAGTTATTAAAATTTCAAGAAATGTGTCGCATTTAAACAGTAGAAAATGATAAAAAAAAAACGACAAACACAAGGACGCAAGGTTAAGTGATGCGAATGATATTTAAACAAGACACACACGTAAAACTATTTAAAAGACACTTAAAATTTTATCTTTTATATAACGTAATTTGAAACAAGTTTTAATTCCGTATAAAGTTGAGATAAAGGGGCTTTTAGAACGGAAGATTTAAAAGTTAATGTTTTTATGTGCACTAGGGCTAATTAGTAGTAGAAAAGGGAAAACACGAGATCACTTGAAATGCGAAATCATGCTAAAAGAGGGGTTTTGGGGTAAAAAAAAGGGACGACTAGTAGTAAGTGGATATACAAGGACGAACAAACGTTAATTGTTCAATCGATAGTTTTGGTAATAAAACAACAAGATTCAAGTCAGGAATAAAACCATGCGTCCGCAGATGTTCAGTTTGCAGCTCCCATAGATATTTAACCTCCGCTACCACTTAGATAAAAAAAAAGATAGAGCAAGAGTCAATCATCACCTCACATGCCTCTCGCTTTGTAAATAACAAAAATTCTCTAATAGTTCTTTCTCTATAATAGGATAATATTAATCTGCTGCCACATCGCAAGTAAAAGTTAGGACTGGCAAACCTGAGAGACAGAGTATGAGCAAAAAATTCGCTCTTTTGTTTCTTTTGCCATTTTATATTTAAAAATTTTGTTGAAGCTAAAGCGCGTACTTTTCTTTATCTTCTTAATCTCTTGTTCCTGTTGATCGACAGCTGCTCCCAAGAGAGTGAAGATGATACCAGCTTGAGAGTTCACGCCTACGGCTGTGACCAGCATCTTGCCCGAACCTTCCATAACGTGGGTGCCTTGAAAAAAAAAATTAAAAAATATTGCCTATAAATTTTCATTATTTTTATAAATAAAAAAACTTTTAAATTTGAGAATATAATCATCTTAATGCTAAGAATATGTTTATTCATAAAATTATTAAATTTACTTATCAATCATTAATTTGGTCTATTATAAACTATAAAAATTAATTTACTTTTAATTGAATTAGTGTTTATATACATAGTAAAATATTGTATATGTACCTGAAAGTACCATAGGGTCAAAACTTTCGCCCTTCTTTACATGATCCGACTCTCCAGTTAAACTGGACTCATCTATTTTGAGATCATTGCTTTGAATGAGAATACCATCGGCTGGCAGCAGGTCACCATATTTTATCTAAAGATTTTAAAACTCAATGTATTTATTTTCCTTACTTCTCAATTAAATTTAATAAAAGCACTTACTTGACATATGTCACCGACTACAATGTCGGAAACAGAGATCTGTCTGACCTCACCCTGCCGAATGACTGAGAACTTGTGTTCTCCTTCTATCCTGTTCTGCAGGCCACGGAATTGCCTCTCCTTTGAATAATCATTAAAGGCAGTTACCAAAACGACAACAATAACCGAGATCAGGATAGCCAAACCTTCAATCCAGCCATACTTTGCTTCATCATCTTCAAATGAAGGTTCTAAAAAAACATTTGTTTATATTATGAATGAATCTTGTCCTAAACATCAAAGTTATTCCTTATTTGATTCTTTTTTCTTAATACTACACTTTATTTAAATATCTTACCTGCATCTTCATCGGCAGGATGGTAAAAGCTAAGACCCAGAGATACCAACGCGGCAATCTCCAGAATAATTAACGTTACATCTTGCAGTGCTTCCCAAACTAGTCTTAGAAAGGTCTTTGGTGGTTTTGGGGGGATCATATTGGAACCAAAGGTATCTCGCCTATGCTGGATATCTGCTGCCGATCCGCTAAGACCTATGGTTTGTAAGATTTAGCATTTATAACATGATTACCCTTTAATATTTTTAATTATACAGGTCTGTATTCAAATAGTTTCGTTTTTGATCTTATTTAGTTAATAAAAACTTTTTAATGATAAGCTATGCTTTTACTTTCTCATATTTCTGCTTTAGTTTTTCTCTATAAATTCTAAATTAGTATTTTGTGACATGTACAACTGAAATTAAAATTATATTTACACAACAAATGTTTTGAATAACTTTATGGCCCAATTAAAAAAGGTATGTGATAATTAAGTCAAATTACAGTTTTCATTGTTTTACTTATAAAAGAAAATTCTTTCATAATACATAACTTCTAACGTTTTCATCGAACAAGTATTCATTAAAAAGCTTATAGAGTAAAATAATTTTTTTTAATTATATTTACAAACTCTTTAAAATGTCATAACATTAATAAAAGATAAATAGAAAAAATGTATTTTCTTTCAAAAGTTCAATGAACTGTATTTTGTTTATATTATAAAACGTTGACCTAAGAAGGCTTTTGAAGGTTAGATATATTATATGTTTTATTTAGAATTTTACTTCCAATTAATATTAATCGAAAATTGCTAAATAAATAAAAAAATGCGTGTAAAAATATTAACTAAAGAAAGCATCGACGTGTATGTGTACGTGAAAGCATAACGGCCTAACCTCAAAGAGGCCTATGAGCAGGAGGCCGGCTGCAACTTACCTTCGCTGGGCGAAGTGTACAGCTTCTTGCAGATCTCCTGCACGCCGCCCACGCTGTTAACCTTGTTGATACCCTCGCGACCCCGGAGCTCCATGAGCTCGCGGAGCTGCTTGAGGGTGAGCCCATACTGGGCCGGTCGGCCGTCGATGGTCGCCATGACTGTCTCCGCTGGCGCCCTACTGCTACTGCCGCCGCTGCCGCCGTGCCACGAGCACTAGAGGTGGCTGCCGCTTCCTCCGCCGGATAGCAGGCGGCCCGCTACTATCTCCGCCGCCTCAGCTCCGACGACAAGATGAAGAACAGCGCAGTAGCCGTAGCAGCCGAGGCCGTCGGCGACTCAGCTGCAGCTGTCGCTGCAGCACGACCTCGTCCCGTCGTCGCGTGCGGATGAGGGGGGCGCCGAACTCGCTGCTGCCAGCGTCGTCGTAGTCGTAGTCGTCGTAGTCGTAGCCGAGCTTTACTGCCGCCGCCGCTAGTGGTGGCACCACGGCCACCGCCGCACCCGCGCCAGTCGACCGCAGTCGCGTCGCTGCCGCCGCCGCCGCCGCCGCTCTAGCTGTCGCTGCTGCTCTTCCTCCTCCACCTCCTCCTCCGTCTGCCGGTACCGTCGCCGCTTCTGCTGCTGCTGCTGCTGCTGCCGCCGCCTCCTCCTCCTCCACCGCTGCCCGCGCCCTGTTCCTACCTCCCGAACTGGAGGTCCCACAGCTGTAACAGTCACCGAATAAAAGATTTTTACTTGGATTACTCATTCATTGTTTTTCCAAGCGCGCGCGTGATTCCTTATATACAAATGTGTATCTATTTGTTTATATACTCTTAAGTCTAAGGTGCAGTCATTTAATTGGGTTTTCCATGTTCCCTATTACACACAAAAGAGACGTTTTCAAATTAGGAGGATTCAGATAAGCGAGTTCTTTTAACGCAAATTCGTCAGATGTTTGGTATGCTTTCAAATTTACGAAATCTGCTTATTAAATCATTCGCATTTGAAAAATTAAGGAAATCTTAATTTAATCAAAAGGGTACCATAAATTTAAAGTTATACAAAATAACAAAGGATAAAAATTGAAATTTTAAATAAGCTTTTACAAAAATTGCGCTTCTATACACGTTTGAAAATTGTAAGATTACATTATGAAAATAAACACATTTTACTATGACTTCAAATATTGTTGAGTCTATGTAAACTTTATGCTGTTGTAAATAAAATGAATTCTGAAAGTAAAAGTTGTTAAATTTGTTTTTATTATAAACAATTGGTTCATTAAATAATGAGTAAAAAAGAAAAAAAATGTTTAATTTTTTAGAATGAAAAAAAATTGTTTAATAACAAATCAAATAATTTATTGATAATTAAGCAATTTATAAAATAATTATTTTAATATTTGTATTTATTGAATCGAAAAGTGATTATTATTTATTAAATAATTTAATCGAGAATTCAGGATTCGACGTAATTTTGGGTAAAGTTACAAAATTTTATAAAATGATGTATTATAAAACGCCATACATAAATTATATAAAATTTTATAAAAATATTACTTTATTAAATTAATTTTGATGAAAAAAAAAAAAAAAAAAAAAAAAAAAAAAATTCATTACCTTAAAAATTAACCTATAAAATTAAATGTAAATGTTACAAGTAGACTTTTAAATTGTTTAAATAGTTTGAAAGTCGCCTTAAAAACAACAATAACACAAATATTATTATCGATATGTCGATAACGTTTATCGGCAATTTATATATTTTCTTAAAATCGAATGATTCAGGTTAGAAATGGAATAACCCATAAATCTCAACTCTTTTTTTTCCCTTCCTATACTTTTTACAACGCTCCTCTTGGACTTATATTCTCCCCTTCGTTCGAGGCTCTTTTTTTGCACTGCATATCTGATGAAAGTATAATCCCTCCGCTGTGTACTTGTACATGTTCACGTATATAGTTTCAGTTTTGAAAGTCGCGTGCTAATGTTGATATACAATCTTCTTTTTCAAGAACGTATACGTATAGTTTCATGTGCTAATTAGTTTACTTAAATTTTAAATGTTTATCTGCCGTATTAAAATTTATATTTAAACATTATCTGCAGAACGGAATTACGGAATTATTTTAAATCGTTATTAAATTACATTGAACAATGCGCGTCGAATTATTCAGGAAAATTTTACATAAATTAATAAATGCCTTTGAAGAGATTTAAAATTAATTTAACATAAAAAATTCTATAAAAAAATCTAAAATTTTATTTATTTAAAATACTTACGTGTAAGTATACAATTCAAATACTTTTAATATTAAACTTATATTCAAAATTATAATAATATTGTTATTAAAAATAAAAATATTTTTCTTATCGAATAAATAAGATATTTCAATATCTACTTAGATATTCGAAGTAGAATGTAAGCTTAAATCGTTAGTTTTGCCATCATCGTGCTTTCATTTTTAAAAATAGTACTAAGCTTTTGTGCGATATCGATTCGAAGCTTTGTCGATTATCCCACATATTTAAAGAGTCCTTAAAACAACCTTAAGCATCTTTCGTATCACATAAAAACATACACACATTAAGTACTATTATTACAAAGGATTCGATTTTTTCTTTTTTTTTTTAATCGACTTTCTTTTTTCGTTCTTAAAATCTTAGTCGTTTAAAATGTAAAAAAAGAATAGATTAGAATTAATGTTGATATAAGGGGTGAAAATTTTCCTTTTCTTTCGCAAAAAGGAGTAAAAAAGGAATTTTATTATCGTTGTTGCGTCTTCAAATACTTTATTGAAATGTAAACTATAAACGTAATCGCACACGTGATAACCTCAATAAGTGCATGTGTATATATATATATATATATAAACGTACACATCTTAAAAAATGTAAACCGATTCAAATAATTCTGTATCGAACTATTTTATGTTTAGATTAACACACGTTGAGCTTATTATTGAAAGCTAATCGATTCTTTATTTACCGATGAATGAAATTATATTTATCTACATTTTAGATGTACTATGTTCGATCAAAATAAACTATACTCAGGTATGTGCAACTTTGGAATATTAAACAGTGCGTCAAAAAGTTTTTGAATTAACGTTAAATACATAAAAAAATTTCTTTTTTCTTTCAACAAAGTGAAAGAGTGTATTAAAATAACAAAAAGAAGATAAAGGAGTATAACACATCGTTCAATAAGTCCCGAGACTAATCCAGAGATGGTGCTAGTAGTACCAAACTGGCCACGTTTCCATAGAGTGCGAACCTTTACATGAAACGTATAAAAATTTCACGTCGATCGGATCACAGACAGCAGAGTTATCGAGGTTAGAGTAAAGTCACTTTGTAATTTGTTTGAAAAATGGAAAAAAGCGAGTTTCGCGTGTTGATAAAACATTGTTTTTTAATGGGTAAAAACACCGTAGAAGCCCAGCAATGGCTTGAAAAACATTACCCGGACTCCTCTCCATCCAAACCAACGATTTGTCATTGGTATGCTGAGTTTAAACGTGGTAGTACGGACACAAACGATGCGAAACGTTTGGGTAGGCCATTGGAAGCCGTTACACAGGAAAATGAGAGTGAAGTGTTAAAAATTGTAATGAAAAATCGCAAAGTAAAGGTCCGTGAGATTGCAGAAATGACACAGATATCATCTGGAAGCGTATTTACAATCCTTCATGAAAAATTGAGCATGAAAAAGGTTTTTTCCAAGTGGGTGCCGCGATTGCACCAATGCACCATGCCACAAGTCCATGAAAACAATGACAAAATTGAACGAATTGGGCTTTGATTTGCTTCCCCACCCCCCGTATTCGCCAGATTTAGCCCCCAGCGACTACTGGCTCTTTGCTGATCTCAAAAAAATGCTCCAGGGAAAAAAATTTGGCTCGAATGAGGAGGTCATTGCCGAAACTGAAACCTATTTTGAAGCAAAGGATAAATCCTTCTATAAACATGGTATAGAAATGTTGGAATGGCGTTGGAAAGATTGTATCACTCTAAAAGGAGATTATATTGATGAATAAAAATGATTTTTGAAAAAAAATGTTGTTTTCGTTGTTAGTCTCGGGACTTATTGAACGATGTGTTATATTTTCGCAAAGATGAAAATGCTTAAATATTCTTACTTATTTTCTTTCTTTTCGACAAGTAAACGGCGATTTTCATTAGGCGATCGATGTGTTTTTTAAATGTTTTTATTCATATTTTTTGTTATATCGACGCGTTTCGCGCGAGCTCAACTTTTCTTTCTCTTTTTCAAGAGCCGCGAATGCGATATTTTTTCGCATGCAAATTCACGGCGCCGTAAATCGCCATACGATTATCGCTTGGGATAATCAAATATTTTAAAGCCGTGCAGATATGGATGAATGCGTAATTCGAAGAATAAAAATCTTTTTTTATTTTACTTTCTCGTGTATTAAGTTATACGCGAGTCGCATGTAAGGGAAATTTTGCGAGCTCGAATTACTACTTTTATCGCTGCTTTATCGTACTTAATAAAGTTTATTGTTTCAATAAGTTTCAGCGATAATTTTTATATTTTTATATATTATGGTAATAATCGATAAGAAAAATGAGCGGACATAAAGATTAGAATTTAATTGAAGCGTTTCTTCATTGTTTTACATGAATAATTTAAATAAATTTTTTTTCATTTATTCGTTAAAGATTAATTTTTTGAATTTTAAATTAACCTAAATGAGCGAGTTAAATTTAAACAATTTAAGGTAAAGCTATTTTTTAATCAATTATCGTATTTATAATAAATGTATAAAATAACAAAGGTTTACTACTGTTTCAACAATGTTTCATTTTATATAAAATAAATCAAGCCATTAATAATGCAATAAATTTTGAATAACGCATTAAATAAATGATAATATTAACGTTTTAAATTTCACGTTTTGAGAATGTCAAAATCTTTTAGAGGTTGACTCGATTATTCATTGTCTTAATCCTTAATAATATTTCGGTTTCGGTACGATGATGATTTTTTTGTTTTTACAAAGATTTAATTCTCATGAATACCGGTTTACGAATTTTTTTTTTTTTTTTTTAAAGAAATCGCAACAAACCATCAAGTCGTATACGACTAAACAGCATAATTCGTCAAAAATTCTTTTTCAAGATTTACCGAGAAAGAACGAATGGTTTGATCCTTATTAAAAAAAAAAAAAAAAAATTAATAAAGAAAATTAAATGGAAAAAAGGCGAGTTAAATCTTTAATTAACCGCGGAAACATATACGGTTGATGCGAAAATGAAGGCACAAAGTAAAACTAGCGTAAAAAAGATTTAACAGGAGGAATTGGCCGAGGCGCAAAAAGGGTTGAGAAAGAAAGAAGGGCGCGTGTACTCCGTGTCGCGTGGGAAGAAAATAAGAAAGAAAAAAAAAAGGTAAAGTTAAATGCGTAAAGCAAAACGAAAGTAGAAAGAACGAGTAGAGAAACGTAATTTTTCGTCTACGATTTACGCTTCGTTGAAGCGAGCCGCCGTCGCGTATTGCAAACGCTCGTAAAGGCTTTCGTCGAAAACGAGACGACAGACTGTAGTAGGTACGTGCGTATCTATGCACCACGACGGAAGTTATTTCGCGTACGCTCTTCCCCTATCTCTCTTGCTCTTGTTTTTATCTTTTTTATTATTACCAACCGGAATTATGTTTAAGTTGAAAAAAAAATATTTTTGTTGTTGTTTTTTTTTTTTTTTATTTTTGTGGAATCATATGAAGTATGAACTTTTTATTTTTGGTTATTCGATCGTTGTTTTTCAAAGATTAACGAAAATTGTTTAAAACCAACACATTTATCGTTAAAGATTAATAAAGCGAAATTTGATTTTTTTCATCGTTTGAAATAATTAAACCGTCATTTAATTTCGTAAACGACATTCTTATTTACTTTGTCGTATTCAATACCTTATTAATTTTTAAGGACTACGTACAATGCGGAAGTAAATTAAAGCTAATTAAATGTAATGATTACTCGCAAAACGATTGTATAACTTTTTGCATTAAAAATTTGATCGTTGAAACTTTCATTATTAAAAAGAATAAAAAAAGACAAAACGTTAAATTAAATATATTGCTCATCAGTTATAATTTTTATTCGTTTTTTATTGAGTTTATTTATCGCGCAATAATTTGAATTTAAATAAAATGATTAAAAGCACTTCTATGTAAACAAAATAATTATTCAAGAGTACATATATATACATATATACATATAAATATACAGCGAATTAAAAAATTGAATGAATTATACCTTAATGTTATAAAATAATGGATTGCGAATAATTCAAATACGTTATTATTATAATAGCAAAGACTCGCGCACAATAATTCATTTATTAACACGCATATAGCGTATCGCGTAAAAAGCACATTTTCTCGCGCATTATTTTCCTCGAGGCTCGGGAAAATTTTTCACCTCATCGAAGATTTAAATTAAGCGACTTTGATTTATCACAAATTAAACGAATGTATATTTATTCGAAATTTTTAAAATGCTTTTTGCACGCCACAAGATATAGAGAAAAAAAAAAACGCTAATTCAAAGTAACATTACGCATAGTTCGAGTAATTCAAACGATTGATGAATAAATAAAAGCGAATTTATGATAAAAACAAAAATCGAGAAAGAGAGAGAGAGAGAGAGAGAGCGAGAGAGAAAATGCCAATAAGTATCGTCATGAATAAAACGGACGATTACAGCATCGACATTTTCATGACATATTAACGTCTCGCTAAACTCGAAAACGTCTATGACACTGTGAGAAATACGATGACAAAGAGTAGCATAACGTCACGCGCTCTCGCGCGCGAATCCACCCGCGTACGAACAAAAGTGAGTCAAGTGCGCGAGCGAGTCATTGATAATTTGAAAAAAAAAAAAAAAAAAAAAAAAAAAAAAAAAAAAAAAGCACGATTCGTACGGTTATTATTACCCAAGTGATGGTGAAGAGGAAAAGGTAGAAAAATTACGTCTAAAAATACAATAACGCGCGCGTGTACCTCGAGCAGTCGCGTCGAAGACGGCCGCCGAGGAAAATCAATTTTATCAAAGTCGCCCGTGTTTTAATTGGGCAGGAGACCACGAGCGAGAATAAGAGAAAGAGAGAGAGAGAGAGAGAGAGAGAGAGAGAGAGAGAGAGAGAGAAAGGGAGGTAGGAGGGAGAGAGGTGAAGTAAGAAACGTCGATAACGCGACGTCTTTTAGCGCGAGCTTTGACCCGGAAACCTCCTTTTCGTTTTTTATTTATTCTCCTCTCTAAAAACTGTAACAGTCATGAGAGAGTCTGGATCGAAAATTTTTCGTCGAATCGTGTATACGAAATACGCGCTATATATATATATATATATATATATATATATATATATATATATATATATATATCTCTTTCCTTTGCGATGTGTCACATTTATGAGTTTACGAGTGCATTGACGTCAGCGCGAGCGATTAGACACGAGATTCGCGCGAGCGAGCTTCTATCTTTTAAAGAGAGAGAGAGAAGAGAGATAAGACAAGAAGCGTTCGTCTTTCACGTCCATATTTATACATGTACACGTATACACACGTTAATCCTGGGGGCGAAAACTATTCCTTTCTCGCGTGTTCCAGCGTGCTTACTTACACGTAAGCATGTTTCATTCTATACGTACGTAATCCGAGGGAGGGAGAGAGAGAGGAGGGAGTACACGTATACTTGACATCCTTGACGCGTCCTTCTCGCGATGTATACGTTGCATATATGAACATGCAAAAAATTTCAACTTTTTATATTATATACATACATGTATATCGAGGCTTCAAAATTTTTTGTCTTTCTTTCCTCCATTATTTTTTTTTTTTTTTTAAATTTTTATTTTTCAAGAAACCGAGCCCACGGACGAACTTGAGTCCAATAATTCGTTCTTTTGGGAATAAAGATGAGAACGATAATATTTGACAAGTGTATGAAAATTCAAATTTTCGTTCGTATTGCTTCGCGTGTAAATTTTGTATATGTATATATGTACACATGTGTGTATACACCACTCGGTGATATTTTAACGTGGGACCGCGTATAAATTAGAATGGATTTATAATTATTTATAGTTATGAATATATTAAGGTTGTAACGCGTATAGATCACGCAGAGCAATTATACTTCCTTTATTTATGCGGTTATTAAAAAATTTTAAAATTCATTGGTTATTTATATTGGATATATCGTTAAGTATAGATAAATCGTATGATCTGGAAATTAAAATTTTTTAAAAAAGTTTTGTAAACAAGTTATTGTTTATATTTTTCATATGTGTTGTTACGACGCGAACAAATACAAAAAGTTTGCGCGAAAAGTACGGAGAATTTAAAAAATGATATAGAAAGAGCGCGAGAAGGAAAGCATATTTATGAAGAAATAACGCGAACGTTGACGTGTTTTATTACTACGAGTTGATGCGTTATACATTCGTGTGCTCGTATACG
This sequence comes from Chalcis sispes, assembly GCA_949987625.1. Taxonomy (NCBI): domain Eukaryota; kingdom Metazoa; phylum Arthropoda; class Insecta; order Hymenoptera; family Chalcididae; genus Chalcis; species Chalcis sispes. Next base: position 4,036,435 of record OX465096.1, read on the forward strand.
TGGTTTGAGAAAACAATGTCTTGTTGCGAGGGCTTAACTTTTAGAGCGGCGAAAAAAACTTTTTGCTTATACGTGAATCTGCGCGCCCGCGCAGTGTGTGTGTGTGTGTATACATTGAGGTTTTAAGCACCTAATAAAGGAAAAGATTTTTCTTTTTTTTTTACTTTGCACAAAAGTTTTTCGATCGTTTTTAGCTTGATTAAAAGCAACGAATCAGCCGTAAAAATAATTACTTTTAATTAATTCATCATTACGATGGGTTTGTCGCATTTATCAAAAAGTATAACAAAGACATTATATCGTGACTTTGTTGTGTCTACGTTTTAAATAATGGCCGCTTTAATTGTCGGCATTTTATTCGGCAGAGTTGCAAAGAAAAAACAAGTAAAAATCGAAACGATGATAAAATATACATATGTTAAATTTTTACATTAAATTTTTACGTCTAATGTCTCATAAATAATTGATGTATTATGTATTACAATGTGCTTAATATTCCAACAAGTACGATGCAACAACTTTCGTTTTTTATGGTCTAGTAAATAATATAAAAATTGTTAGAGGTGGCTACGATAAAATCTTAAATGTAAAAAGCTTCGAGAATTGAATGAAACGTGCATTCCAAGAAAGACGCCGAAAAAAAAAAAAAAAAAAAAAAAATTATCCGCATCACGCAATGGCTTAAAATCAAGCCGCCATTTTGACAAAATATTTTTACATATTTTCTTTTTATGTGTACAAATTGTTAATTTTAAAACGAATTCATTTTACGGCTTTAATTTGAACGAACGCAAAGTTGATTTCTAGTTTTGAATATTTGATATAGTCAAAATAACAATAATAATGACAATATTTTTTATATAATATTATATAATTAAAAGTAAATTTATGAATTGATTATTCTAATAAATTTTCTTAAGCTTATAATAAATACTTTAAAACAGTTTATCGAGTTGTAAAAATGAAATATCGGTAAGAAAAATGTATAAAAATCTAATTTCTAGAATCGTAAATTTAAAGTAGAATTCAAGTTTTAAGTTGAAAAGATAAACGATTTAATGCAGAAACAAAGCCGAAGAATAAAAAATTTTGTTTCTCAATTTAAAATAAACGAAAGTCACACTTTTAAAAGTCAATGCAAGTATATATGAAATTATTTTTATACTTTGTAAAAATATACCGATTATTTTAGTTAGCTCTTTTACGGAGCATAAAACGATGCTAACGAACTTTGCAAAACTTTAGAGGTTTGTTTTTTCTTAAAAAGATACTTGAACCATTAAAACTTATAGTTCATAAAATTCAGTCAACATTATTATTACGAAGAAAAAAAATAAGATATGACTTTTCGACTCATTTTCATAATGGAAAAGAAAAAAAAAAAAATTTATTCAAAATATTTTCTTTGATGTTATTCATCGTGCCGGTTATAAACACCGGCGAAATGAAAATAAAACGTAACCGTTAAAAATCGCGCGTACATTTTTATAGACGCGCTCTTTTTTTATTTTTTAATTTCTTTTTAATTTTTTTTGTCATTGAAACTTTCCCATCGCAACGACATGTACACAATCGCACTCGAAACATCGATTCTCGAATCACCAACTCGCGCTCTAATTTCACGAGCTCGCAAACACCGTAAAAGAAACTGCGCGAGAATTAAAGAAAAAAAGATAGCCCGACGAAATAACATTTCAATGCGATAAAATGAAGGATAAAAAAAAAAAAAAAGAGAAAGAAACGAATTTAAGCGCGTCTCACGAGCGTACTATACGACGCGTCGGTTAATCCCATTTGCACCCATAAAAACAAAGCGTTTATTCTTCTCGTCGTTCTCGAAAAAAGAAAAGGAAAGAATAAAAACGAGAAATCAAGAGAGAGAGAGAGAGAGAGAGAGAGAGAGAGAGAGAGAGAGAGAAATATAGATGAACGTCAATGGCACACGTATACATGGAAAGAGATGCAATTAACCACGCGGACGATATATATGTACGTATAGTCGGTCTGTCGCGGTTTTTTTTCTTCACCCGCACGGTGTCATCAAACTCTCGAAGCGTAGACTCGCTGTCCCTGCAGTTATAAATACGCGCGTAAAATGAATCCAGAAAAAATCCATTCGGCTTTTGTACTTCGAAATGGAAAAAAAAAAAAAAAAAAAAAAAAAAAAAAAAGAGTGAGAAAGAGAGCGAGAGAAAAAAAACGACGACGTTTTCAACTTTTCATGCAAAAAAAGCAACGAGAGAGAAAGTGAAGAGAGATCACGCGCGATAGGCAAAGAATAAAGAAAGAAAAAGAGACGAGAAAGACGGCGCAAAGGAAATGGAAAAGAGGGATGGTCCGTTTTCGCAATTACGCGCAAAGTAATTGAAAACGACGTTTGCTCTTAATATACCAAACTCGAAATACGAGAAGTGGAGTAAAGTTGGAAACGTATTTCTTTCATATTTTGACAGTTTTGTTTTCCTTAACTTTTTTAAGATTATAAATTAATTCATGTTTTTTACCTCACCTTTATTTTTCTTGGTCAAAACAAGTACTGTCTGATTTCGGAATCGGATCTTTATTGACGTCTTTTACATGTAAAATGTCTCTAATTAAAAAAAAAAAAAAAAAAAATCAAGTCGTTAAAATTTTTAAAATTGACGAAAATATATCGTTTGACTAATTTGACTATAATTATTTTTAGCTGACATTTTCACGCGGACTTAATAAATCTCGCGAGTCAGATTTTTAAGAAGAAAAGAAAACGTTTAACGAGTCATGTATTTATTCTTATCTTATTATTTTCAATAGAAAAAATCGAATGACAGTAATAGATAACCAAAATAAATCTTTATACGCTACAAAAATAGTTTTCGCTTTATATAAATGATAAAATTTTGATTAAAAAATTTATGAATGTCAAAAGATTAAAAAAATATATATATATATATTTATTTAAAAAAAAAAAAAAAAAAATATGTACACAACGCACAATTTAATTAATTCATATGTGATAAAATGCGTAATTTTTCTTTAAGTTCCTTGAAATGAAATAATAAAAGTATACAGATAAATATAAGAAAGAGACGAATCGACAATAGCGAAGTGTGAGCCATTACGTAAACAAGTTAAATAAGGGTAAACGTCAACGGTGTATCTCGAAAAATTACATCCATCCATGGAAAAACTTGTTTTTCCGGCGCCTCGTTAATAATCCATGTCGCACACACCGTCTTTGTTATACACACATCACGAGCTCTCTCTCTCTCTCTCTCTCTCTCTCTCTCTTTCGACTTAGACCGATTGGAGGAGATGACCTGGACACGCGTCAGGGAGATGAGTCACTCGATAGCGAAACGCCGGTGAATGTTCACACACATACATAGATATATGTATGCGAGCACGCAAAATGACTCGGCCGATATTTCAATGCATGTCTCGGCGCGTTTATCTCTCTCTCTCTCTCTCTCGCTTTCTGGACTCTATTTTTGAAAGCAAATATTTTCGCTGAAATTTTTTTCTTTATTGTTTTCTTTTTTCTTTAATCGATTAAAATAATATAATTACATGTTGAACAGCGTTATGACTTTGTTGTCTCATATGCTTAATAATTACGAGATTGATTTTTCGTCGTTGACAATTCGTTTCAAAATATTTTAAAAATTAATTTCCTACGATGACAATAGCGAAGACATTATTAATGTAAAACTTCAAAATATTATTTTAAAATAACTTTGTTATTTATTTTCATCAATGACTTATATTGCAGAGCTTATAAATAATTTTATCGCGGTATGAAACAATTTTATACGATATTAGATTGATTCCCTTCGGTCTCTCTATCTTAACCTCGTACATACCTTTTTTTGTTTAATCGGCAATTAAATGTTGAAAAATTAAAGAAAAATCGCACAAATCGATAATTAAATCGTAGGGTAGATAATCTCAAAGAATCGGACAGATAAGAATTGTAGAAATTGATTCTCGCTCGGGTAACAATCAATAGTCATACTTTCTATGTTTATAAATTCATACGCGTAACAATCTTTTGATTCAACGGTAAAGACGGGGAAAGATTTCGATTCGATGGACAATATAATCCACGAGATTACGATGAGTCGTCGGGTTAAATATTTGTGTGTCTGTTTATATGTGACGGTTTACACGTACGTTATTTAGTAAATCGTACAAGAGGCAATAAACTGCTCCAAGATCGCCGATAAGATTGGAAAAGAAGAGAAAAAAGAGCAAATTATCTGTGCGACAAATTAAAATCGTACGATTTTTATACGACGCGCTTGTCAATTATTCTCTTGGGTAGATACAACTCGGCGATGATTTGAAGTCGTTTTTGCTTATAGAAAATTTCTCAATTTTTTTTATTCAACGTCCGTTTTTATTCTTATCTCATCATTGTTCACAAAATGGCTATTAGTTGTGAAAATGTACGTGAAGATTTTATGAAAATTAAAAAAAAAAAAAAAAAAAAAAAACAGTGTCGTACGAAGAACGATACGAGATTTCACGTACAAAGAAATTGCGTGACGAATTATTATTTTAGAGAGAAACATTGGAACGTCTTTTTTTTACAGTGAAATTATTCCCATTGTTCATTGTTCTTTTTTCTTTTTCTTTTATGAATTTCCAAGGTTTTAAATAACCGTCGATTTAGGAAAAAAAAAAAAAAAAAAAAAAAAAAAAAAAAAAAAAAAAAAAACAGGAAATTTACGTTCGATTATTTCTACTAAATTTTTGCTATCGAAATATATTTATCTTTTATATATTACTACTTTGAGTTTTATATGTTTCTTAAAAAACAAATAGAAATTACGGCGTAATTTTGATTAAACTGTGACGTCAATCCTGTAATACTTTAATCGTTGTGACGTCTTTACCTTTCTAATTGTTTAAACTGACGCATCATTCTTGATTTCTAAGATAACGTAAACTGCTAAGAAAATTACGATAAGGTAAGTCGTTGAAAAAAAGAAAAAAAAAAAAGAGAGAGAGAGAGAGAAAAAAAAAAATGAAAGCTAATTGCCAGTTGATAAATATTTCCATTACAACGTGCGTCAAAAATCTTGCCAGAGTAATAAATATTGTAAACATAATTAAATTCCCTTATCTTATTTAAAATATTGCAAATATATTACTTGCTTGTTAAACGTCATTTTAAAAGTATACAGTAAATGATTTTTAAACAAGGTTTACAATTCAAATATTTTCTTATTCAAGATTAATGCCAACGTTAAATGTAAAAATATTATTTCGATAAGCGTAGACTTATTTTTAACCATTGACGTTACATATATACATATATTTACCGTATAAAGATTAATTTTTTTTTTTTCGTTTGTTTTTTTTTTTTTTTGTTTCACGCAATATATTAAAAATGTATACTTTACGATACGAAGAATCGTAAAATAAGGTTATTTAAGAATTCAATGATTTTAGCGTTTACTCGCTTTGAAAAATATACAATTTCCATTCAAATGCATAATTTAATTACGAAAAATTAAATTTATTTAAACTTATATTAAACGAAAAAATTTGTTTGTTTACTTAATCATTGTATTACAACGAAAATCGTTTAAACTAATCAAGAAAAAAAAAAATTGAAAAAATACTCGTGCAATCGAAACTCGATTACAACACAAATGCCTCAATTGAAATGCAAAGTTTTCCAATGGATAATATAAGAACCGTTCGACACCTTCATCAAATCGAGTTAATTTCATGGCGTCAAGAGGAGAGAGAAAAAAAGAGAATTCAAAAGTTACATTCTTTCGCTAACACGACGTGTCTCGCTTTCTTAAATACCCAAAGGCATCGTCTAAAGTAGTACGAGGTAAGAGAGAGAGAGAGAGAGAGAGAGAGAGAGATGCACCGATCGGAAAAGAACTTGTACAACGACGCGGTTAAGGACGAGAGCGCGAAAATTTTCGTGTGTGTACACTCCGCGCATTTTGAGATCGCCGCACGCGCGACATTGAAAAATACAAAGACTTGCCGATGTTGAGATGTCGAATCGTGAAGTTTTTGTAAATCGATTTCGAGCTGGACGACGAAGGAGAGACAGCGTTCGATAACGACTTCTTTTACCTTTTGCTTTTACTCCCGATTTTGAATGTTTCGAAGGACGAATCTCTGCGAATCGCGATAAAGTATAAGAGAGCAAACGAGGAGCTCGGCGCGTCCATTAATGGACAAAGAATTTCTTACACTCGTAATAATGCATTTAATCGTTATCGAGACTAAGTGAAAACCTATTGAAAAAAATTTTAACCTTATCTTTTCAGTCACATAATCCACTTGAAACAATAAAAATTTGCATGGAAATTTTTAATAAGGCATATTACATAATCGGATTTTATAAAGCAGCGTTTTTTTTTCTTTCTCTCTCTCTCTCTCTCTCTCTCTCTCTCTTTTTCTCTTCTTCGGAATAAGCAAACCTTCTAATGAAGTATATTGTTCCTCTTTATCAAGGGATTTTCGGCTCTAACGAGATTTTACTTAGACTTTCACTTTACGAAACGTTATAGAATTGCCTTAATGAAATTAAATGTTATTTTAACCGACTCGATAAGCATAGCTTTTTTAACATTTAATTTTCCCTTTTTTTTTTATTAATTATAATTAATTGTAATTTATTATAAATTATAAATTCGTTTAAACTTATTTTTTACACGCTCAAGTATAACATTACTGTTTTAGAATAAATATCTGTTTCCAATCATCCGAATAAATTTAATAAACATTATTTACTATTTGTAAAAGAAAATAAATTCAAGCATTTCATTCAAGCTTGTTTATGGAATATTTTGATTAATATTTTATTACATCTCGAGAGCGGCTTAGAATTTTAATTTCAAATAAATAACGAAATATATTTAAATAAAACGAAACAATGAAATCGGTTATTCCATAAATAAAAAATATTGTTTAAAAAGATTTGAATAAGTTAAAAGATTGGGCGATTTTTCAGTCGACGTTTAATTAAACTTTTAACGATGCTCGAACTTATTTTTTTAATAATCTATAAATAATATTGGCCAACCTCATTTTTTTTTAATGTCATTAACATCAGCTGCACAAATTAATTAATAAATATAAAAAAAAAAAAAATAATAAATAAATAAATAAATTTTAGAACGTAACGATGGTAAATAATTGGTAGATTTGTAAAACGATCGATTATATTTTTAAAATAAATTTGTTCTTTTTTTCGAATGTTATTTTTTAGATAATTAAAAAAGACGATTTTCTTTAAAATGTAGTTATATAATGAAATATATATATATATATATATATATATATATATATATATATAACGAATAAATTTTCCAGTCTAATTATCACGAATCTTCGTGTAAACAAAGCCACTCAATGTATTCTAAATTAGCAAATATTATTCGAACGCTATCAATAACCCATTCAGCTTTTAAATTCAAAGGTTCATTGTCGAATATCCTTAAAAAGTGAAAAACGTCTGATTCATAAATAGAAAAAAATAAGCTAAAGAACGAACGATCGATCAATTCGATCGTTAATCCGCAAGGCTTAAAAGTCCCATCGAGTAGGCACACGCGTACGGCTAGGTAAAAGTGGGAGATAAAGGATTGGCGACGAAACCGCGGGCTGCACATCGCAATCGCCCGGGGCGTGGCACAGCGCGAGAATGCCGCGCTGCTGCATCAACCGACGACGCCGACGCCGTTGCGAGGGGCGATTTTCGGGAAAATCAATGATTCACCGGCTGCTCGCCGACACCGCGCCTGCAACGACCAAGGACAACCGCGCAAGGAGTTCTCTTGAGATTGTTTATATATCGGGAACTAATGCGGGTAACGAGTTGTCCTCTTTATTTTTTTATTGCCTCTTATTTTTCTTATTCTTTCTTAGCTTAAATTTTCAGCCGTTGTTGGGTTTTGTTTTTAATGGGGATCGGCGAAGAAGAGAATCAAAAGAGAGGTAAAAGAGAAATAAGTTGGTCCTCGATTTTTTTTCTTTTATTAGTCGGTATAAGTTGCGTTAAGAAAACGGGAGCGAAGAGAGTTTTTTAAGTTTTTTTTTTTTTTTCAAGTAGCCGATGCTTTTATAATTCTTTATGACTTCATTTACGCGCTCGTCTACGCGTTCGGAGAATCCGATGAATCTTTATAGCTTTGCAAACAATGAATTTGATGTGATATAGGCAACTTCCACTGTTTAAATATTGTCGCGCAGAAATGATAGGCGCGACTCTTATCGAAATTAAAAGCCTCGTCACCCTCGTAATAGTTTGGAAGAATAATTATTTAATATGTAACGAAAATAAAATAATGTATTGTAAATTATCATCGTGTTTAGGAAGAAATTATTGCAACTATTCAATTCGTTAATATCGCGTTGTATCAAGAGTATAAAAACTACACGCAAAACTACAATTATTCGCAATCGTGTTGTAAAATCAAACGACGTCGCATGTATTTACGATAAATTGCGTGCGTCGTTTCGAAAATAAATAAGCAAGAAGAAAAAGGTCTGCTAAAAGTCCAACGAGTATTTTCGCAAAATTGTCAACGATGACTTTCGCTCTCGACGTATGCGAGAAAAAATGTTTGCGATCGATGTAATATACGCGCGTGGAACGCGAAAGTACCGATCCCCGGTGTGCTTCGCCGATATAAACAAAGCGCAACGCGATTATTTCGCGGTTAATTAAGCGCGCTCATCCGCCGCGAGAAATTTTCACCTCGACACAACGTTGTTGTAAATACCCGGCGTTACGTACGAAGTTGTCGAAAGTGCGGCCCTTGAAATTTCGTAAGTATTCGTAACGGAAGTAAACTCTCTCTCTCTCTCTCTCTCTCTCTCTAAATTTGGCATTTGCATAAAATGTAAACAGATACGCGTGCCTCTTTAAAGTTTGTCGCGTGGAGAAACTAGAGCGGTTAAATACCCTCCTTCTGTAGCGCCGTCGGTGTTTCGCCGTTGCGAAAGTGGAAGTGAAAGGATGACGGAGAATTAGCTCCGATATGCTTAATGCGCATAGTTTCTTACGACGACGACGACGACGACGACTTCTGATGTCAGCACTCGTTGTATACATATACACATCTATGTGTACGCGTGCGTGTGTATGTACGTATAAAGAGCCACACGTGTCTCTCGTATGATGAGTCATTCATGCGAGACAGACCAGACGATGTGGAAAGCAGAGAGAGAGAGAGAGAGAGAGAGAGAGAGAGAGTGCGCGAGAAAGAAAAAAACACAAGACTACCGCGTGGGTGTGAAAACGATCGCGTGGTTAAGAATTTACGAACGATGGATTTCTTTTCATACATTTATTTTTTTGCCAAGTTGACGATGTTTTAAACCTACTCGAAACGGTTATGCAAAATTATATCATTAATCCTGTATTTTTGCATTGTTTTAAATGTATCGAATTACCAGCCGTAATTGAGACAATTAACTTTTGTTTTTACACGCTCAAAATTTTCTCATAAATGGCAAAATTTTCGTATACTTTTTACACCGCACGTTAATAATTATTTTCTTGTTTACTCGACGACGCATTAACATTACCGGATTTAAATCACTTCACGCGACGAAATATTTTAAACGCAATCAAGCGATGTTTTCAAAGCTTACGTGAATTTCTTTTTTTTCTTTTTTTTTTTCTTTTTTTTTTTTTTTCATTTTTTTTCTTTTCGCAGCAAGATGCCCGAACGATTTCCATCTCGTGACTTATGTTTATATACGATGCGCGTGAGAAAAAAAAAACTGTTATCCGTTTTGTTTTACCATTCTTGAGCTCTAACGAATGCGTATTCTTAAGTAATTACTTTGTATTGCAGCACGGTAATCTCCGAACACAATAAAGTTTTTAGTCTGTTCACTCGGGCAAAGCAAATTACCGTCTGTCATTGTCGAATGCACAAACTAGAATATCGCTCTAGTCGTTGTAATTTTTTATTTTTCTTTTCGTAATTGCTGTCTCTCTCTCTCTTTTCTTTTTTATCGAAAGTATTACATAATGTTAAATCCTGCAATGTCGACGGTAAAAATTGACGATTAATATTTAAAAATTTCGAGGTTAAAATTAATGAAAGTGAAAGTTTAACAAACAAAATGACAAAGCAAACGTTTTTTTATTTCAACGACGTAATTTTAGAATAACATCTATCGAAATAATAACGAACAAAACATTACTTTTTGGATAATTCGATATTCTCATTAAATTTATATTTCGAAAGTTCGAGCGACAAACTTTAAACGAATGCATTCATTACAAAGAGAAGATAAAAAAAAATAAGGGGGGGGGGTTAAAGCGTGGAGAATCGTTTCGATATCGTTTTAATTGAATCGCTACGGCATTTGAAAAGGGGATATATTGTATTATTTCCTTAAAATAAATAAAAGCTCTTCTTATACACGGTTGAAGCGAGAGCGATAGACGTATCGTCGTTTTACTGAATGGGACCTAGTTTTCGAGGTTACAGCTAGTTTAAAAGTATATTTATAGAATTTCAAAGAAATAACTAATAATAACTTAGAAACTGCAAAAGTTTCATACTTTTCTTCGTTTCTTTTTTTATTTATTTTTTTTTTCTTTTTTTTCTTTCTTTTTTTTTTTTTTTTTTTTTTGCTTTCAGAGCAGAGAACTGATAAATGTACAGTTTGAAAGTTTTAATTGTTTCGCTTTAAGTCAATCGATATTTCGAGAGGCGGTATTTTAATTATATTAAGTAATTAATGGTGCCGATAAAAATTTCACTCATAATTTTTATGAATAAAAGTGCCATTACTCATTCACGACGCGGTGAAGAATATTTTCAACGTTAATTTATCGAACCTCGTGAACGTCGAACGTTTTACTACAGCGAAACTTGATTTTTTTTTAAAAGTCTCACAGGTCCGAAGTTTCTAAAAAATTTCAAACATACTTTACGTCGCATCCGAAGTGCACACTGTAAGTTTTGATAAAATAGATTAGACGGAAAAAACAAACTAATATAATTCATCGTTATTTAACCTAACAAAATCAACGAGACATTTATTTCACATTAGCAGAAGCATAAAATCATTGCACTCGGTGTTTTTGGTAAATATACGTTCACCGAGCTAATTACTCCATTAACGAGCATCCAAAAAAGAAAAGGAGAAAGTATCGTACATTATACGCGAGAGAAAAAAAACAAGGGAGCCAACAAAGAAGAAGAAGAAGAAGAAGTAGAAGTAGAAGAGAGCAGGGTGTGCGAAAAGAACGAGTGAAGAAAGAGGGTCACTAGGAGTGTGTGAGAGAGAGAGAGAGAGACCAAGGCTCAATGTTTCAGGTTCAGGGCTGATAGCAGTCCGCTCTCCTCGTCTGGAATTAGCGCACTGCAGCGCTCTATAACGTCCACATATTCTCTCTCTCTCTCTCTCTCTCTCTCTCTTGCATATATGCACACATATGCACATTCTCTCTTTCTTTCTTTCTCTCTCTCTCTCTCGAGTTGCGCATTGCAATCTCGCCATCGTTCCATCGTCCCTCGCCGTGGTATGCATATATGTATAGACATATATATATACGTCTTTACCCCGAAAAAGCAGTCAGCTGTGAACTCAACCTTTTCTAACGCGCGCGCGTACACACCTTATACTCACACACACATACCTACACACACACTTAGCCACACGTGAGCGCGTTCTCTTCGCGTGCTAAAGGTCAAAACTTTCTTTTTCTCCCTCTCTCTTTCTCTCTCTCAGTCTCTCTCTCTCTCTCTCTCTTGCTGTCTCGCACTATCACTTTTTCACTCGTTTTGACGTGTATAGGTAAGATAGAGCTAGTCGGAAGGAGGAGGGACGCATACGAACGAATCCATATTCGCGCGGTAGAGCAAGAAAGAGAAGCGCCGCGATTGATTATGTAAGAGGGAAGGAGGTCGCGTCGTTATTTTTTTTTTTTTTTTTTTTTTTTTTTTTTTTTTTTTTAAGTACGTACGTGTATACGTATAAGGTTTTATCGTATTTATAGCACATGAGCGACCGCGGATGCGCTTTAAGTTAAACGTGCCGGGTTATAGATTGTTTACGCGTCTATTGCGCTTTTCCGCTATTGCCGCTAGCTTTTTTTTTTTTTTTTTTTCTAATTTTCTTTTAAATCCCGTGTTGGTCGGTAAAGAGTTACTTTATTTTGTACAGCTATATACTGGCTTTTCTTACGTAATGAGGCTTACAGGTGATGCACACGAGAGTGCGGCGTTAATTTGAAATTTTATTTTTAAAAATTCGAGGTCTTAATTCGCGTGTTTAAATAAAAAATAAATAAATAAATAAATAAATAAACAAATAAATAAATAATAATAAAAACAGAAAACAGAAGAAGATAAATAAGTATGGTTTATTATTAGTGGCTTATTCACTAGTACAAGGTTCCCGTAATTACAATTACTGTAAAATAAATTGTTTATTCGCTCTCATCGATTGATTAAAAATTTCATTCGACGAATATAAAATCGAGTGAAAAAATGTAAAAAATCGAATACCGAGATAAGCGAAAATCCTCAAAAGAAACTTTTTATACGACTGTATTTACAGAAGAAAAAAAAAAAAAAAAATCAAAACAATTGTATGCATACGTATTAAAAAAAAAAATTCTCCGTCAATAAAAATGGTGTTTCGAACGAAAATACACGAATGCACTCGATAAAATGTCGACTTTTTTTTATCAATAAATTTTTTTTTCTCTTTCTTTCCTCGTCGCGTACTGAACCATCCGTGTAAGGTCACATTTTACATAGTTTTTCTTTTTTTTTTTTTTTTTTTTTTTTGTTTTTGTAACGGATTTCGTTCTATATAAAGTCCACTGCGTCTTTACATCGCGCGGCTTACATGCAACAATGAAAGTTTTAAAATTCTGAAATCACACTTTTTTGATCTTAAAAACGAAAGGAGTATATAATGTCAAAGTTGAGCCGAAGTTGATCGATAAATAAATTAACTTTTTTTTTTTTTTTATTTTTTAACAGAAAATGCATTATTCATGCATGTGGGAGGGGGGAAAGAGGGGTAAGCGCCTTCGTGAAATTTAATTTTCCAAGCTTCGTTCGGTTAGGTTATTAAAGCGCCCGCGTTGTCGCCTTCAATATGCGCGCACCTTGTACTATAAAATATATAATGTTTGAATATGTATGTATGCGCTGTAAAAATGTTGTAATAACCGATCGACTTTATATTATAAGCGTTAATCACGATTATTTTTTAAAATAATTTTTCGATTCGAATTTATTATACGAGCGATAAATTTGTCACTCGAGATTTTTATATATTTAAATAAAAAATTAACGAAACAATTATCAAATGTTGTCTTTGTGTTCAATATCGACCTATACAAAATATTTTTTCCTCGTAAAAAAAGAAGTTGTGGCTATTCAAAATAAAGAAAGAAAGAATGAATTCACGCACAAAATGGCAACTGACATAGAAAGTTTAATGTTAACCGGTTATTGTATCACGAAAAATTACGAAATTTAGAAAAGGTTTTATACAATGACCAGCTTTTTAAAACTTAACCCAGTAAAATAAAAAGGCGCGATAACAACGTGAGATTGTAGAAACATCTATCGCGAGTGATTTTTCTATCTTACTTACGCGTACATATAAAATAAAGAATAATTATGCATGCAAGTTCGCACTTTGATAATTCACACGCGATGCTGAAAGAGAACTGCCTTCTATCTCTCTCTCTCTCTCTCTCTCTCTCTCTCTCTCTCTTTCATCATCATCGCCGGTATTGATTTTACCCCCTGGCGCGGATTTTCAAACTCGTTCTATGTGCGGATGTGTATATAAGTATGTGTGTGAGCCTGGATTACATGCATCAGAATCAGACATTTCGAATCCTGCTTAACATATATACCTGTAAACGGGAACGGAGTTTCTTTTGTTGATAAATTTACAATGATTTTAGTGAATCGTTGGCGATTAAAATAAATCGATTAAATTCTTTAATTTAGCAAGCGATTTAACTTTTTTTCTTTTGTATTTTATAATAAGGCCAATTTAGTTATTTAGATATTTAAAATTTAAAAGCTTTTTTTTTTTTTTTTAATGAAAAAAGAAAGGAAAAATTGCATTATGTACGATACTTATTGAAGTAATTAAATTAAAAAAAAATTCAATTAAAAATCTCGATTGTCATTTGTTAAATAATAAGAACGACGTCGAATGGCGTTTGAATAAAAAATATTTTATTTAGTTAATCGACCGATACAGTTCCATGTATATTTAAATAGATAATTACTCGGTAGCGTTTAATTGGATTAATTATTTAAAATTCATGAAAATTTCGGTGCTCAAATCAAGTAAAGCGGTAACTGCATAACCAAATTTTCATATTCGCTTTAATTTAACATATTCATAAGAAAGATTAAAAATTGATTCGAGTATTAAAGTCAATCTCAACGATTCGCTTAGCTTCGTATAAGCCAAAAATCAGAACAATAATAGCGAGAAGCCGTTAGAAAAAGCAAGCGAAGACAATATATATAAAGTATCGAGGAGAGTAGATGTACAGCCGAAGAAGCACGCGAGCGTTAACGCTTACGTATAAAACTTAGTTATGCGCGAGCGTCGCACCTAAGAAAGAGAAGAAAAAGAAGTAGAAGTTGTAGTAGAGAGAGAGAGAGAGACAAAGCACGAAGCGAAAATATACAAAGACGAGAGAGCGAGCGCGCGTTCGAAACCTTGATCGAGGAAGAGCGAGAGTCGAGTAAGGAAGGCCGCGCCAGCGAAAATTCGGTCACGGATTCGTCTTCTCTCTCTCTCTCTTCAGCTGGACATACTCATATATTAAGAGACAGAGAGGGACAGTCAACTCTAGCGATCGGACTTTGCGTACTTGTATTAGCATAGTAAAAGAATGAGAGAGAGAGAGAGAGAGAAAAAAAAGAGAAGCCCTGCCGTGTGGTCAGCCGATGCATCGATGACGTTGCGCCCGATACTTTACCAGCGAATTGACCTCGCTTTCTCTCTCTCTCTCTCTCTCTCTCTCTCTCTTGCTCGGTGATCCGATTGATATGCCGCTAATCTGAAAAACAGGAGGACGCGCGATTGATGAACGCGATTTTCTCTCTCTCTCTCTCTCTTTGTTTTTTGTTTTTTTTTTTTTTTTTTTTTTTCTATCTATCGTTAGCACAATCGTGAGCGTGAGATTTTTTCATGAAATGGATCGACTGCGTGATGGAGTTTGAAATTGCACTGAATATACGTTTTTTTTTTTTTTTTTACATTTTTTTTTGTCGTTTGTTTCTTTTTTAATTGTGAATCGTAAAGTTGACAATTTTGAGAAATAAAAAAAACCTATTTGTACTAAAGCGTTTATTTCGAGCTTTTTTTATTTTTTTTATTTATAAATAATTTAATTGATAGAGTATAAATTTTTATTTTATTTTTATGAAATAAATTTTAAAATGTGTATTTTTAGATCGAAAAGGAAAATGTAAATCAAGGCATATTCGAGTCAAAGATATTAGTATTAATCGATAATTTGTTCATTCTGAAAATAGTTTAGGACGTTCTATATATATTTTAGACGGTTCTTGAAGAGCAAATAGTTATACATCCGCGCAAAAAAAGAAAAAAATGTCATGGACGTTTCATGGACGGATTCGCATGAGAAATATCATCCCATAACTGCATCGATAAAGCTATCGAAAGTTTGTATTACTTTCCTAGCGCCACCTGCTAAATTACTTGGTATTTTATATTAGGAAAAGAGAATTTTAGATTTTGTAAAAACGTTTTTATTTTATTTTTTCAATTATTTCTAAATATTTAAAAAAACGTCTTTATTTATACAAAAAAAAAAAAAAAAAAAAAAAAATAGCCTACACCTAACATATTATTTACATTATCCTCGCCAATTTCGTTAAACATTTCATTCTTTTATGAAGCCAAGGGGGTTTATTTACTCGAAGGCTACCCAACCTAGAATATAAGGGTGTAGTCGAAGCACGAGCAAAAGAGAGAGAGAGAGAGGTGGGGGGGGGGGGGGGGGGAAAGAGAGGAAAGGAGAGAGAAGACAAGTTGGCACTTTGATACAGTGTTTTCGGTCTTGTAAAATTGGAGCGCGCACTTGCGCTCCTGAAATTTATATTACTCTCGCTCGTTCGGGAGGATTATTATCGTCGGTTACCTACATATATGTATGCGCGCACATGAGCATTAATTATATTTCATCGAGGCGCTTTTAAATAAAAAAAAAAAAAAAAAAAAACAAAAAAATAAAAAAAAAAACAAAAAAGGAAAGATAAAAAGTTCCGGGTCATGTATGACGAAGAAAATAACGAATGTTTGCTTGGAATAATTTTTTTTATTCCGCGAAAATTGAACAACGTGTCAAAAAGTAAGCCGAGCATCAACGGTCAGTGTTGGAAAAGTTTCTGCTCGCTTAATGAATTCGCTTGTTATAGAGAGAAAGAGAGAAAGAGAATAAATTCATTTGCCCGAGTAGTACTTACAAACATTGATACATTGTCGTTCACCCCGTACGAGATTAATCGATCGAATCGATAATGATTTTTTCGACTCTTTTGTCAAACTCTGCGTCACGCTTTGTTATACCGTTGATTCTACTTTTTTTTTTTTTTTTTTTCGGTAAAGTATGCGGCGAAAAAAAGAGAAAAAAAAAAGAAAATTGAACGAGTCAAAAGTTTCGTAAAATTTGTCGATAACGTATAATGTAAGGGTTTAAAGATGAGTTTGATTATCGGTAAACAAGGGGTGGCAGCAGCAGCAGCAGCAGCAGCAGCTCCGTTAATGGAATATTTTAATCAAAAGTTTGGTATACTAAATTTTCGCACACGATTTAGATTTACATATACACACATATAAGTACGTATAGACGTGCTTGAAAATACGCGTAGGTAAAGCGAATGCGCGTTTTCAGCAATTGTACTTGGCGACGTTGGCCAAGTTTTCGTATGTGGGGTAACTATAGGAATGCAGTTTTACGATCCAAGCAAAAATGTTTGCTCTGACGGTGAATTATTTTTAAGGATAACGATGCCTTTGCTTACAAATGTGCGAATGGCCTTTTTTTTTTTTTTTTTTTGTTCATTGCCTGCCTTTATTTTTCTTCTTTCTGTAAAATTTGAGATCTCGCGCGTTGCGCAACATCGATTATAAACATTACAGTGTTTTCATACGTTTCGATCAAATATTTATAAATATAGGACACGCTTTTCTTTCATCTAGACGAACTAGTTGCTTGTAACGAACAGTAAATTCGTTGAATTTTGGTTTAATTTTGTTTTATACAACGTGGCTTGCCGTTATACATATAATTTGTGGCAAATTTATAATTTTGTAATAAACAGAAGAGACAACGCGCTTATTATCTTTAAAAGAGAGTTAAAATAATCAAAGGTTGATTCATACATGGTTAAATTTGAAAATTTAATCTAAAATTCTTACCAACAGATATGAACGATTAATTATCAAATATTTTATATGTAATGTTTTTTAACATACATCATAGACATAGAAGATAAGAACAAATTCAGATAACCATAAGATATTCTTGAGAGTAATCGAAATGTCAACAACATTTTGACTTATTTCATTCTTTTAATTCGAACATCATCGCCTTACTTTCGCTTAAAATGAACTTTTAAAATTTTCAAATTTGAAAGATCGTCAAATTTGTCCAAAAGCCAGTATTGCCCGAAAATAATAAAAAAAAATAATGCCGCATATAATAAAATTTTTGCAATCGAAGGTGCGGAGATACACGCGCAAGCCAATAAGCAACGTTAGCATTATATAGCCCAGTGTTCGTCGCATCCGAAAAACGCGACGGCGCGGCTACGAGGGAGAAGATGTCTCATCTCCTTCTTTTCTATCTCTCTCTCTCTCTCTCTCTATCTTTCTTGCTCGCTTGCTCGCGCGTATTACGTATTATTATAGCTGCCGTTCCCGAAATAATATCCGGTGGAGGACGCGCGCTCACGCACTCGCACGCGCGTCGCTATCTCGAGAAACCGAGTAAGAGAGAGAGAGAGAGAGAGAGAGAGGGGGGGGAGAGGGAGAGGGAGGGAGAAACGAACGAATACCTCGTCGAGATGGATCTCAGGAACGTACGAAGCGAGGGGAAGACCTGCGACAGAACGCGCTCGTCGTGTATATGAGCGCGAACGAGAGTTTCTCTCTCTCTCTTTCTCGAGAGTTATGTAACGGGCGGAGTGAGGTCGAGGGTTCGATTCTTATTATTCCTTTCCTTATGGCTCTCTCTCTCTCTCTCTCTCTCTCTCTTTCTCTTTCTCATTCTTATTTAAGCGCGTGTATAAGTTTACATACCATCGCAAGACCTTTGCAAAGCTTTCACCGTTTCCGTTGGATCATACATGTAAAATTCGCCAGCGTTTTCGCGTATGGGTATAGATTTGAAAGGGAGAGAGGTGTATTAAAATATTTTGGTGCGCCTGATGTATGCGATACACGGGAATAGATATTACTTTTGTAAAATTTAACCAAACGTAAGAGACGAGAAAAAAAGCGAGAGAGAAAGATGAAGAAGGGAAGGTTCCTTGACGTCGAAGCCTGCGATCACCAAAAGTGGAGAATGGAAGGAGGAATCATTTCTTATGGAGGTATATTCCTGCCATGTGTTCATCGCGAAGGGAGAGAATTAACAATATTTTATGAATTCCGGAGCTTTTACGAGCTTTTTCCAAAGTGAAATTTTAAAATTATGTGTTTTTCGTTCGTTTGTGAGAGAAGACATTTTTTAATGAAAAAAAGACATCAACTTTACAAATTATATGTAAACTTTTTTCTTTTTTAAATTACGATGAAAATTCACAATGTAAAAAAAATTCAAGAGTGACGTACAAACGTTTTTATTTTTGTACGTGATGTAAGAATACGAGATTCAATTCTCTTTTTAAATATTACGGTAAGTCTATTTCTCAAGTTAAAATAACTCGGGTGAAGTGAAACAAATTTTTAAAGGAAACTATATCATCAATGATATAAGGTTTCGTTCTCTATAAGAATAAATTTCATTCAAAAATATTTTCATTGCAAGATGTAATATCTGAATGAGAGTAACTTGTTCACCATGGAAAAAAAATATAACATTTACACACCTCGATGAGATGTCAAACAACTTCTAGGTTTCGCACGACTTTCGAGAGTTTTTTCAACACGAAATTATTTCAAGAATTTTCAATTCAGTCCCGCTCGCTCATCGCGAAATAGCGTCAAGTCGATTATTCGTGTCTCGAGAAGAGAGGGACAGACAGAATAAGAAAGAGTAAGAGAGAGATAAAGAGAGAGAGAAAGTAAGAGAGATATAGAGAGAGAGAGAGAGATAAGTTCTTTAACGCGCGCGCGAAACGGGAACAAGTAGAACTCTCGACATTTTTCCGATCTCCGTCTGCAGTCTCACACACACGTAAGTATATCGACGGTCCACTTGACACTTCACACGTGCGAAAGAGCATTAATCATTAACTACGCTGGTCCAGAAAAGTCTACCTCTCCAGGTTCTTGGCCCCTTGCATGAGAAATTTTAAAAAACTGCGAGTCGAATGGAATTTCGCTACTTAAGAGAGAGATAGATAGAGAGAGAGAGTGAGAGAGAGAACTTATCTATCGGTGTCTCGAGTACCCGTACGTGTGTAGTTCGATATAATGGTTGGAGAAGGCGGCGCTATGAAAGCTCGGTGCTTGCGTGCGAACGCGAGTTTTCTAAACGAGTTTCGCACAGCTAATTCGATCGAGTTCGCTCCGCAAACGTCACGTCGCGTTTTGGTTTTCCATATCGTGTGCGCTTAATTCCTGAACCTAGCGTAGAAAACTTCGCACCGATAGACACAACGCGAGAATAATTTTTCTTTCGAAATGATTATTATACTTTATATATTTTTTTTTTTGCTCTGGTTAACTTTAACACTGTCGAGACTCACATTGTCTCATTTTTAAAATTAATCTTGCGATGTTTTGTAAGTGACACACTGTTTAAAGGAAAAAGAAAGAGAAAGATGTATGGACGTCGAAAGAAAAAAAAATGTGCGGAAATACGGAGAACGGAAAACAGGGCTTCTAACCTATAATCCGGAGGAAACGAAAAATCATGGGTCTGCGAAGAAAAAATAGAGGAGTCAAATTAGAAAGTACCGCTGCTATAAATCGTAGAAAAAATGTTAAAGAAAGTGAGGAGAAATTGGATGTATTTATCTTTTTTCTCACAAGAAGTAAGGGAAGAAGTATAGATCGAAGAAAGTGGCCAGCCCCCGCGAGCGTCTGTCATATAGGAAATGCTTCAAAGTGGGCATCGTATATATATATATATATATATATATATATATATATATATATATATATATATACATGCATATATACACACACACACATGTATACGAGCACTCACACACTCATAAACGCACTTACCTACCACCATAGCATCCTAACACAGACGCGCACACACACACACACACACACATACAGACACTCGCGGGCGGTGACGAAGGCGCGAAGAATCAATCGTCGACTACGCAAATATGAGGAAAAAATTTCTCACTTTCTCTATACTTTTTTTATATTTATAGCGACACCGATGTGTACATCAATGTGTGTGTGTGTGCGTGTGTGTGCGTGTGTGCGGGTATAAAGAAAAGAGATATCAAAGTACTAGGAGAGACTGTATGTATATATGTGAATATGAGTATACGCGTGTATCGTTACTTACTCAGCGAGCCGACGACTCGGCGTCTGCGAGGCGTCTCTCACTATCTCGCGGTCGTCGTCACATGCGGCCGGAGGTTAGCGCGCGCACCGAAGACGTTGCGCTACCGAGGAGCGGCGGCTCCATGGCCTCTCTCCGTAAATACGTTTCCTGGCAGCACTTGTCTCCTTCTTCTCGTTCTCCTCGTCGTATTTATCACTCAGCTTATCCTGTATCTAGTACACTTGATTATTTTCGCTCTCCCTTATCGAATTTTTCTTATTTTTGTCTTTCGTATTAACGGTTCACGAGGAGGTGGACACCTCACTATTTCGATCGGCGCGACAATGTAACGAGAGGAGAGACGAGGGGAGCCGCGCAAACTATAACCACTACTAATCCTCTACGATGCTTCCGCCGCCGTTGCAGCTGCTCCCGCTACTAGTTGAGCCGCCGGGACTTTTCTTCGTCTTCTTCGTCTTCCCGTCGTCGTCGTCGACGTCGTCGTCTCTCCTTCTTTCTCGTGACTCGAATCACTGGCGTTAGAGAGAAAGAGAAAGAGAGAGAAAGAGAGCGAGAGAGTTCGGGCGTCCGCCAGTCAGATAGAGAAAGAGAGAGAGAGAGAGAGAGAGAATGAGAGAAAGAGAGAAAGAGAGGGAGAGAAAGAAAGACGGGAGAGGAAAAAGAGAGAGAGAGAGAGAGAGAAGAGACCGTTGTCGCTACTGCTCGGGTGCTGCTGCTGCTGCTTCGGCCGGAGCCCCTGGTGGAAGCCCGCTTCGGCCGCTAAAAATAAAGCGGCTTCGAAGTCGTCGCGGTTCTACTACTACTCTACTCGACGTAGTCTTTACTGCTGCCGTTCTACCGAACGCTGCTCTCGCTGCTGTTTCTTCTGCGGATGACGTTAACGTAAGCTGCTGCTGTTTCTGCTACTTCTCGTCTTCTGCCTCTTCGTCGTCTCTCTCTCTCCTTCGTCTGCCTCTCGTCGTGGCAAAAATTACGGAATTCCTCCTCGTCGTCGACGTCGTCTTCGTCGTAATAATTCCCCGGGCAATTGGCCTTTTTTCACGGATTTTCACTTCTATTTTAATTTTTTTTTTTTTTTTTTTTTTTTTTTTTACATTCGTAATAGGTCTCAACTCGCGCACACGAAGATATATATCCTGACTGGTGTCGTGCTTTTACCGCTGTGTCGTTGTTGTCTCGTCCTTCACTCAATTGATCTGTACGTCGAAATAAAAAAAAATAAAACTCACTTTAAAAAAAATTTTCATTTCACACTTTGTGTATTCTTTTCTCTCGTCGTTTCACTCGCGAACGTCGAAATATATACATTTATTATTTTTTCGTTTTCATTTTATTCTTCAATGAGTACGTGTGATTGTGTGTGCGCGTCTCTGTGAATGCGCGAGTCCGAGTAAAACGTGTAAATGTGCGTGTGCGCGTGTAATTAAGCGCGTGGAACGATAATGTGACGGAGGTACGGTGTGCGAGCGTGTGTGTTCCCTCGATAGAGGCGCGCAGCCAGCTGACTATCGTTCGCGCGGATGATCGATGAGAGAGCAGCGGTAGCAGCGGCAGCGGCGGCACCAGCGCGCACCTCTCGCCGCTCTATTCGCGTGAACTATCTTCTTTCTCTCTTTAACATTCTACTTTCATACGTATGCACCTGAATCACGAGATGACAATTTTTTTTACAAATTTTTTCACCCTCTTCCATCCGCGTCAATCGCCGTTTGTTCAACTCGGACCTTTACCACTACTCGAAACGCTGCTTTCGCGCATCTCTGCGATGCTCGTTTCGCGCAAGTAGTAACAGACGAGGACCAGTCGACTAGATGAGAAATAAGTAGTAACGGCCCGGAGAACATCGATAGTAGAAACAGGCGGGAATGGGCAGCCATCCACTAAGACGATGGCGGTAACATTTGGGCAAGAGATAGAGAGAGAAAGAAGAAGTAAAAAGCGAGTGCAACAAAGATAGAAAAGAGAAAGAGAGAGAGGGAGACGGAATCTTGCGTGACGGCGATAGCGGCGGCGGGCTGCGCCGCGCTCTTTCCCGGGACCAACTCCCCGGGCTCAAGGTCGCCGGGCGGATTCCGTCTCTCTCTCTCTCTCTCTTTCTCGCTCACTTGTCGCGTTCGCTCGTTCTCGCGCACTCGCGACCGTTTGTACACGTCTATGACGCTACTACTACTTTCGTTACTGGTGCTGCTGCTGCTGCTACCGCTGCTAGTAGGACTGCTCTCGAGTAGTAATGGCACCTCGTTATAACGATTTTTCAACCCCTTCTTCTTTACATATATATATATATATATATATATATATACATACGTACGTATATGTGTATATATATATGCATGAGAAATAAAAAAAAAGAAACAGAACCTTCTTCACTTCTTTAATTTCTAATGGGACTCTCATGATTGTATACTCATACTTGTAGCACTTACTCTAAAGAGAGCTTGATATATATATATATATATATATATATATATATATATATATATATATATATATATATATAAACGTATATATGGATGTATCCGGAGTGGAACACACACGTGCACACACACACTGACGCACTACGGAGACGAGGTCCGTTCGAGCACTGACGTGGCCGTCGCCGGAGAGAAAACGCGGAAGATCCGAGCTGCCGTGCGTTACTCGATAGCGAAAGAGTGTGAGTGCGCGGTGCCGAGCGAGTGATAGAAACGAGAAAGAGAGAAAGATGGCACAGACGCGTGTGTATTTATAGATGTAGGTGTACGCGTGTATAACTCGCTGAGGTTGTGTTAAATTTTACGCACACATGTATGTAAATTCATATATGTATATATTTATAATAGTCGTGTATTGAAATAACCATATCGTACCGTGTATTATCCGAAGGATAAATAATTAACTCTGCGTAATGCCAAAAAATCCAAAAAAGAAGTGAAAGAAAAGGAAAGAAAAAAAAAACAGAAAAAGTCGTCGTCGCGCGCGTGTACGTAATCTTGTGTGCGTGTGCACGTTATACACGACACAGATACACGGATACACTGAGAGACACTAAGCCCGACGGAAAGAGAGCGAAGGATTGAGAGAGAGAGAGAGAGAGAGAGAGAGGAGCACGGGCACGCGCGCGCGCTCGCACACGAAAGAGAGAGAGAGAGAGAGCGTGCGAGGTTGACAGAGACAGAGAGAGTCTCGGAGCAGCTCCGAAGAGAAGAGAAGCTCAACGAGGCGCGCGCGCTCTCTGCGACGGCTCAGCCTCGATTCTCCCTCTCTCCTTCTCCCACCACCCGAGAAACGAGCCGTTGGTTCCGTCACCTTTCTCTCCCACCCTTCTTTCGTTATCTCTACCCCCTCTTGCTCACGTGTATAGGTGCATGGGTAAATGTGTACGAATGTCCAGGTATACATATATACTCTTCCTCCGCACGCACAGCCTACGCTGCTCCTGTTCTTAGCTGTCGGTTCCCCCGGAGCGCGGCGAGCCTGCGCCTTGGCTACTTCTCGGCTCTGCCTATCTTTCTACCTTTCTCTCTCTCTCTCTCTCTCTCTCTCTCTCTCTCTCTCTCACTCACACACACACACACACACGCATAATATCGAGCAGTCGAAAATTTTCGGCGGCAGCGCTTATCTCGGTACCGCTGTTCTCGCGCCCGGTCGAGATCAACGCGCGTTATGAGTTAGATGCCGTTAAAGAGTGAGCTTTTGTGCAAGACGTATGTCACTATTTCGTATACGGGGTTGAGTAGAGTAAAAGCGATAGAGGATCAGAGAGGATAGGAAGGTCGGAATGGCGACGACGAGCGGCTTGTCGGTGCAAGCGAGAAAGAGAGAGAGAGAGAGAAAGGAGGGGTGATACGAGGGTACGAACCCAAGGGAGCACGAGAGGCCAGTCGAATCAAACCGCCGACGGCTGTGTGCCGGAGCGAGGGACAAAAAGAGAGAAACGGCATCGACAGCACGTGGGCGCAGGGATAGTTAAACCGATCGACACGTTACATACATGCATGCGTTCTTGTATCTCTTTCGCACGCACACATACATACACACACACACATGTGTACGCAGAGAAGGAGAGAAACCTGGCCTGTGCGCAGTCAAAGCGAGATTGAATGCGCACACCCCGAGAGCAGCCGCGATAATAGAGCGCATAGGTGTAAGAGCGAGACGAGGATCGCTCTCTCGGTGCGCTTGCGCGATACGTTATAATCGTACACCTTGCTTCTCTTGTGCTCGTGTGCACCTTCGGCTGCCTACATACTCTTGGCTTAAAGAACAGCGTCTCTTTCTCTCTCTCTCTCTCTCTCGCGCGCGCGCGCGCGCTTTGACATGTGCGCATACAATAAAGGAATAGCTCCGAAAGCGAGGCAACTGCTAACGAATTATATTATTTGGCATCCCTGGAAGAAGAAGAATCACTCGCAATACCGATTTTTGACTTTTATGTTTTAGCCATTGCTGCTGCTTTTGAGCTTCCTTTGGATGCGCCTTCAAGTTTTTTCATGTTGAAACGAATGAACAAAAGTTATATACTCGACGTACTTTCAAAGAAAAGTAGTCCAAGTACTAGATAATTGGCCGGGGTTATATACCTCTTGAAAATGAAATGCTGCTACCGGTTGAATTTATTTATCCTTATTTTAAACTCTCGAAAATTTATACTATCTTCTTTTGCATGATTAACGTTGAATGAAATTAAAACAAGCTTTTAATCAATAATTTACGTTCAATCGAGACTCCGTATCAAAATTTTAAAGGAAAATTAAGTCGAGCATCGCCGATGAGAAAAGATTTGTCCGTGAAATTGACTTACTCCACCGAATCAATACCGAAATTATTGGGAGGAGAAAAAAATCCAGGTTATGCAAGACAACTACTGTTTTTACCTTGAACTTCACTATCTTCGTAATGAAATAATTAATCTTCGTCGTCGTTTCATGAACATTCGACATTCTGTACAAACATATTTTTTTTTTTTTTTTTTTTTTTAATCGATTGGATATATTGTTGAGATATTTTGAGGTTTCCTTGAGATTACAAGGAGCAAGATAATCACTTTCTTCTTGATTATTTTAACGCATCAAAGCATTCGATATTTTCTCGAATAAAACGATTCGAACTATTTCAAATACGGTTACGCCATTTTTGCAAAACGATAAAAGCTTCCTCCCCTAACTATCGGACAATAATGGCTTCTCATCATGGTATGCGTATAAAAAACAAAGTTAACCGACACACAGCTTATATACCGAAACTTTGCTGTTTCCAAAAAATAAAGGGAAAAAATAATCTCGACCGCATATATATATATATATATATATATATATGCGGTCGAGATTATTTATATATATATATATATATACTCGTATCAAGCATAATTTCATGTATTACATAGCGTCTCTTCTTCTCCTTACACTTTTGACTTTGACATCCGACCGTAACTGTCGACGGCGCCGATATTCATTGTATTTTGAACGATCGACACGAGAGACGCTTGTTAATCGATACTAACATGAGTATACACGTGTATTCGTACGCGTATTATTTTGTGTGATTTGTATACGCGTTCACATCGAAAAAGTCATTCGTCGTCGTATCCGGTAATCGATCACCCCCTATTTTTGAAAAAGTATTATGAATTAATAAGATGAATGCGTATTTATATACGTACTAGCCTAAGTGTCCGACGGGACTCGGTCTGTATCTACTTAGCATGTTACTACTGGGGATGAATCTAT
Source organism: Chalcis sispes (assembly GCA_949987625.1). NCBI lineage: Eukaryota > Metazoa > Arthropoda > Insecta > Hymenoptera > Chalcididae > Chalcis > Chalcis sispes. The sequence goes on from OX465096.1 coordinate 4,062,847, forward strand.
TTTTCCATGACGACGTGTTTATTTTAATGGTGTCTTCAATTGATTTCGTAATTTTTTACTGTTTAGAGTACCTTTTTTATGCATATAACTATTTACAAACGCGTATTCTAATAAAATATTGTTATAAGGTTATAACTTTGACAAATGAAGGAAAAAAGTTATAGCACGTGCGCGAATATATTTAAATCGATGTGAAATTTTTACATTCTTAATGCAACATTTATAGAATTTTTACTTGAACTTAGAAAGTGTACTCAGTGAAATAATGTTAAATTCCAATAAAATTTTTCCTTTATTTATGACTCATACACGACGAACGAAAGTGTAAACACACTTTTTTTTTAAATAAAGCTCAAGTGATAAATGAGCTTTCATCGAGTGATCGATCTAATTCCTATAACTTTTTCCCGATGATGCTTTTTCTATTGTATCTCATTCGTGTTGTGTACTACACTCATTGGCTACAAATAATTATCATCGTGAAAGAATTTTTTCGAACCATTAACAAACTAGCGAAACTAGCTACTAATTTCTTGAAAACAAAAAAAAAAAAAAAAAAAAAAAAAAAGGAAACTTCGCGCACGCTTCTTCGATGTTTCGCGCTTAGGGTTAAAGCTAGATTGTAATATTATACGTGTGTGTACGTGTCGCTTGGGAAGAGCTTTTAGGCTTCGCTACGCTGATCGATTGTCCTTTGATATACGCAAGGTGGCCACGAGCGAGAGGAAGAAAAAAAAAAATAAGGGAACGAATGAAAAATTCGTAAGCGATTACTGTTATGGGAGAAATCAGCATTTTTTTATGCCTGCGCCTTACTCACCGATACTCAAATGGGTTCGAGTAAACAAATATATATATATTAGAAGTATCATCGATATATTGGAAGTTTATTCTTTAACCAAAAACAAAAAAAAAAAAAAAAAAAATAAACATTATTTTTCTCAGAAAGAAAAAGCATTGGCTATTTTTCTAATTTAAACAATTTCCACGTTTATATCAACGGCTTACATCATCGTCAACTTAAATAATAACATTCCGTGAAATAATTAATACGAACTAGGCCGTCTCGTTTTATCACTAAGTACACAATGCGCGCACCGAATAAACTCGCTCTCTGTATCTCTGTGTAATATTTAACTTTATGAGTTACGCACTCCTGTCATGCGATTTTCAACCCCCACAAGATGATTGAATTAATCCGTGAATAAGTTTTAATTCGAAAAAAGAAGAGAGAAAGAGAGAGAGAGAGAGAGAGAGAGAGAGAGAGAGGAAATAAAAGCAACGTTATATTAAAAAATATTTGTACAAGCAGTACGAAAGACTTTGAAATTATATGCACACTACAAGCGCAACGATCGCGTAACGAAATGTTCACATAATGGTAATAACGCGCAATAAGATTAAAAAAAAGAAAACAATACAAAAGAGAAGAAACTAATTTCTTTGCGCTTTACTCCTAATTGTAGTTACGTGCTCGTGTTACATTTAAATGAATTATAATAATAATAATAATAATAATAATAATAATAATAATAATAATAAAAGAAGCGTAGAAAGCCGATTGCGCGTTATTCACAACACGTGAGAATGCGAAGTAAACGTGTATGCCGTTCGCGTCGCGAGAGCTCGTACCAATCAACTGATTAAAAGCACTTAACGTTATTACCGAAAAGTACCGAATGTACAGCATTTTAAAAAGCGTGAAAGGTAAGAAGAAGTACGCGATAGAATGGGATAAAAGAGAAAGGGTGAGAGACAACACAAACCGAGAACAATCTTTGCTATACGTTCTTCGAGACGCTAAGCGCACACATTAATAATTCGCCCACTCGCGGTTGAGTTTTGAAAACAACGGGAGAAAGAGAAAAAGAAAGAGAGAGAGAGGGGGGGAGGGAGGAATAGAGGTAATAAAACAATATCGCCGCTTAGCCTTACTCGGGGCAAAAAAGGGGAAAGAACGCGATAAGTTCGCGCTCGCGCGTCTACTTTTTCGAAAAAGTTTTCGCGTGTTGTACGTCTAGCCACACGCAACAACCGCCTACGACTCACATTTTTTTTCTTCTACTTTTTCTTTCTTTCGTTCTTTTCCCTTTTTCTTCTTTACTTCGTCGGCGTCTTTAATTTTGTACTCCGCTTTCGTTTAGTACAAATTGTCGAGAGGATAATGGTCTTTTAAATGCACATTATGTATTCTTCGTTTCTTTGTTTTCGACGAATTTAACGTTACCTTCGCGTATTTTTTTTTTTTTTTTTTTTTTTTATTTTTTCTTTTTTCTCCTTTGCTTTAACAAATCAAAATAATTTTAACGAACGAAATTTTTTAGTCGCCGATTGTTGACTATAAATTGTACGATAATAAATTATGTATAAGAAATTTGTCGCTTTAAAATAAACGTTGATTTTTTTTTCGTTAAATCGTTTTTTTTTCCTTTTTTCTTTGTTACCAAAGGTTGCATGCTTGAATTATTTAATTGAAAAAAAAAAAAAAAAAAAAAAAAAAAAAAAAAAATGAAAGCAGTGTCGGTATACTCATTTTATTAACATTTCAAACAAATAAAGATAAGGAACATACATTTTCGAATGGATTACGACGATTTTAAATCAATTTAATGAATTAATCTTATCTCTAAGTCAAAGATAAAATTAAATGATTTGAAGGCGTTACTTTTATTAGTTCAAATGTTTGCCTACTAAATTCGTTTTTACTACCAATTTCAAAGATTCCCTATATATAATTTCCTTCCGATTTTGTATATTTAATTGCGATTAAATTATTCTAGCCAATATTTACAGAGACTCACGACATTAAAATAATTCCACCATTAAATATATAAATCCTAACGATAATACGACAGAGAGAGAGGGGAGGGGGGGGGGAAGCAAGAAATACGACGATTAATTATTCTGGTCGAATTATCATTTGAACCTTTCAATAGTTCTAAATTCTAATTCATTGAAAGGCTGCACGCGCACGGACAATCGAACCTTAATTTTGAGGCCTAGCTCAATCGCCACCTGAATTAGTAATGTAAAGGGCTCGAATCATCACATCCATGTGCGTGTTATGTTTCTTTCTCTCTCTCTCTTTCTCTTTCACTGTAGAAATTCACGCGTACATGTATATGAATTCTTACTCTTTTCCAAATAAAAAGAGAAGATAAAAAAAAGAGTTAGACGAAATGACCCTATAACAAGTTAAGCGCGCAAACACTCGATTTTTCCGTCATCCTTGTTTTCTTTCTCTCTCGCTTTATCTTTCAACTTTTCTAGCGCTTCTTGATAACCACCTATCTTTCTCGTTATTTTTCAAGTACAACGAGAAAATTGTTTCAAAACTGCTCTTACGGAAAATGTTTAAAAAATAAATAAATAATTTATTTTATACCTAGAATTATTGTTCCAAGCAAATTAACGTTTGAGCTTTGAGAAACGAGAGGCAACTTTTGAACGATAAAATAATATTGAAACAAACGGCAACAATATTATTGAAAATTACAAAAAGCTCAAAAGATATCGTCGACGAGAAAGTAAAAACTATTCAAGTATCCTTCAATACAAGAGTCAATCCTTCCTACTTCTTTAGTTATTGTGTTAAAAAAAAAAAAAAAGAAAAAGAAAAAGAACACAGCTATCAACCATTTAATCTTATTCATTCCAATTCTTGTTTTTTTTTTGTCTTTACTTCACTCCGGCATATAATTAAACTCGGTTAAGCACCAGTCTTTAAAAGTGTTTCTCCATCTGTTTTTTCTTTTTGCATTTTCTTAAAGCGGATTGAAAAACTTTAATTCGCGATAAGCGAAGCTACTACTATCTATATTTAAACAGTAAAAAAAAAAAACACATCGCGATTAAATAGAAAACAAGGGATGATAAAGGCAAAAAAACTTATTCGAGCATTAATTTTGAGTATAATAAAACTCTCTCTCTCTTTTTCTCTCGCTCTCTCTCACTCTCTCTCTCTTTTTCTCTCTCTCTCTCTCACTCTCTCTCTCTTTTTCTCTCTCTCTCACTCTCTCTCTCTTTTTCTCTCTCTCTCTCTCTCACTCTCTCTCTCTCTCTTTCTCTCTTTCCATCTCTTTTCCTTCCATCCTCGTAATCAAAATCTTGACTGGCCTACTTGAGGGTAAAAGGCGCCCCATATAAGATATTTACCGAACGGCTTTCTTTTCCTCTTTCTCTCTTGCATCCATATCCACCTCGGCGCTTTAATTACTCTCCCAGTGAGTTCTGACTTTTTCCTCGGTCTGACACGCAGCAAAAATTACCCGTCACCTCCACGATAACTGAGAAAGAGTAAGAGAGAGAGAGAGAGAGAGAGAGAGAGCGATACTCTTTTCCAGTTTCTCCGGCGTCGAGCGAGGAAAGAATCAAGGAAGCTAGAGGAGCAACTCGGTCGCGCGCGCGTGTGTATATGTTGAACAAGGACGGACGAGCAAACGAGCACGAATGAAATAGCGAGAGGGAGAGGGGCATTATGGCCATTGAGCGTAATTATTTCGCGTAGCACTTCTACATACACGCAAACGCCCCGTACAAAAAAGAAAGAAAGGGGGGGAGAGAGAGAGAGAGAAAGAGAGAGAGAGAGAGAGAGAGAGAGAGAGGAAGATAGAGAAGGGAAAGAGAGAGCATGTGTACGTATATCCATCTCTCTCTATCGTCCGCAAGAGACGCCGGTAACGACGTCGCGACGTTCTCTCACCCACTCTCCTTCATTTTCCACGAGAGAACGCGTACAAGCGAAAGAGTGAGAGAAAGAGAGAGAGAGAGAGAGAGGAAGGAAGAAAGGTAGACGAGTGTATTCAAGATGGCGCCGTGGCGACCTCGAGTGGTACGCGCGCAAGCGACGGCGAAAAGAAGGAAAAGCACACGTACACGCCGACGAAAGAGAGATAGAGAGCTTGCGAGGCAAAGGAAAAGAGAGAGGGAAAGAGAAAGAGAGGAGTTTCAACGGCTCTGGTACACAGAGTAAGAGGGAAAGAGAGAGAGAGAGAGAGAGAGAGAGAGAGACGGAGAGTCGGGCGGCTCGTTGCAAGAATCGATCTGCGCCCGTAGTTCGCGCGCGCGACGCGCTTTACTCCCACTACCCGCGCCCTCAGCACGGCGGCGCTAAATTGTTACGTCACTAGGTCACCCCCTTTCGATAGGGCGCCCTCGTATATGCACACAAGTGCGAGTTTACGAGTGTGTGGTGTGTGTGTGTGTGGTGTGTGTGTGTGTGTGTGTGTGTGTGTGTGTGTGTGTGTTTGTAGTCGCGAGTAAACGCGCACACACATCGATATATGTGCGTGAGGGCGCCGCTCGCTGCTGCTGCCGCTGCTGTTTTTCTATACGGATAAAGGAAGGAGGGAAAAAGGAGGAAAGAAAATGATAAAAGGGAAAAAGAGGGGAAAAGAAGACTCGAGAGCTTGTTTAGCCGCGGTTTACGGGACGTCTTACGCACGCGAGCTTTGGATGAACGAGCGTATCTCGATGCGGCTAATGAGCGTTAATCCTCGGATCGTGCGTGGATTTTTCGAGGAATGCTTCTCGTTACCCCACCCTCACCGTTCTCCTTTTTTCTTTCGTTCGTTTATTTTCATGGGAAAAGTTCGTTTCGATATAGGGGAGGAAAAGTTGTGCCGTCTCATCATTTGCGTTAGTCGTTCTACATCGATATGTACTCGAGTTCTTCGATATATTGCTGAACTTATCTAGGATAGTTTCATAATTTTTTCTACCCTTATATCGACCTTTGTATACAGGGGTATATGTGTGCAAGGGTTGGAAAATTCGCAAAGCATTTGTTTTTACACGAACTACAGAGATATGTATTTAATCGTATAATGCATTTGGGTTATTTAACCTCGATGTAAACTTGCTATATATATATTCGCCAGTGATTAATTTAAATCCGGGGTTAATTAAGGATTTTGAGTCTTGAACGCTTGTATTTAATAAAATTGAAAAATTTTTATTTTAATTAAATTTTCATACAATATACAGATATCGTTTTTTATTAAATTTAAATAATGGCCGTTGACGAAATAATAAAAATACAAAAAAAAAAAAAAAGCCGAAAAATTCATCTTTACACATGTTAATTTCATACCTCGCACGTGTAAAAATTCAGATTAACCTATCGCGGCGAAAAATTCACACAAAGTACAAAAATTAGCCGGCGTGTCGGGCCGCGTATTATCGCGTCAGGCTCGTAAAGAATCCGATGCGTTCGAGCGTCGTTTTCATAAAACAAGGCCGTAAACAATCGACGATATGCGACGATTTGCTGCCTAATCGATATATTTGTCCGAGAATCTTTATTTTTTCCCTCCTTAACAAAAGAATTTATCTTCGAAAGATCGTCTTTTCGCGCGCACTTTTTCTCGATTACATTCGTGCCGATGAACTGTGTAACGATGACAGTGAGACAAAGTCTTGATTAAGCTTAAGGATTTTTATATAAGAAAAAAAAATTGCGGCAAGAAAGCGCCATCCGTAAACGTCAAAATAATAATGGTTACGTATGCATGACATTTGATGTACGTGTAAAAAGATCAAGTGAAAGAAATTATACATTGACTGACTGAAAAATTTTCAAAAGCTCGCGCGTGCGTTTATGTTTGCCTTTCATCCGCGAGCAAAGGCAGCATCGAGACGACGCGAATGTCTCGAGGCCGCCGAGGAGGCAGAAAACTCCTAACCAGAAATGAAAATGGGAAATTTGCTCTCTCTCTCTCTCTCTCTCTCTCTCTCTCTCTATTTCTCCCTCTTACTTTATAGCAGGGCAAAGAAGGGGAAGAGAAAAGTTAGGGGTGAGGAGGGGAAACGGTGGGAGGAAAACGCCTATGACGTCACCGACTGTGGGCGCACGGTGACCTTTGCCTTTTTATTCTCTCTCTTTCTTTCTCATTCGCTCATTTTATCGGCTCGTTCGAGCGAGAGGCGGCGCATCATTCCTGATTTCTACTGCGCCCTACCGACTAGCCACCCCTTCCTCTTTGACTCTTCTTCTTATTCTTCTTCTTCTTCTTCTTTTTATTTATTCGTCTTCTCCTGCTCCTTATTTTTTTTTCTTCTAACTTCTTTTAGTTTCACGTATGCAAGGAATGATCTTTCTTTGTTTCTTTTTCGATACATTTAATGCGCGCTCCTACTTATTTTGTTTATTTTTTTTTTTTTTTTTTTACTCGTGTATTATCAAACTCATTCTCTTTCTCTCTTTTTCTTTTCTTTCTTCCATTTTTAAATCAATGATGAAAATTAAACAATGGATTTTCTGCCTTTTCGATCGAAAGCACAATAGCAGATATACAATGGCTTATCGTACGAATAGAAAATAAACGTCAAAAAAAAAGCCATTGTCGTAAATGTATCGATGTTCTTTCATCGTTAACAGCTGACAAATTCAGTCGACGATTTTCAATTTAACTAATCTAACGCATACTACCGATCGATTTTGTTAATCGTACGATTTAATTTTAATTTTACGTAATATTATAATCGACTAATTGAAAGCGTTAGGAACGAAAGATCCGTCGAATTGTTAAATTCGCATTACAAACGGAATAATAAATTATATGGCTAGCTGCGTGCGTTTGTTAAAAATAACCCGACGCAATGAATAAAAATTACACGATAATACTTTACGCGCGCACACACGTGTGTGACATAGCATTAAGTACAAAAGTATGTACACAAGTACATAAGTACGAAATATATATAACGATGTGCGTGTATAAAACAATAGTTTGACTATTTTATAACTACGTGATCAATAAATACCACGTCCTTAGATTAAGTCACACTAAATTGTTTACTTTCTAATGCATATAACACGTGACGTTTTTTTTTTTTTTATCGTTGTTTTTTATAGTTTTCAACGACGTATACATTTATACATGTATTATGCATCATGAGGAATGATATCGCGCCGAATACGTAAAGCGATAGTAATTTGACAAAAGTCAAGATTGTAATAGTTTATTTAAAGGGGTATACTTTTTTTTTTAAAAGGATTATCGGATATACTTTATTTTTAGAATAAGTATAAGAAGTAGATAATCTGCACGAAATATAAGCCGCATAGAAATCGAGATTGAAATTCGTTTGCACAATAATATAAATCTGATACACCGAAGTTAAAATTTAGTCTCTTTTTGATACATTTATAGAACCGATACAATTAACACCCGGGCGTGACGTCCGTATAAGCGACGCTTTTTATAAAATCTTCCTAAACGTATATCCTTTCCTCTACTACCGATCGATGAATGAAAAAAAGCAAAAAAAAAAAAAAGGATAATGTTTTCACGAAACCGGTGTTTATCAGAGCAAACCGCGCGCGAGGGAAAGAAAGACACGCGCATTTATCGCGCATGTACACGTAATTAATCATGCGAGCCCGCTTAATTGAGCAAATTTTCCGAGCTCGCTCGAAAGTTATATACTTTTAGTAGATTTACACGCGTCGGCTCTCTCTCGTTATACGAAGCACACGGACACGCGACCCGTGGAATTTTTCTCTCCCATTCTCAGTCGTCCGGCAGATGGCGCTCGTATTAATTACGCGTGCGATTAAACGCGCATCCCTTCGTTTCCTCTCTCCCTCCCTCCCTTTTTTTTGTTTTCTTCTTTCTTTATTCATCACGAGAACCCGGAAAATTATCATTCTACTGCGAGGAAGAGGAAAAAGAAGAAGGAAAAAAAAAAGCGCTCGCTTAATCCGAAAAATGCAAACGGCGTCGTAGAGTCTCAGGGTCGAGCGCTTAATTAATTACCGGCGAGCTTTCGCACCACCATGGGATCGTCGTTTATCGACTGTCCTTCTCTTGCTCTTTGGCTTAACCGGCTCTGCTTTTCTTTTTTCTCTCTCATTTTCTTTCATTCTACAGTTTTTTTTTTTTTTTTTTTTTTTTTTTTTTTTTTATTGTCGGTGTCACCGACTGCTGCGCTTTACGAGGGAATTTGACGACGATGTAAAACGACGACTACCAACGACGAGTTTCGTAAACCTACGTTCGGAACGTGTAATTGCAAAAAGAAAGATTATGGAAAATGAGGGAGAAAAATTAAGAGAGAGGCTATATAGATTTTTTTATCGAATTATCCGATTAATGAAATTTTAACGCTTTTCGATAACTTTTTTTCGCTTTGAAAAACGAACCGAATATAAAAGCTTCGATGTATAGATACACGGAAAGAGGTAAATTTTAAAATTAATTATAATCGAAAACATTTCTCGGTTATACAAACTAACACATGTTATTTAATTATTTCGACGCAAATAACAATTTTACAACTTTTATACGTTATATAAACGTCATGTCATTCATTATACGTCAAATGAAAAAAAAATAAATAAATAAATAAAAAATAAAAAAACAATAATAAAAAGCCGCGTAACAAAGTTTAAACTATAGCACACATCACCGAAACTTTTTCTTCGTACATAATTTTTCGTATAATTTACGAAACCCGGTAGTTTTACACAATAAAGAAAACTCTCTAGAATTAGACCATGGATCACCTATATACAGCAATGGAAGAATTCGCGCTTCGCGCTCGCTATTCGGAAAACGTGTAAAGCCTTTCCCGAAAGCGAATTACATACGCGCGCGTATACACGAAGAATAAAAAAGAAGCTAGGGTGGTGTGTGTGTGTGTGTGTCTGTTTTTTTTTTTTTTTTTTCTTTATTTTTAAAAATGGCAAAGAAACGACTTCGTAGATTATGAACTCGTGGGGGAGGGGGGCGCAGCAGCGGCTAGCCGCGCGCATACCGGGAAGTTAATAAAAGAGCACTTAACGATTACGCGAGAACTACTTTTGCGTCATCTTTCTTTTCTTTGAGAGCGCTTGTCACTTATTTTCTTTTTTTTTCTTTTTTTCTTTTTCTTTTTTTTTTTTTTTTTTTTACCCGAGATAGAAAATGAGAGGCAAATTACGCATACACGGTTAGTCGAGCGAGTTTTTCGTGTAAAATTTGCGCGACCCAATTTTTAAGATGTACGAGATAGACGAAGGAACGATACGCGTGCGCGCGTTTACGGTTAAGAAAAGTAGGGAGTTATTGTTTTTTTTTTTTTTTTTTTTTTTTTTTTTTTTTTTTTTTTTTCTTTTCTATTGTATCGAAGTATGAGCCGTCGCGTTGTATATGCTACCTCACATTGATTCTTCTTGCCTGTCTTTAAAACATCAAACGGGAATACGTCAAACGCGTGACGAAGTAAAGTCACGGAGTCTATTTTCGGAAGCGACTCCTCTGGGGTGAAGCGAACTTTTGTCGCTTATGTACGCTAGAGCACCGACAAAAAACGATTAACGCTTAGTTTAGCCTTTATTTTTATTTAACGTTCGAGCGATGTACTTTGATTTTTCTTTAACTTTCTCATCGCCGAGTGTATGCGACGTGTGTAAAGTCGCGAATTATCGAAACATAAGTCGAACAATTATCGAAATCGAGACGCTTATTTTATTTCATCAAGAGAGCTTATGCATTTTATTATGTTTTAACGAGGGGACTGGGTCACTAAGAGCAAAATACACATATATGTACAATAATCATTAGCTTGCATCGTCTCGTTTCGTTATACGACTCCTTTATTTTCATATACTTATCCAGCGTAAAAACGCCGAGATCTTTGTGATACTCTATATTCCGAGAATTTGAATCTTTTCCATGGTTTTTATCAACCACGCTAACATATACACACGTATATATATATATATATATACGTTAAAGTAACTTTGGCTATTAATTTTCTCGAATTACTTGCCAAGGATTAAAATATAGTCTTTATTTTTTTCACTTTTTCGAGGACTCCAATGCCAAATATCGACCGACCACGTCCTTTTTTTTTTGTCTTGTTTCGCGTTATATATATATATATATATATATATATATATATATATATATATATATATATATATATATATATATCTCAGAATTTGATTTCGCGAAAAGCATTGTTTCTCCGTTCAAAATGTGAAAAATTTACAAACCATTTTAAGATTGAAATCGCGCTCGTTTGTGCTTTTTAAAACGAAAATTGATTTATCTCGTAACCTATATTTTTATCGAATCGAGTTAAAATATATAAATATATGTATACGCATTAAGAATTCAATCGAAAATTACCGATAAAAATGAGTAAATGTGAACAATGAAAACAAAAAAACAAAAACGTAATTTTTTTAACGCGATAAAAATCCACATCTGTGCGAGCACTATATATATATATATATATATACTCGTATATGAAGAAACTCAACTTGACGGCGATATATTTGCATAACGCAATGTATATATATATATATACACACACACACACACACACACACACACACACACACACACACACACACACACACACACACACACACGTACACGGGGCCTACAATTATTCCCCTTATTTGCAAACGAAACGTCCAAACTCCTCGGGCTTATCGTCCCGGTGTGGCTTCGCATTAATCGACTTTACGAGCCAAAGAAGAGAAAAAACCAAAAGCGCGAAAGAGGTGGGAGTGAGGGTAGGGAAAAGAGAACGAATAGGGTATAAGGTTCTTTAACGATGATTTCCCCTCTTTCTCGCGCGGCATCTCTTACCTTTTCGAACGCAATTTTCAAGGCATACACTCGCGTGACTCGCGCGGCTAAATTTTCGAGTTTCCCTTCTACTTTATGTATATGCTACATCTATATGTATATATATATGAACATTTTTTAGCTATATATTCGTGACTTTGGCTCTCTCTCTCTCTCTAAGAGCATTCAAATCAGATAAACGTTCGTAATAAAAAATGAAAAGAAAACGGAGAGGAAAGAAAGAAAGAATGAAAAATTTCAGTTTTAACCACGCCATATACCTTCTTTTTTCTTTTTTAACATTTCTACAATTTCGCGTTTTTATGCTACGTGCACGTTGAAACACTGCACTATGTACAAAATTTTTTAAGGAGCTTCGTATACAATCGTTGGGATTTTTGCTTTTTATGCGTGTACGAATGTGGAAGGTCGGTTAGAAGTTTGCGTATATCGAACGAGAGTTGCGTTGATGGAATTAAACGGATGAGTCACGAGAAGGGGTCGACGTGTACACGATGAACTTCCACGATTTTTAAACTCGCCAATGTGAATCATTATTCGAGCGATGATATTGCGCCGTTGCATTATCGTGATTGAATCGCGCGTTTATCCATTCTCTCTCTCTCTCTCTCTCTTTAAGCTATTATCCTTGTCGCAAGAAAGCACCTGTAAAATGTACGTTTTATTAGAACATTAAAAACTAACGCTAATTAAAGTTCTTTACCTTAAATCTTTAAATCTACCCTAAGAGGAAAAAAGTTGCACGCGGATTTAGCGGTCGATCGTCAACACAAAGTTATCATCAGCGATTTTACGCGCTGCACGTGAAACAAAGAGCTACGATAGAAGAAAAAAAAAGAAGCAAAAGAAAAAGAAACAAGGAGAAGGGCGGAGAGAAAAATAGAGAAGAGCAACACGACGCCGAGGGGACGAAAGCCGAGGAGGCAACGATAAGGCTTCGGTCCGCGACTCCATCAGCGAAAGAAAGACAGAGAGAGAGAGGGGGGAAGGAGAGATAGGAACTCTTTACTCTTTACACTTGGCTATTCCTCGCGTGTGTTCCGAGCCCGCGTCACGCACGCGTACCTACCTCGAAGGCGCATCGTGCGCACGTTATACACGCGCGGCATTAACCTGGCTTCCTCTTTTCTCGGGATGGAGCTTCGATAAAAGAGGAGAAAGAGGAGAAAAGGGGGTCTGGACAACGGCAGCAGCCGAGAACACTCGCGAAATTGTCTCGGTCACGCGATATCCCCTCCTATATGTATGTGGGTGTTATTCCCTCTCAAGGAATTTTATGCATACGCGGACGTATCGATAAAAGGTGCGGAGGTGCTCTCTCGTGCGTGGATAACCGATTGGGTTATTTTTCTTGTTTATTTTATTTTATTTTATTTTTTTTCGTCTCTTTTGCGAGGATGAACGCAGCGTCGATGCACTTATCGATTGGGAATGTTCTGTTTTGTCGTTATTTTTTTTTTTTTTGTTTCGCATGGCGTTATTATTTATTTGCTTCAAAGATTTTAAAAGAAATTTTTTTTTTGTTTAAACAACTTTTTCATCATTTTGTTGTATCAACGCTTACGGTTTTGGTGTAAAATTTTTAAAATACTTTGAACCGTGTACAATATCGACTTTGTAATTTTCATAATTATAAACTTGTTTCCACCTATATTGACGTCATAAATCAAAAACTGTTTGATATGCGTGTTAAGCATGACATTTAAAATTCAGAACGATTATGGCTCTAAAAATAATTCGATGAAAGCTTAACAAAAATTACGTTTAAAATTTGATAAGATTTATAACAAAGGTTTAAAATAATTTATTTGCAATGAATTATTAATAAAAATTATAAACTTGAATGTAAAATTAAACGAAAACATTTTTTAAATAATAAGCAAAATAAAATTCCTTTTTTCCATTTCCGTTCATAAATATTTATTTCGTATTACGACAACATTTCCGTAACGTACATCCATCACAATTCATCTTTTCCGACAAAATTTTTTATTCACCCATTCGAAATCAAACAACAAGAGCCTCGCCCGGGAAGCAACAAAAAAAATAAAAAAAAAAAAAAAAAAAACAAAAAAAAACCGTATCACCAACCCTCGACCTCGAGTATAATTAATTACTCGTCTGACTTCGCGAGAAACAAGAAATAAGAAGAACAACGCGGCTACACGACTATTCTCATTCCCTCATCCTTTTTTTTCCCGCATAAAATATATATGTATAGAAGCGCGGATAAACAGCGACAAAAGGCAAGGCGATCCGATCGATCAGAGCGCGAGTTGACCCCGGCGATATACGATTCCCTCCTCGCGCGACGATTCGCGAACCTACACGCGTTACAAAACAACGACGACGATTGTTACTAGCCTCGACGAGCGACGTCCCTTAATTAAGTATTCTTTGCATTACGATCGTCAGTTTCTCTCTCTCTCTCTCTCTCTCTCTATCTTTTTCTTTCTTTGGAAAAATCGTTAATGTAATTGAGCTCCTTGTGTGCTACAGTACCACAAATAAACAACAAACATATGTATATACATACACGTGTGTATTAACACGCGATATAAAATCTTCCATTTTTCGCTCGTTTTTATGTGACATGTTAATTACCTAAATCGATCGCGTTTATTGGCCTGGAATCTATACGCGCGCTTGCGTACACCGAAGAAAGAAACAGGTTGCGTGCACGATTTATAACTTATACGAGTAAACAGCTTTTGGCGTCAATGTAATATTCTTCTCTTCTCCGTGAGAGAGATGTGTACATACCTTTTTGCTTTCGTTCTTGTTTCTTGCCTATTAACTTTGCACCGAAAGTGCAGGTAGAACAAAGAGTAGTAAGAGCTTTTCGCATAACCGAAGAGAAAGAAAGAAAGAAAGAAAGAGAAAGTGAGAGAGTGAGAGAGAGAGAGAGAGAGAGAGAGAGAGAGAGAGAAGAGAATAACAGTGGGTTCGATAATGTTATCGTATGGCTAATTTAGTTAGCGCGTGCACGAGAAGCGGGGCTATGATTGATATGAAAAATGTGCGTGTCGTATTGTTGCCACCACTGAGCTTATCTGTCGTCGGTTCTCTCTTGATGATTTTTCATTAAGATATTGTTATCGTTAACAAATAGCGCTTTCTTCGTATGCTATTTAGAAAATCTTTCTTTTTTTATTTTGAATTTAAATTGCTTAGAGAATGAATTTTAAAACATCGGAGAAATTCATTTTGAAAAAAAAAAAAAAAAAAAAAAAAAAAAAAAAGAACTTGGATGAAAAAAATAGATTCGTTAAAATTTAGAATAAAATTTATCCATTTATTTGCAAGTAATCATAGATTGGATAATACCGATATGTCATTATTAATTTGCAAATTGACAACGAGACGAAACGCGAGAAGGGCAAACGACGCTAAAGCTAAAGTTAATCGATTTATATATCAAATGAAAAAAAAAAAAAAAAAAAAAAAAATTTTCTCGAGACGCAACGACGTTGCTTTCCTTCGTTTTAACTATGAAAAAATCGTACGGAAATTGTACGAAAGTAACAGTGTGTATAACAGCGATTACATTTGTGTGTACGCTCGTAACCAAACTATCGGTAACGGTATTAACGGTTTAATTATTTTATGGTTAAAATTGCATCATTTTTCTGTTTTTATTTTTTCACAGCTGAAATTTAGCGTTATTGATACTAAAAAAATGAAAAATGAATTTTTTAAAAATTTGCTTATGTTGCTGTTGCACAACTAATTTAAATATTATTCATGAAGTTTCGATTGTCAAAAACCATCGATTAATTAGTGCACACACTTGTTTAAAAATATGGATGAAGTTGAATTAATTATAGTATAATAATAATTTTGCATAATGAATTATGCAAATAATTAATTGGACACGTAATATATTTAATTAGTGATTGCTTAAGATGTTCGTTATCGGGCTGATAAAGTTAATTACCGGATTAGCCCGGTATATATACCTAGTTTGAACAGAAAATTAAAATTTAAAGATAAAGATAATTTTTGGTATACGCTATACCGGCGCAATCATTATTTTCGTATCTAACAGTAATCGTTTTAAAGGTAAGTGCCGATCTAATTTTTCAGAAAAAAATTAAGAATATATAATGTGTGTATAAGTTTAATAATGCAAATAAGACCTTTTCTTTTTGAAGGTTACTTTTTTTTTTCATAAAATATTATTATTTTATTTATTAATGTAAAATTTTTTTTCTTTATCTTCATTTTCCAGATTTAAATTTAGATGTACCTTTTTTCGTGTACAAATTACAATTATGATTGTTACGGTAAAACGTTCGTTTGAAAAAATAATTATCTTATATCGTAAATTAATGTAAATGTATAAAATGTGCAATGTAAAAGATAAATTTATTGGTAATTAAATGCGCAGATAAGCGTACGAGGTATTAAAAATTATCGTCACACGGCATTTAAAAATTATTATTTATCAGCTTAATTACACACAATTACATTCGATTTTTACCAGATTTACATAAATCCTATTTCCATTAAATAATTAAATAATGTATTTAAAAAATTCTACAAACGTTTAATTAATCAAATTAAATAAATATTAATAGATTTTATATGTAAAAATAAATTAACAGTTCTATTAAAAAAAAAAAAAAAAAAAAAAAAAAAAAAAAACAATTAATTAGATAGAAAAGCTTTGTCTTTTTTTATTTTTATTTCAAAGATAATAAAGAAAACGAAAAAGCAAAACGTCGCGCGATGAGTTAAACCGAGCCTCGCTATTTAAGCTGAGGCAAACGGTAAAAGCCCCGGTATTCGCAATTACAATTCCGACATTCTCGCGCTTATATTCGCTTTCAAAATAGCTTTTAGCGGCGGCTAGCGAAAGATCGAGTAGTTCTCGCTGCTGCTACAACGGCCGCTGCTTGCTAACAGCCGTAACTCGCTCGGCTCGCGTTTTATAACGATGAGCTAACCGCCGTTACACAATTCAAGGGCGGCTTTAAGCGCGGAATCGACGATGCGATCGTTTTCGGATATTTATACGACGCGCTGATGTTGTTGGGCCATTTGATTTTGTGGGGATGTTTTCTCGATTAATCCTTAATGGCTGGATGACTTTTTTCTTTCTTTTATTCTTTTCTTTTCAAAGAGATACAGAGAAAAAGTTGTAAAAATTTGCGAATCGAATGGATTTAATGGAATTGTTTATGGAAATTTCAGTTTAATCTCAAACATTTTAAAATTTTTCCGTTTGAAAAGTAGCCAAATAAATTTATTGCGATATACAATTATCCGTGACTTTAAAATTGCCTCATTTTGGTGAACGTTGCAACGCTATCGAAAAATTCTCAAACTCTCGTATTTCCTAAATGTTTCTTGAATGCACGAAAAATAAAGATTATAACTAAATTAAAATAAAAAGGAAAACGCACGGTCTTTTTTTACAAATTTATTTAACGAGCATGTGTAAAAAAAAAAAAGTTTAACATTATATTTACGCTGACGATAAACAGGAATACAAATAGTATTATAGACTCTTTGGATAAACATTTTGTCGTTGGGCTCGAATTTGAATTGTTCTCAGTATTGTTAACACAGTTAACACGTTCCCTGCCGCGTGGGGCGTATGCGCCCCACGCTGAACATTCCGTTCAAGCCATTTGGTATTATCATTGTAAAATGAAGAATTTTTCAAAAATTCATTATGCAGTCAATTATGGGCATCTTAATACTATAATAAATTATTAAAAAATTCTTCATTTTACGATGATAATATCAAACGGCTTGAACGGTAAATTCAGCGTGGGGCGCATACGCTCCACGCGGCAAGGAACGTGTTAAATACTATATAACGAGTACGTATTTACTCGTAAAGTAAATCGCTGTAATTTTATCGTAGCGAACATTCCCATTGAAAATTTAATAAACAACGTACATCTTTGCGTATATCGTAAAATTAAATAAATAAAATATTTGTCGGATTAATTGCTCGACTATTATTTTTTCACGCGTTAGCAAAATATTTATGTCGCTAACGAAAGTCGCTCTCTCTCTCTCTCTCTCGTCGAGATGATGAGGCAATCGATAAAAGTATATACATACAGGCCGTATTTCTTACACACGAATTAACGTTAATATTCCTCCATGAATGAAATTCCGCGCTCCATTCAATAAGCTTTGTTAAATATCTCGTCCACTCTATCGGGGTGAAATACGAGCCCGTGAATTTTCAAAGAGAGACAGAGAGAGAGAGAGAAAGAGAGGTGAGAAACGTTCCAAAAATAAAACGATTCCACACGTACTCGTATACACGAAGAGATCGCTCGGGGCATCGGTTTGACTCCACCGAGTGGAAAATCCTCACTACACGGAATCTTAAAAACTCGATAGGAAAGAAGAGAGACATTACTCCCATCGAGACATCGAAAATACGACGTGTAAATTACGCAATAACCATCGAAACGTAAAAAAAAAAAAAAAAATCAACGCATTTAGCGGATCTCAAGCGCTTGTGGCATAATCGCGTCGGACGAATAATAAAAACGGCGCGGATCTAATAATAGAATTTTCGCGAGCGGTACGATAAACGGCTGCGACAAAGAAGCGAGCGATCGTTAAAAATCTTCCTCCGAATACATAAGTATACACATGCGCAATTATACACGCTTGCAGTAAACGTACGCACGCAGCGCGCTCGTGTATCCGCGACCGGCTAGAATATTGAAATCTTCGAGATATTGAAGTGGTTTAGCGCGCCGTATACGCATACCTAAATACCTTCCCGTATGTGTGCACGTTACTTGTACGTTCGTTTACGCGTTTGAGATACAATATATACACGTATCCAGGCAAAAGAAATAGCCGCGAGCCTTCGCCCGTTTACGCATAGAAAAATACGCGTCCGAGCGTTGGCACATTAACGCTTAACACATTCATATCGTAAACTAACGTCCGTGGGAATTCCCGAGCGAAGCCCATTTCGATAAAGCGTCGTAACGCGTATCGCTCTCTCTCTCTCTCTCTCTCTCTCTCTCTCTCTCTCTCTCTTAATGTGTTTGTACGCACACGTGTGGGATATTGATAGCGTGCACGGCGGATGGAAAAGAAGAAACGATACCAAAGAGAGATGCGACTAATTCGAGCTTACGCCGTTATTAATTAACCAATTGCCAACTTTATGCTTTACCAGAAAGAGAAGAAAAAGAAACGCTAATGAGGATACGCGCATGTGTATGTATATACATGTGCGATAACGTCGGCCCGCGTCGTGTGAAACTACCCTTTTAATTGCTTCAAATCTCTCGTTCACACGCAAATCTTTTGTTACTTTTTATTTTATTTATTTAAGAACACCACGCGAATGATTGAAGTTGTTTTTTTACGAGATACTTTTTTTTTTGTCCTTTTCTCCTACGCTCGCGTTTACGAGAAATCGAGCTTTATCGATGCGCTTTATGAAGCTTATTTCATTCGATCCGAGTCTTTCCAATTTTTATTCGCTCGAATGAAATATTCAACGTCTTGCGATAGTTAATCGTTTAAACAATAATTCTTGATAAAATTCATCGATTTAAATTTGAACGATAATAAAAAACGTATCAGACAATTATTTGCACATTAGAGAGATTTTATTATTTTAATCGCTAATCGTTTTATCGAATAATACGATACATCAAAATGAAATATTATGTTACGGTTAACGATAAAATATAAATTATAACCGATTTACGTACAAGCAGTCTGCTTATAAAAAAAGATCGTTGGCGTTTAATCGGGCTGCAAAAGCGAAAATGAAAACAAGGCCGTAAAAGTGGAGATAAACGAGCGCGTACAAAAGGAACCACACCCCGGGAATTCTCTTTCTCTCTCTCGCGCGCGCGCTTTCTCTCTCGCGAGAATTAAAGTCGACTCTGGGTCAAGCCATTCGAAAGGGTTATACCTAGAGGAATGGAAGAGAAGGGATGGGCAATCGAATTTTCCGGCCCGACACGTTTATGTAAACGTGCGCGAAGCAATGGTAGTGGCTCGTCCGTGTATGCATCGCAAATAGGCTAATCGGCCGCGACGTCGAGAGGACGACATCGGAAATCACTCCTCTTTCGTTTCTCTCGACATCGACGCGTTAGCTACTCGTACGTATTCTCGTTCTCGTCCTATCCTGATTTAACCGAGTGGATTAACCCCTTCGATTCTGCTTTTCTTATATATGTCCTAAATAAATATGTATGTACTCGTGTATTTTTTTGTTTTTTCAACGTTTGTAACTTAATACGATTGCGCGTGTGTCAATAGACCCGTCTCTTCTTTATTTATCGGAAGGAAAAATCTATTCTTACTCACCGAAAGCGAAACTCGATACGATATGATGTATTAGCGAGCGAAGGAGCGAAATTTGAAGATTTTCACGACGAATTGCGTCCTTGCGCCCTTAAACGTATTTGATTTCGTCTGACGTAATTTTGTCGAGGTTTGGATATAGAAGAAATCACGCGGATGTTTACGTATTTATATTGCTAATGCCCAAAGTATTTTAACTAAAATAATATAAATATTTTCTCTTGAAATTAACGCTCGAATTCGTGGATAATATGTGTACATAGATAATATACGTATAGATGTATCAGACAGACATCATATATAACGTACTTTAAGATATGTAACTGTCGGCAAAGTTCTTCAAGTTTTAATTACACTTTCCATAACTTTTTCATTAGCTGAAATTGTAGTCCAAAAGTCAAAGACATCTTATTCCGTAGAGCTAACGTTTACTTTAAAATCAAATATAATATTTCGTATACTTAAATGAAAAGTTTCGTTTTAAAAATTTCAAGAAATTAAAACGTACGAACACGAATGGATTAATTTTTGTTAATTAAATAGTCGCGCAATTACCGAGTAATTTTACCGTTTTATTTAAATTAGAAAATTGAATAAATTTTTGACAATTTTTCAAAGAACATTAAAACATCAAAATGAAGTAATTTTTTTTTTTTTATGAATTGTTAAAGATAATGGATAAAAACTTGTAATTAATTTTAATGTTTCGAAGATTAATTTTAAATATAGATTATTGTATGGCTGCACATAAGAACTCGCTTATAGTAAGGGAAAAAATAGTAACAATTACTATATACTCACTGAACAATATCTCTTTTAGTCCGTAAGAAAATTAAAGTAAATTTGCCATATTGAGAGACTAACCTGAAACAACAAAAAATACAGAGACATTACTAAACCTGTAATCATGTTGATATTTATGTTAAATTGATTAATTTAAAAATATATAATATAAAATTTACAAAATTTTCCAAAAAGTATTCCGCCCAATTTTCTTTAAATCAACGGGAAATAATTTGACTCCTCAAACTCCATAACCTCTCTCAAACCTTCAAATTTCCCATCACGAGACAACCTCTCAGTATCTGAAACATCGACTCTCTCTCTCTCTCTCTTGCAAACGCAACAATTGTCTTTCGAAGAGACACGTCGTCGTCTTTACTTTTCGTTGTTTTCATCATCGCACTCGAATCAAGGGGTCAAGAGGCACACGGACACACTCGCTTCCCCTCTCGTTCTTCCTCTTCCCGATGACGAGAAAAAAAAAAAAAAAAAAAAAAAAAATAGCCCGACGAAACGAAAGAAGAGGCCGAGCTAGCGCGATATCCACACACGTGTGAATGTGTGCGAGAGTGTGAGACATACAAACGAGTCGCGAGCAATTCGGCTGGTGCAGCGAGCGCCTCGGCGGGCGTCCATGTCGACGAACCCCGATGGCCTTGAGTGCCGAGGCGACCCGGGTATTATTACGCATCCCTTTGTCGCGCCACATACTATACACAACAACGGGTCTCGCTGCTTTTTTTTTATAAAACGTCCATCTCTCGCCGCCGTCATCGACTTAGTCGTCGTTGTTTTACTACTCGGCTCGATCGAGCCTCTCTCTCTCTCTCTCTCTCTCTCCCTCTTGCTCTCGTTACAGCGAGAGAACTAGACATCCGTCATATTGGCCACTATGTGTTCGCTCCTTGAAAGCGACTCTCTTTTGGCTCTGTGTTTTCGACGTGATATTTACTTTGAAGAGAATGAGATGTAGAGAGATGCGGATACGGACGAAATGAGGTAAAAGAATGTTTTCGGTACTCTCAATAGTTATATGTGCACTTTTGTTCGAGATTTTGTAAACGTGTAACGGTGTACGGATTTTCTTTTCCTTCGCGTTATTGTAAACTTTTTCAATTTTCCTTTTTTTTTTCAGAAGGGAAGGGAAAACGTTTTAAGGTCAAAATCTATGTATTACACTTTCGTGAATTTGTATATAACGGTTGTTCAAAGGGACTTTTACGCAAAGCGTATGAAAATTATCGACGTTTGAAAACTTAATTACTTAATTAATAATTTGCCAGTTGAACTAAATTTTTTTAAAAAAGAAAAAATTAAGCTAAAACATTATAATTGATGTAAAAAAGGAAAAAAAAAAAAAAAAAAAACAGTCAGCGCGTTACAAAATGCTTTTTCTTTTACTCTCGTCGAGGTCGTTAAAATTATTCCCTATGGAGTAAGTTTCAAGTGTAATCGGAATATTGTATACAACTCGTCAACTTTATGTACTTTGGCACTTCTTTCAATAAGTAAATCGGCGACCACTTACAACTTTTGTACTTTCTTCACCCCTCTTCGCCCTACCTTGACGCATCAAAGTTTGTTTTCGAATTGTTTGGAAACTGACCACCACCACTGGTTATATATATACGTATACATATACATATATTTTATATCAGCCATTTTCCTTATGCTATTATAAGCCATTGAAAAACTTGTAAGACGAAATTTTAATATATTCAAGAGCCGTACAAGCTTGATTAAATTTTTCGTTTTTATGTATAAAAGCATTAATATTTATAGCGATTTAATATCGATCGAAATTTAACATAGTTTTTATTATCATTTTGTGTAAAAATATATAATTATAATATTATAAACAGCTGTTATTAATTCAGTATAATTGAAAATGTTACAACTTTAATTAAAAAAAAACTTGGTCGGAAAGTGGTAAAAAAAGTAATAATATGATTCAGTTAAATCCAGTGAAAATTATATTGTATTTACCAGTTTATAACGTTAAAAATTTCGAAACACGCGCGCACCGTGTTAATGTATGTTAAAAAATAAATAAGACTCGATTACTTCGCTTTGCTCGTCGATTACGGCAAACTTTAAACTTTGTTACTAACTAATTTAAAAAAATTTCAAAACAATAACTTTTTTATGGCACTTTAAATTTGTTTGCAAATGATTGCACTTTAACGATATATCAAATTGTCTATCGAATCAAGCAACATTCTAACGATTGCACAAATAATCGAACGATTCACAAAATACACAATCCATCGAAAAAATTGGCGTAAAAAAAAACGCGTCACCCGAATGAATAAATCGGCCCGCTTATCGAACAAAAAAGATTCAAAAAATTCCGAAACGTTTGTCGCGCGTATGTACACATATGTACACAATCGACTCGATGCGCAGAGACACGATAAATGCAGCGATAAGAAAAAAAAGAAAGAGCGATAGAAAGAGAGACGAGCGCAAGAGCAATGATGCTGCTGATTTTGATATTTTATCAAACTCAGACGATTGTGCGCGTATATATGTGTATGTGTGTGTGTCTGTGTGTCTGTCAATTTAGGTGTGCCAAAAGACGAAAGATCTTCACAGGTGAGAGAAAGAAAAGTACCGATGTTGCCGAGAGACGGAGATAACGATCGCGGATTCCTGTGGGGATCGACTACGAGCAAGTCGAGATTGTAAGAGAATTCGGAAAACATTCGCTCGGTGCTTGGCACGCTTTTTTTCTATTCCTCTCTCTTCCTCTCTCTCTCTCTCTCTCTATCTCTCCTTTTCCACCGAGAACCCGATTGATTTATTCGTTTCGCGTTCGAGGTTAAAAATGAACTACTTTTTCGAATTTATTTATTTTGTTTTTTTTGTTTTTTAGTAGTGGCGTTTTTTTTTTTTTTGTAAAAAAAACGGCGACTGTATAAAGATATTTTTTTTTTAATTGTTTTAGAAAAAAAAACTTTGTTTTTCAAATAACAAATTCATGTATCTGTATATTTATCGTAGTTTAAAAATTGCGCAATATCGCTTCGTGTAATGTTACTCTGGAGCCGACAATAATTTGGATGTAAAATCCCGAGACGTCAAGGAAAGGAAGCGACAAAACTATTGTTTCCACATTTTTGGCCAAGAATTTGTAGAACACTTGCCGATTAATGAAACTTTCTAATTGCAAGAAAACAAATTTATTTAAGACTAACGCGAGACTACACGAAATTCAATAAAATATCCATTATTGCAAACAACACACAGAAAATTTTCCAAACGCGAGCCCACGGTATATAGATATCAAATGTCGTACAGTATAGAATAAAAAAAAATAAAGAAAAATAATCGCGATAAAAGCATCGATGGCGTAAAGACGAGGAAAGAGAAGAAGAAAAAAAAAAAAAAAAAAAAAAAACAACATAAGCGCGGGCGTGTTGGAACGATATCGCGTATGTATACCGTGAAAAAGAAACGATTGTCTGCGTCAGACACGCACACACAATTCGCACGGATAGCCAAAGGATAAACACAACTTTATCGCGAACGAGCGAGGTAAAAAGGAGTCACTTTCGCGCGTCAATTTTTATCGCTACCGATAAGAGATAGATGTGTATATATATATATATATATATATGTATATTCAAAGTTTATAACCGAGACTTATGAGCGCCGTCGAAACGACTTAATACTAACTTATTACGATCGATAGATTGTACATATACGCATGTATATACATCGATGGAATAAAAGTCATTCACCCGCGAAAATTATTCCTTTTATCGTCGCCGCGGACAAGTGCCTCGAGATTTCAAGAGTACAAGGAGATATACTATGCGCGTATATAAAGCGTCTGGTTTCGTTTTGCGGCTTGGTTTCTCGAGCCGAATTACTCGATGCGATGTCGTCGCGATTATAACGCGTTTCTTTTTCTTTTTTTTTTTTTTTTTTTTTCTCGCGTTCGTCGACGATTCGCTTGTGATTTAAGTTACATTAACGGGGAATAATATCGTTATGCGGAATATAAAATGGGTCATGTGTGCAACCGATCGATGAGCTGTTTATATTTGCCCTCGTTTTTTTTTATTTTTTTATTTTTTCTTTTTAACAAATTGGCAGCAAATTTTAATTTTCTGTATTTAATTCTCGTCGTTATGATTAATTAATAATTTTATAACAACACAAATTGATTATAAACGTAATATTTGACAGAAACATGATAAAGATGCGAAATAATGAGATGGAATGTGTACTCGTTATTATCGATTTATTTGTTTTGATAAATGCAATTTTGAAATAATGATTTCCCAAGAGACACATTCTTTAAGAATCAACGCGATAATTCTGTTTCGATACTTTGTGTACACAAAACTTGTGATATATCAGATTGAATAAATGAAAATTTTTAACAGCCAAAAATTTACTCTTTTTATAATTTTAAATGGACAGTTTCAAAAAATATATCTTTATATATCGTTATCGTAATCATTTAGTCTAAATAAAACTAACTGATTCATTTATTTATTGAATTGAAAATTTTTAATAACCGATCAAATGTAACATCGTTATATTTACAATACTTCTATCAATCATGGGTATTAATTTATTTTCGGCCGATAAAATCTCCATTGTTGAATCCTGATAGAAAAAAAAAAAAAAAAAAAGTAATAAAAAAAAAGACATAAAAATCTACCATAATACTTTGCTTCGAGGCTGCGTCAAACGTCGCGCATAATATTTTAAAGTCACCTCTGAAAAATATTTAACCAACCGAGGCGCGCGACCACCACACCGCGTTGACCAAAGTTTTTTATTTCCATCATCTCCTCTATATACGAGTATATACATCCATCGTGTATACGACCCCATACAAAGTTAATTTGCGAGTCGAGCGAGGCAACAAAGCAAACCGCCGGTGTATGGTAAACAGTCCATCAGCCCATAAACCAGGGAATCAATCACCGAAAGCCAACGCGCTCGCTCGCGACACACGCGCGCACACGCTCGCACACTTACACAAAGCTATATATCGCAAAGTCGCCGAACTGCAGGTTAAGCGAGACCACCGCCATCGTTATACGCTCTGCACGCAAGACCACATCGTACGAGCTCTCACCCAGCCCTCATCCGCTACCCTTACACCACCCCTTCTCTACCTTCGAAGAATCGACCTTAATGAAAAAGCAGCGCCGGTCTGTGTTTGCGTATGTGTGGCGATATAGCCACACGGAAGTTGGAAAAAAATAAGAAAAAAGGTTAAAAGAAAAGGAAATTCCACGAAACAATGAAATTCAATATTGTGGACGGAAAGAGAAAGAGAAAGAGAAAGAAAAAGAGAGAGAGAGAGAGAGAGAGAGAGAAGGAAAGAGGTAGCGAAGAGAAATAATGAATATTTTAATAAAAATGCTAAAACGTAGAAGAATGACAGGCACGTGCTGTAGCGCGCTGTGCTGCTCGAGAAAGTATGGTGTACGTGTACATGTGTGGGAGCGAGAGAGAGAGAGAGAGGTTGAAAGAGGAAAAAGCCGAGGTAGTGGGAGGAGCACGAGGAAGTAGTAAAAGAGAGAGAGAGAGAGAGAGAGGGCGAAAAACGACGATAGTGGGAGGGAGGGTCGCGAGCTCGACTGGAGAGGGAAGTATATCGCGCGAGCGCGCGGGCGCGTGTATGTGTGTGTGCAGGGATAGGAGATTAGGGCGATCGTTACAACCCGAGCCAAGGTTTGGCTCTAACCTCACCTGGCCTCATTCTCTCTCTTCTGCTAGCGCGGCGCTGGCACACCCCCGTGTTGCTTCGCGCTCTATGTTTCTTTTTTCCTCTTTTTCTCTTTTCTTTACCTCTCTCCACACACACACACACACATACATACATTCGCACATACACACGTGCATACACGTAAGGGAAGCATATTTGCATGCAATCAGCATGCATGCGCTTAGAAAAAGAGAGAGAGAGAGAGAGAGAGAGAGAGAGAGAGAGAGAGAGAGAGAGAGAGAGAGAGAGAGGGGCTACGCGGTAGTCGAGCTTTTATCCTTAACGAAAATCAGTGATCCGAATGTCTCAAATAAAAAGGATGCATACGAGTATATACACGCGCTTGCGTTCGCGTATGTGCGTGTGTCTGCAAATAAGCACGTGTATGTGGTGAAAAGTACAAAAGACGTTTTCTGAAGCTTGGTAGAGAAAAAAAAAAAAAAAAAAAAAGAAGAAGAAGACGAAGAAAGAAAAGGAAGAGAGGATCTGAGAGAAAGAGCGAAGAAGGCCCCGTCGACTTTCTCACGGGCGCGATTCTTAGTAAATTGACAAAGTTTCTTTTTCGAGTTTCTTTCTTTTTCTATTCCACCGCGTGTGGGTATTCGTACGTGTGTACGACCCTCGTCCACAATCGCAACATTCGCACTTTCTCTTTCCATTGAGTAAGCTATCTCTTCTTCTCTCTAAATCTCCTTGTGTCATTTTTCCTCGAGCGAGCGAGCATTCGTACATAACTTTTTTCTCTTTTCGAAACTTTCTACCTTCCCTATTCTTCTTCTCTTTCTGTTTTTTTTTTTGTTGTTTTTTTTTTTTTTTTTTTACTTCCTTCGTACAACGGAATAGAATTTTTTTTACTCTCGATGGGTTTTAAAAAGTTGACTAAAAAAATTTCAATTGCCTGATATCTATTACGTATGTACATAGTTTTAATAAATTTAATCATTGCAAATTTTTTAAACTTTTTTAAAAGGTATTAATAAACTGTCTAGTAAATCTCTTAATACGTAGAATAAGCTATAAAATATTATCTCATAAAAATTTAATCGATAAAATGGGACAAATTTTAGTAGAGAAAAAAAAGGCACAAAATATTAAAAATAAACGATAAATTGTTAATAAACCGCGATAAGCGTAGGTCTTTAACAAAAGCTCAGCGCGTAAAAAAAAAAAAAAAAAAAAAAAAAAAAAATTGAAAAAAAAAAATAGAAAGAAATATATGCGTTAGAAATGGCCTTATCGCAAATTTACAAAACAACAAAAGCATTCGCCTCTCTCCTTTTGACGTCGACATAGCGGGCGCGCGCGCGCGCGCACAGCACTGACCCACTGAGTGCTTTGCGATTAACGACCCGTTGATCCAATTCCTCGCTCCATCTCTCGTTCGATCCATACAATTTCCTCCCTTCTCGTACTCTCTCTCTCTCTCTCTCTCTTTCTCTTTTTATCTATCTATCTCTCTCTATTTCTTTCCCTCTCGCTCAAATACACATAAATTCCCTCTATATATCCAGCATACATAACGCTTATATATCTTTCCTCCTGCTTTTCAACGGTGTACAAGGACGCTTGGGAATTTTTCGCTGCTCCGTGAGATGCACGTAACTATCTCTCCCTATCCTCTGCCGCCACCATTTCTCCCTCCGTTATATATCCCAGAGTCTTTGGCACGGTTTATCGAATTCCGTCAAAGTTCGCGCGAAATCGTCAGTGTCTTACTCTCTCTCTCTCTCTCTCTCTCTCTCTGTCTTCTTTGCTTTTTCACTGTGTTGTATCACAAAAGGGATACCGTTGTATTGCGCTTACAAACAGTGTAAAGGAAGATTATTCTAATGAATGGTTTGACTGAATTTTTCCTCTGCTGGAAAGATCTTTTTCTACGGTTGTGTGAAATAAGTGTTCGAGCTATCTCTATAACCATTATCTCATCCGATTAACTGTTTAAATGGACTTTGGTGCGCGATCGAAAAAGTGTATATCTAAAAAGTGCACGTGCAGATAATGAATTGAGAGGTCAATTTTATAAAATTAAAATTTATTTTTTTGTAATTTTGTTTTCACGAATAAAGAGGTCGAATCTTTATTTAGATTTTGAAGTTCTACTTTAATAGATAATAGTTGTTTGATATTAGCATAATAAATTTTTAAAGAAATAAGTCTTTGTAAAATGCCTGGTATTTGTCATATTAATAAACGTTACTTTAACCAACAATTTATCATTAAACGTATTGACTAAACTAAATTCATCCTCTTCGATAGATATTGTTCCATCGTTGTATTATTTTTTTATCGTATTCGGAAATTAATAATTTTATGTTTTTGATTTTCAATAATAAAAATGTTAATCGTTAATATTCAAGGGATACTTTAATATTCTCTTTTTTTTTTTCAATTTAAACATTGCCGCATATCCCAATTTAATAATATTCCCGTTAGTCGCACAAAAAAAACTGTAGCTTTAAAAAAAAAAAAAAAAAAAAAAAAAAAAAAAAAAATCCAATAATCCGTTCGATAAAAACTTTATTAAATACAGTGAATTCTTTTGTCGGAGATGCTTTAACCGAATGATAAAAAACAAAGCGACAGCCACGTAATATTACAATAGAATCATAAAAATAGAAAACAGAAGAAAAAGAGGATTACAAGAAGGAGGAGAAGGAAGAATAAAAAGTCTCGAATCAGTTTATTAAAAAGCTTGCAGTGTATACGGCCGATTAAACGACAATTTGCAAAATCCCTCAACTCGATTTAATTATATGCTCCATCGCAATCTCGGCCCGAATACTTTCTCCTCTCTCTCTCTCTCTCTATCTTTCTTTGCAAACACTTGCGCTCTCCTATCCTCGACTCGCTCTAATAAAGTGGCCTAGCGAAAATTACGCGCGTCAAAATAAAAATTCTTCTTAATTTTACGGTGCTCTTGGCAGAAAAACAATCTCGTAACGAGAGCAAATGCTTTAAGGTGTAGGAAGCGGGCGAGCGAGCGAGAGAACGATGAGGGGGGAGGAGAGAGAGAGAGAGAGAGAGAGAGAGAAAAGTGAGGATAAAAAAAGAAAAATAGGAGGACGATAGTTGTGAATTCGGTAAGCTGCCTGCCAGTTGCCAGGATATACGCCAGTAAGAGAGAGGGAAAAAGAATAAGTTGGCCGGTCGATTTTTTCCAATGAGGTTGAAACGTTGCCGCTACCGCTGCGCTTTTTTTTGCCTTCCTTTTCTTTTCTTTTTCGTTTTTTTTTTTTTTTTTGCAACGTCTCTTTTACTCTCGGCGATGCCGCGAGCGCGGAAGATCGAGTACTCGTAATCGCTCCTTCTTTTTCTCCCTCTCTATCTCGCTTTTCCATCTCGATTTCTACTTTATACGTCTCTCCTCTCTCTCTCTCTCTCTCTCTATCTCTATCTTTCTCTATCATTCTTTCTTCCTTTAATTTTTTTATTAACCGTTCTCTGCTGTGCACTTGACTTTTCTTTCGCTTTGTGCAGTTCAGCGTTCATGCGATTGTCTTTATTGTCCTTGCAAAGCCTTTCTAGATTTTTATGGGTATTTATTTTTGCTTTCTCCTTCTCTCATTTTTTTTCTTCGTATTTTTTCTTTTTTTTTTTTCATTTTATGCAACCGGAATATATATTCTTTATTCCCGCCGTATTTCATATACGTTTAAAGTTGTTGCATACGAGTTGACGTACGACTGTTAATATAAATCCGATGTCGTATGAAAACTCTTTGATGCATTGATTTTTAATATATATTTTTTTTTTTTTTTCGATGAATCTTTTAAGCGCTTTACGTTTATGCTTGGATAGTTTTAATGGACAATGTGTGGGTGTATAAAAAAATTGATTTGCCTATTTTTGAGTAAGATCGAATAAAACGAGGTTAATGTCAATTGAAAAAGCGAGCACCGAGAAATAGTTTATCGGTTGCAACGTACGCGATTAGTTCTACCTTATAAATTGCGAGTTTTTATGCTGCTATTTATGCAGAAAAATAAAATATCGCTTTTTTGTGTTTGCTCGATCGCTTATTAAAAAATTTCATTTTTATTTTCAATTTCAAATTTTCGTGTCTAATTATAGTATTTTTTGCGCAATAAAATAATCATATATACGCTTTGTGTAAAATTTAAATCTGCCGCTCGGAAATTCTACATTGTATTACTTAATACTGTCAACGTGCGTTTCGTACAAATACATTTTGCCGCGAGGCGCGTTTATTTATTTATAGATATACGCGTAGCTCGCTGTCACATTTTGAAGATTGACAAAATGCTCGCGTACAACCAATCGTAGAGAGTAACCCAAATAATATTCGAGCTGGTAAGTAATCGATTAAATTTTACGATGATTATTTTAACTATAATTTTGATAATTTTAAACGATTTTTGGGTTAATGTATAGGTAATAATAAAGGATAAAAAATTAAAGCTTAAAAAATAATTTTAATAAATACGTAATCGATTGCGCATCGAGTAATTATTTGTAAAGTACTTTTAAATAGTTTAGATAGCGGGCGTAACAAGCAATTCATAAATTATCGATTTTATGAATAATAAATAGAACGATACGTGGCAATAAACGTCAAAAAGCAGACGTGCAGCTAAGTATCAGTTTCATTCCTTTCATCGCATCGGCAAATATTATGCTTTCAGCGCGAAATTTTCTTTTCCCTTCTCTCGCTTTAACTACTTCGGATATTACGAATGTCGAGCGAGAGCGTATACATTTTCTCTCTCTCTCTCTCTCTCTCTCTCGATCTATCGCTCTTTCGGCAGCAAGCGAAAGAGCAAAACTCCTCGAACTGGGTAACCCAGTTAGGTTATGTGTGACCGGTACACGTCGCGATTAAATTTAGTCGCGGACGCATTTAGATCCTTAAAGCGACGACGAATCGCGCGCCTCGATGCTACGATGAATTTTCCGTTTACATGACTCTCTATGCATGCATAAAGAGCGTTTACTTATTAAATACAGCCGCTAGTCGATTATTTATTGTTTCGATAATTGCTATTAATTTTAAATATGTACGCGTTGAAATTTAGCTTGAAGAATTACGAGCTTCTAAATTCATTAAATCCGAAAGAATAGAGACAAGAATAATAGAAACGAAAGTTTTAATGTTAGCGTCCAGTTATGATCGTTAAAATGCATAATTACAACGCGTAAAACCGCTCGATCAAAGTTTTTCTCACTCCTCGTTAAATTAAAGTCAATTATTTAAATCGGGAAGAATAGTCCCATTAGAATTGCCGCAAAGGCTCAAAGCAACGAATTTCGTTTAATAACGGAGAAAATACTTTGGAACTTTATGCAAAAACCTCGAGTCGTCCTCATGGATCGTGGACTTTGATCGTTATAGTTCAATTGGTCCGGCTTCCCATCGACTTCTCTCCATCATTCTAACATCAAAGACGTATATAAGGCGATTACTAGTCGGTTACATCATTCGAGCCATGATAAAATCAAATAATAGTTATAATACCGTTCGAGTAGACGCTCGCTAATACTCTCTCTTTCTCTCTCGGGTTATCGAAAGTAGCAAATATATTCCGTTGAATTGAAAAGAATTCGTCGCTTCATAATTTTCTTTTATTTCTTTTTTGCAATTTTAGAAAAAATTGTCAATTTCAAATGAAATACTAATATTATTATTATTATTATTATTATTATTATTATTATTATTATTTATCAGTAAAACCATAGTATAAAACGCTTTTGAATTGCTTTTTTTACAATGTATTTTAAAACCGTGATTTCCTTCTTTTCTGAATAACTCTTTAATAATTCCAGGTATGCGTACGATCGTATTCAATATTCCACGATTGCTTTGAATACTTGGAATGTATTTAACGATGTATATCGGTATAAATATATATATATATATATATATATATATATATATCATGTTTTATAAAAAAGCCGATAATTTTTACCGACGATTTTATAAATCGTTTCGTATTCGACTGATTGACGTCGATTAATAATAGAGATGAAAATTAAGCGATTCCTAATGGTAGAATAACTAGAACGCTAGCTCTCCAGGGATGTATCCTAGGATTTTTCTATGTTTACCGAGATTCCAGCGGCATATCGTTAACCTCGAATCACGTATGTTTTACCTAACATTTTCAGACAGTCTTTGAATACACATATTAAACGTATTTTATTAATGTATGTGGAAGAAAATTAATGAAATAAAAGACACGTTAAAGGCATTACTTGATAAATTTTCATTCGTCCGAATAGAGCGCGATGAAGACGTTACTTTCATCGCCGTTCTCTCGAGGCTTAAATTTTAAAAGCCGCCTGAACGGATTACCGATAACATAATGCACGACGACGACGTCTCCGTGCACGCTCGTTCTTCGTCAAGGCGTCTCTTGTTCGGAATAAAAAAAAAAAAAAAAAAAAAAAGGAAAAAAAAAAAGGAAAAAACCCCAAAATTTGACCCCCTTAACGAACCTTTCACATTTTTATCCGTTATTTTTTTTCTTCATTTTCTTTCGTCCGTTTTTATATTTTTAAGACGGTCTTCTACTTTTTTCTTTTTTACGTTCATCTTCGTTTGTCCCTTTTTTTTTCAGAGGATTTGGAATAAAAGAAAGGAGGACGCGAAGCCGGATTTATTCTCATGCGTTCTCTTGCATTTTAAATTCAGATTGATACCTTCCTCTACTCCCACTTGGTACCGATGGTTTTTAAAATTCTAATATTTTTGAAGGAATTTTTCTTTTACGAGAAAGAGGAAATAAAATTTTGCAAAGTAAAAATTTGAAAGTTAAATCTGCAAGTTTTACCGCAGTTTTTAAAGTTTATTGCAAGTTTAAACTTAATTTTCTTTCAATATTTCGCGTCACCGAATATGAATGCCATTACGCGTTTGAAAGTTTTACATTATTAAACAGTATCGACAATCGGGTGTAGAATGAAGAATGAAAATTTCGCCGAAGATTAAATAAAACAACAAAATAAAAACAAATTTATCCGCAGGTAAAACAGTGTAAAGTTCGTGAGTTTGAAATCGAAATTTAAAGCAAAAGAAAATACCAAGAGATTTAAAATTTCCAAATTCATCCGTAAAATTAAATTCGTTAGACTCCATTACAATTGCAACTCAACAGCCCATTGTCAATTGGTTCGACCAATTCTCTTAGCTTCGTGTAACATTTTTTTTCTACTCTGCAAATCTTAACAATAATCTCTGCGTTTCTCTTATCGCGCGATTTCAATTTTACTCCACATCTTATAATTGATTCTTCTCGATCAAAAAAAAAAAAAAAAAAAAAAAAAAATAATAATAATAATAAAACATTCAACGAAACGTTTTAGAAAAAAAATAATAATAAAGGGAGGTCGCGAGGTGCACCAAAGTGCCACGTGACAGAGCTCGATTCTGGACGAACCGAGGCAAGGAGCGGTTGAACGTACGCGACGCTGGACGTACATATTGATTCATGGGCCAGTAGCGGCACTCGGGGGAGTGGTATGTGCATTCGTTGCGAGTCGCCCGAGTCACGCGAAACGACGCGCCGCCCTTCTTTCGCCTCGTTCAACTTGCTGGGTGTGCATACTTCTTTTTTGTCTGCACATTAGCGATTTTTCTCGTTATTGTCTGAAGGTGGAGCTTTAACTTTCGAATTTTGTAGTTTTTAGTTTTCACGACGATACGGTTAACTTTGAAATTGGGTGAAATTAAAACGATTACCCTTTTGAAAAGCGACAGATGATGGAGAACGTTGAGAAAAATTCAAAGACTTGTTTAAATATTGCGTACGGTTTTGAAATAACTTAGAAATTTTTAGTAAGAAATATTAACATAAGATTTTATTAAACTTTAAAATGCTTTAAATTTAAATTTTATCCTTTACATTATCATCTTGCAAAATATTCATAAAAATGAAAAATGGACTTCATGAAAATTCATTATTCAGACTTTAAAAAAAAAAAAAAAAAAAAAAAAAAAAAAAAAAAAAAAAAAATAAGTTCTTCGGCAATGCAATGTTTCAATGTCCAGATTTTAATAAAAAACGTACAAATATATATATCCATCGACGTATATCTATTTCATTTTAGATAAACGTTCTTTCGCTAATGCACACGACTACATTTTTTTATCCCACGTGAAAATTAAGTCAGTTTGTCGGTCGAGTTGATTTTAAAGACATGCGCATATATATACTCTAAAATGAAGAAGAAAAAAAAAAAAACGAAAAAGTTACCGGTACGTGACCTATTGCTTTTTCTCACGGATGGATACGTGCCCATATGTCTAAAGATTTTCACAACGCGGCCAAAGAGAGACAGAGAGAGAGAGAGAGAAATCGAAGGGCGCGCGCGCTTACGCTCGTGAGGTATAACGAAACCGCGGAATGGGAATTATTGTAAGCATTTTACGTGTGTCAATGAGAAAGTTAGACGACTAAAGTTTGCCGTTGTTACGAGGAAAAGTTTCGTTTACACGCAAACTTATGTCTATTCACGGAATCTAGCGAGATTAAACAAATTACAATTAATACTTTACGGCTTCGTGTCGTTAGAACGTGTTTGATTAACGCGAGTGAAGTAACGCTTGTTGTTATTATTTCGAGCGTTGAATTTAATACAGCCAATAATCATATCGAGATACGCTGTTTCGTATCGGAAAATTTAGTGATTATTTATAAGTAAAATAGCGAGACTCGTAAAATTTGTGCATCGATCGTAAAATTAAGAGAGTATAATTTCGTTTGCAACGCGATACCGAAATAAAAATTTTTAAACGAGGCAACTGTAGGCTCGTCGGGCAATAATTCTTTTCCTCCGTTGAAAAGGTGAACGAGCGCGAAAGAATGAGAAAGATATATAACCCAGACGAGAAAGAAAGAGATGTACGAGTATATATTACTGGGCGAGGCTTGAAAAGGCTAAAGAGGCTAAAGGCTCCTTAAGAAAAAGCGAGCGGAAGATCAATGCGAAGGCGAGAAAAGTGGAAATTGAGACGACGGTAAGAAAGAAAGATAAAAGCGGGAAGGCCGAGAAGCCTAAGCCTCTGTGCAACTTCAATAGGAAAGAGCGAGGCGAACAAAGCGACAGGGACGCGAAAATTGTAGTTGATACTGTAAATGCTATGTGAAGGAGAGATAAAAAGAGAAAGAGAGAGAGAGAGAGAGAGAGAGAGAGAGAGAGAGGAAGACAGTAGTAGCATCAGAAAGAGAAAATAAAGGCATTGAGAAATGTTTCTTCGTACAAATACGTCAAACTAACGCATTTTCGTTTCAGTTTTTGGAATACTTTCTTATAATTTTGTTACGGTTATGTTCGCAATATATACGAAAGAAAATTGAAGTTCGTAAACTTCGAGATATTCTTAGAGATGCGGGTAATTTAATTTATTGCAAATTCAAAAGATATTAAAGATGAAAAGGAAAGAATCGCTTTGATTAGGGCACAAGAATCAGAATTACATAGACGTATGAAAATAGGTCAAAAGGAAACAAAAATTCCTAACTTAATTAAAATTGCAACGGATGCGGAGTGGTGATTAATTATTTTATATAAATCTTAATAAGACGAGGTACTTTGTTATAATAACATCAAAAAATATATACCGCGTATACATCGAGCACAATTAGCGAGTCGGCGCGGCTTGAATGAAGTTTCGTTCCCCGCGTAAGCGCGTGCGCAAGAAAGCAAGAAAGAGAGATGGAGATAGAGAGAGAGACAGTTACCGGTTAAATAAAGGTTAAATTTTAAGGACAGCAAAATGTCTCGCGCTGCATAAATATTGGATAAGCAGCGACAGCAGCAGCAACGCCGGCGCTGTAAACAAGCGAAGCGGAAGAAAGGAGAGAGATGGAAAGGAAGTATGGAAGAAGAAAAGAGGATACAGCAAGAAATAAGCAAAGAGAGCGAAAAAGTTGAAATAAAAGGAATATCTTCGGATAAGGAGTTAAAAGCGAAAGAGATAGAGAGACGGAGAATAGATGGAGAATAGTAGAAAGAAAAAGGAGACGGAGTAAGGGGTTTCGAAAACTACGAAAGCGTAAAATAGAAGATTCGCCCCCAGACCTAGATCGAGAAAAGGAAGCAACCAAGAGAGTGTAAGAGACAAAGTGAAAAAAGTCGGTACTTTATACGGCAGCGCTGGCAATCCTGTACCGAGAAACGTTTGAACGGGGGTCGGCCAAGAGTGAGTAAGAACGATGCACACACACACACACACACACATACATACATACATACACTCGTAAATACGAACGAATAGATCGCAAGGGAAAGGAAGAAACGAGGACCGAGGTAGGAGCGACAGGGAAGAGGAAGAGAGAGGGAAAGGCTATCGCGCAAGCCGAAGAGAGAGAGAGAGAGAGAGAGAGAGAGAGAAAGAGAGAGAGAGAGAAAGAGAGAGAGAGGGAGAGAGAGAGGGAGTCGCCGCCGCCGCCGCCGTCGTTCGATCAATACGGGACGCATCTCCTTGCCAACACGTCGCCGCCACCGCCGCCACCATCGACGCGATCCTCTCCGACGACTTTGCCAACCAAGATCTCCAAAGCGTGTATATAAAGTACATCCATTCCTCTATCCTCTTTTTCTTCCTCTAACTCCCTTCCTTCTCCTTTTTCTTTATCCGTTTCTCTTTTATTATTTCGCTATCTCGAGAAAAGAGCCGCCTATCGATTTTCTTTAGTTTATACGCCGCCGTGTAACCTCCTCCTCGCATTTTTCTCATCCCCGCGTGACGCGAATGCGCGTGTTTACGCGTATACTAAACGCGACGAAAGGCGGATCGAGTGGTATAAGGACGAGTATGGGTACGACGCGTTTGCGCGCACCTAAACTCGTTAAGCGTACGTCGGCGTGTACTTATGCGCCGAAACGATGGCTTTTGTGCGACACGGGACGCTCGCGAAAGCTGATTTTGACTGCGCCGTCGGCGTTGGTGAACGGGTTGTTGCACAATTACCCGAGAATTTGCGAATGGGCGAGAACGATTCGCGTAATGGGGATCGAGCGGCGCGAGCGGACAATGACGGTAGTAACGGTAATGGCCCTTTGTATTCCAAAAGGCTTAGTCGCTTTGCGTCATCTACGCACGAGGGATGATTAACGACGCAGCGATTATACCTGCGTTATTTCTTTTCCCAAAAAGACTCGAATCGAATTGGAATTCCCGATGATTTCGAGATCGTACTGTAACAACGAACGAGCGAGATGCGCGCGAGTCACGGCGTTTTTTAACCGTCGATGTGATGGAAGTTGAACGAGCGAGATAACTTATTCAGTGGTAAAAGGCCGGGAGTGTTCAGACACCCAGTACACGTGCACTCGACTACTCGAAACGCGTTATATATCACCCCATCGTAACTTTTTTCCGGGCGTTCAGTAGGTGCGCGAGAGGAACCGTATACGAAAGATCATTGCGTGATTTTCCAAACGAATAAGGCGAAGGGAAAAGGCTTGAAAGGTAGTTTTTTCGGTGGATATTGTTCGTACGTGCCCAGAAATTATAGCGTAAAACTTTATCGTCCGTGCTGTGTTTACTCCTTTTCCACTGGGGCGTTAAATTGAGAAAAAGGGGATGCTTTACCATATTTTAACATACTGGTATATATATATATATCTGCATATTTCCGGTCATTTTCACGTTACTATTTAAATAACAAAGTTTATGCATCGGAAGAATGGCAATTTTTATGATGAATTTTCTTTTCTTACCTTTATTTTGAAAAACTGAACTAGCTAAAAATATGTTATTGATAAAAACTTCGTTAAAATTTTACTAAATCGTAAGATTTTTTTCAAGCTTATCCTAGAAGTTAACAATAATGCAGGATTCGGTAAATATATTTTTTTTCAATAAATGTTCCAATAAAAATCCAATTTTCCCATATGAAATCTATACCAATAATCAAAACTACTTTTTAGCCACCGATAGAAAAGAAAAAAGAAAACGAGCTTTCATTTTTTATATGATCCTTCAACGAGCGATAACGCAAACCTTACAAGACAGTTCCAAATTGTACAAAACGATAAAATCACTCGACCGTGTCTTTGACATTCCGGCGGCCGACGAGAAGGACGCGAGGAGCGAAACAGGAAGAGAAGAGAGACGATTTCGCAAAGAGGAAGGAGCGGGCAATTCCGACACCGAGGGTATAAAAAGAAACAGAAAGAAAGGGACAAATCAACGGAAAGAGAATTTTAGTCGGACACTGTGCACTGCACGTATATAACCCATTCTACTATATATAACCCGTAAAAGTAAAGAATGCCGTTTGTTTGTTAACGCGCCCTCGGAAAGCAGACGGCAAAGGGTGTAAGGACGAACGAGGGAACGCAACTGTAAGCTTTCCCAAGCATAGCTGCGTAAAATCAGAGAAAGAAAAATATAAAAGGAATGATAAAGAAAAAATAAAGGACATTTTTACGTGTATACATATGGATACGTATGAAATCGATTGTAAAGGTTTATTTCAATTGGAGATTTCTAAAAATCCGTTTGGAGAGATTTTTTGACTTTTAGGTAAAACAAAAAAAGCAAAAAAAAAAAAAAAAAAAAAAAAAAAAATGAAAATTAAATAACGTTTACGGATGATTTCACTCGCTAAACAAATCACCGCCATTATTATTAGACCTGACGCAATCAACGCTAAATATGCGCATTATTTATTTTATATACAAAGTATCTCAGATTTTTAACGATGATTTCATTATGATTATTTATTACATACAAAGACGCATTGTTTTCTCAAAAGTATATATAATCGAGGTGAAAACGTGACGACATTTATTACAAAGTAATGTTTCTTAAAATAAAACGCGTTTCATGAACAAGCAACGAACTACGTCAGTGTTATGCTAAATCGTCGGTGTGTCATAGTCGATCATTATGTCAGAATATGTAAAACATTCTCTCTCTCTCTCTCTCTCTCTCTGACTAACAGTACACTTTTTATTATGCTAGATCACCTAATCTGCGTAACTATAAAAAATATATCTTATTTTTTCGCAACGTTCGAGATTAACTTTCTTCAACGACAGATCCGAATGAAGTAACGTTACGTTTTAGCGCTGGATGAATAAAGTTGCTTTCAATTAATCTAGCTGTTTTGTTAATATTTCAAATGATTTATAAAAGTGTGCGTTCTTTTATTTGTGCGTTCTTTTTTTTTCTTTTCTTTTTGTTCGCTACAGTTTCGATGTAATACAATGATTGGCATGTTTTCGAAGAACGTAAAAATTGAAGAAAACATTCAATGAAGAGTTACTTTTTGACTTTAAATAAAAATCTTAATACTATTCTAGCTTGGATAAATTGTTTTTAAATAATAACGTCATTGAATTTGATTAACATTTTTTTGCAAATCGATATCGGAACATTTTGGTAAATCAAATTCTTAAAATTGTCTTAATTTAATTTTTTTAGAAATATTTAGAGAAAGATTGATAAAAATTCGACTTAAATTGACTAGCTTGATTATTTTTTGTTTGTTTTTTTTTTTTTTTTCAATTTTCTTTACCAAAATCAAACAACGAGATATATGCGGAAAAAGCAACGGCGATAAAGTGTAAAAAGAAAAAGATGAATAAAAAAATAAAGAATCCAAAGCAAAAGTAAAAAGGGTTTGTGGGAACGAAGTCAAAAAGCACCGTTCCATAACTACATCCCCGCGAAAGCGCAAAGCGAAGATTTTACAAAAGAAGCATAAGAGAGGGAGGGTGAACCAAATAAGAGTATACGCAAGTGCAAGTGTACGTGTATGTGTACGTGTACGTGTACGTGTGTATGTGAGTCTGGACAAAGGCAAGGGCAATAAGTCGACGATGCCATTCCGTCGAGTCGTCTGTGTGGCAGCGATATACCACCCTATACACACTGGGAGGTCTAGAGGCTCGCGCATGTCCGACCCAATTGTGCCGGTCTATTGGAGTTTAAAGTGAGAGCCGCGAGAAGCGCGCACTGAACTGTATATCTATACATCTTTTACGTACATGCATATACGTACGACGATGATACTACGCGCTCGTAATACGTCGAGCTCGGCTTTAAGGCCGAGAGAGAGAGAGAGAGAGAGAGAGAGAGAGAAGCGTTAACGCGCAGCACCGCCTTAATAAGGGAGCAAACCAAAGAGGAAAAAAGAAGGATTAGGTCATTGATGGCAGGAGAAAAGAGAAAGAAAAAGAGAAAGAGAGTGAGAGAGAGATAAATGCTAAAGAGAGCTTAGGAAAAGGAGTCGACGAGTCTCGAGCGACTTTCTCTTGGCGCCTCTATTTTTCTCCCCCGGTTGCGAGATATATTGGGGATTCGCAGTAACGTTTTATACGAGTTCTATACACAAGGCTACCCGTTTAGCTACTTCTCTTCACGCTATATTTTTCAGTCAGCCATACTGAGAGATATCTTACTTGTTATCTCTTACTCACTTATTTGCTCATGTGCAATTTTCTCATTTTATTTTTTTTCGTTTTCGTTTTTTTTCTTTTAATTGCTTTCATCGGGAGAGCTGAGAGGGAATTTCGCGTTGAAATTTTAATTTTTTTTATGCGCTTCGGTGGAGGTAGGCTTTTTCATTGGTTTTCCAAGATTCCAAACTAAACAATTGAATTTTTCAAGGACTTTTATTTCAATGAAACGAATTCTACATTTTTCTTTTTGATTCATGTGTCGGTTATTTTTAAACATTTGAAAAGTATACATTTTCATTGTGTATATATATATATATATATATATATTTAAATATCACTTAATAATATATAAAATGTAAAAAAGTAATAATATATTTCACTTCGTTTATTATTTAAGTATATAACATATCGTTTTAAATTTAAATTTTGTTCAGAATTTATTTTTACTTTTAAATTGTTACAATGAGTGAAAAATAGGTAATAAAAGATACGAAATAAAATTAAAAATTTTTTAATGAAAAAGAGAAATATAAAGCAAACATAAAAAATATGATGAAAATGAAGTACATTAACGCTAACGTACAAAAGGTTAAACGTGAAAATAACTTTCAATTGAATAAATTTAAAGTACACAGGTACAGCGAGAGGAAATTGAGGTTTAAGCCCTTAAATATATGCAATCTAACCGATCTCGAGAATAATCTACTTACGGTAGGTTGTTGTTTCCGAAGTTTGGAGAACAACTATAGCCAGGGCGTAAAATCTCGAATTTTCTGTACATAAAACGATATATACGAGCTTGAAAATTAAATCGAATAAAAGCTTCTCAAAACGATATTACACTCTCGAAAAGTTTTTGCGCGCTCATTATTTTCAATACATACGCCCCGGCGAACGCGTGTTTCATTGTCGCGACAACCTATTTTTTTTTCCATTTTTTTTATTTGTTTTTGATTTTTTTTTTTTTTTTTTTTTGTCGTTGTTCGTCCCTGAAAACTTTCTTTCGGATTTCTTTTTTTCGAAATTTCCCACGAGAGACCGCAACGTCTTTTCATGTTTTATTCACAAATTGAGCACCTCTTTTTCGTTATCGGACACTCGGCTAAATAAAACCTACTTTTTACATTTCCGTTATCACTGTACATTATATTTTATCGCTCGTTCGTTAACTGCGGAATTTCAAGAAAAATTACATCGTACGAAGAAATAATTCAATCGAGAAAAATGTGAAACGCAATCGTTTATTATTAATAAACCTTAACCGAATCGATAAACGTTAAATATATATCAAACATTAAATTTACAACGGATAATTTTCGATTCGATTCAAGCAAATCCTTGAGCATCTTAAACCCCTCCGCCTCGGCATTCATCAAATGTATCGGAAATATGGCGCTAATGAGGTGATCTCATAATTCAAGCGCGCATTGTATCGCGGTTTAATCATAGTAACCCACATTTCGCTATATACCCGCATACATATATATATATATATATATGTTTTATCTAGTAAAATGCGATTCTCTCTTTCTCTCAGCCCTATTGTGAATGCATTATACGGCGGGTGGTTCGCTTCATTAAAGTTTTCGTGAAATATGGGTCATGTAAAACGTCCGTAATACACAAGACTCCTCTTCTCTCTACTTAGTTACCAGAGGTACATTTACACTCGGCGCGTATTACCTATGCTTATATATACACGTATATGTATACGTATATAGAGAAACGCTTTCGTTCTAACTCTCGAAAATGCGCTCTCGTGAATTTCTTCGCATTTACGTTGCAGCACCATCAACGTCTTTATAACTTTCGAGTT
Source organism: Chalcis sispes (assembly GCA_949987625.1). NCBI lineage: Eukaryota > Metazoa > Arthropoda > Insecta > Hymenoptera > Chalcididae > Chalcis > Chalcis sispes. Next base: position 4,105,451 of record OX465096.1, read on the forward strand.
AAAACCACGATTATTATCTCTTTATCTCGCGCCTTCAATTATTTCTTCGTCTTTGTCGAAAACGCTAAAGTTTTACGCACTACTTTTTTTTTTTTTTTTTTTTTTTTTTTTTTTTTTTTTTTTTTTTTTGCTACGAAATTTTACCTCGTGATTACGTATTTTGCGTTTCTTCAATCCTGGTTTAAAAACATTTGATAAAATATTATTTTCCTTTCGCGTCCTTCCTCATCTCTCTTCTCCCTTTCTCTTTCCGTTCGCCTTTCATTTAATCTAACACAAGTTATACGTATATGTACAATATATAGAATAGCTCACGGGAGTATATCTGGCATTGTGTGCCAAACGTCGGTGGTCTCGCGTGGGCGCGGGTATATAGAACCAAAGGCGACACAATGTCGGATATGGGATTAGAGGAGAGCGGAGCTCGTCGCCGCTCGGCGACGCTTCTCCTCCTTTGTGCGAAATCGACGGACCGGCAACGGCGTCGTCCTCGTCGCTGTCGTTGCATTCCTGCTCTGCCTAAACTTATTTCTTCTCCTATCCGCCTACTTGTGCATTATGCATTTTGTTTATGTATATCAACGGAAGAAGGAAGAGCTGACCGCGATGTTTAACGAAATTAATGCTATCTTTTTTTTTTTTTTTTTTTTTTTTTTTTGTAGTTTTCCTTGGCGAATTAGGAGGCTTTGTTAAATTAGTCGAAAAAAAGGAAGGATTACTTTTCTCTTTACAAAATAATATACATTACGTTTGAAAGAGAGAGAAGCTTTTTTTTTAATTTCTTAATTTCTTATTTTATGAATAAAGTGAGCTTTTTGTTAAAATTAACCTAATAAGGTAGATTTCGAAGACGATTTTAAAACCATTGTCACTTTGTAAATCTACGATAATATGCTTAACCCGTCCTTCAATAACCACGCAAACTTTGCGCCGCAACGTAACGCGAGCAAAGGAAAAGTCAAGCAATAACGGAAAATCGTTGAATAGGCACAGTTATAGAAATCCAGTAGTACACACGTACACACTGAGAAACACACACACACACACACCTAACGCTGATTTGAATTGAAGAGGAAAAGAGAAGGAGAAACTTGGAATGACTGCGCATGGTACATTGACGTACGCGCGTGTTTTATGCCGTTTTATAATTAGAGTGACGATTGTTCGCGCGCACTCTTGTATAATATACCTACGAGTATATATATAAAAACCGAGGATCGCATTTCAAAGCGAATTTTTTTCTGCTTTTCGATTAAACGATCTACGATTAGCTCAATTACATTAATTATTAAGCGAATTATAATGTATATTTGATTTTCTATTTTTCGTATATATTAATTAATGTATTTGAGTATAAAGAAATTTAAGCTACTTACATGATTTGTCTAAAGCGATATTTTTCTTTTAAATGCTTTGTAAAATATTAAAAGGCTATTAAAAGTAACGAGCGAGGAATCGAATACAAAGAATGAAATTTAATTTACAAATTATTGTCAAGTATACAGCCCACTTGCATTAACATAAGTATATTAACGAAAATTATATTTCAGCATTTATAATAACGAAGCGCGCCAGATATATCCAGACAAGCTTCTCTTCATTAACTTAAAAATCCTTTCAGAGAATTAAACGAGATGTTTGAGTCACCTCGATTCACCCTTGCTCTCTCTCGTTCGTTCTTAAAAAAATTCACCGCTGTCTGTGCTTCTCCACTCTGTATTTAATTATTTTTCGTTTCTGCAAAATTCAGAGAGAAAGAAAGAGAAATGATAAAAAAGAGGTATTAGCCTACAGTGGAAAAGCGAAGAAAAGGAGTATAAAAATGAGGTAAAAAGATGCACAAAAGCTTCTACGTACAGTAGAGTTGAGTCGTAGTCTGGAATACGAAAGAGAGAGAGAGAGAGAGAGAGAGAGAGAGAGAGAGAGAGATAAAAAGGACGACGTTGTAAAAAATGCCCGGAGGGAAAAAAAAGCACGAGAAAAGAAAAAAAAGGAAAAAAGCTCGAGAGATATCGTTGTCGTCTTCGATTCCGTAGATATAAAGACGCGGTAAATGTAAACACGCGAGAAGATGCAATACCAAAGCGCGGACTCGGATTAAAAGTGACACACCCTACTGACTGCTTCAAAGATTCCGAGGGAGTTGTTTACATTGTTAAATTGAAAATTTTCGAACGGAGTGACTTGGGAATAAGCGTAAGCGAAATAGCAACGCGCGAGTTGGTTCGTTATATATATATATATATATATATATATATATATATACACACGCGCGTCGATTGATTTAATGCGAATTTTAAATTGACGCGCGAGCTTATATACGCGAATGAATTATTGACGTAAGAAATGGTACGGATATTTTTGAAATTACTGTACTTCAAAAAATAGATATTTCCTTGTCACGTGTTGGATGTATGCATAGTAATTAAAAAATTTTTACTTTGGACGGATTTATAATGTAAAGAGCAATGAGTATCCATAAATTTTGCCGTCGATATTATCCGATTAACATTTTATATATATATATATATATATACATATGTATCGATTAAATCCTGCTGAGCATTATAAAAGATTGTTTAAACATTTAATTCCATGACGCATTCTGTTGAAATATGTTTCAGAAAAAATGCGTCATTCGCGCTTCGTTAACGCAAACTTTTACACATACTTGACCAATTTTTATTACTGGCTATCATTTATAGCTTAGCTAGCGTAAAAAATATAAACCAGACAAGAGAAGGAAGAAGCATCTCGATGACAGGACGAGTAAAAGCGAAACGCTTTAACTTTGCGACCGATCGTATAAAAATATTTGTCTAGTACCGGTGGGGGTAATGCCGAACAACGGATTAAATCAAATAAATCAATCAACGCGGCGCGTTTGAAGTGTAATTCAGACGGAAGAGGAGAGACAAACCCGTTAGAGAAGCGACGTTACAAAGTCGGACGCTGTAACGTCGAGCGAAGCTTTTCCATCCCTTTCCCGCTCTTCTCCTCTTGTTCTTTTTATTTCTGGGCCGCCGTTTATACGTATCACCGGAGTCGCGCTCCAATTCCAATTCATTAACGCCAACCGCACCGATTCCCGATCGCTTATCTCGAGCGAACAAAATAAAAAGTAAAAAAAAAAAAAAAAAAACAAAAAACAAAAAAAAAGAAAAGAAAGAAATGGGAGATAAAAAGGTAAAAAAAAAGTAATCTTTGATAAAGTCAGCGATAACTAGCGCATAGCGTAAGGGCGGAGGCGGGCTACAAAAATAAACATTAATTTGGCACGATAGCCATTAATCAAGTGAATTGCGATCACCGCGCACATGAAATTCCACTCTTTTTTCTCTCTCTCTCTCTCTCTTTCTTTTCACGATGAGAAAAATTCGAATCCGGTATACCACCTCTGAGTTATTGCCACGCGACGTAAGCTAATCACCGCGGCAGTTGTATAAACGCCGAAAGGAAGAGGAAGAAGAAGAGGAAAAAAAGTTAAACGAACAGCTTTCGAGCCGCCCGAGGGATGTATATAGAAAAGAATCATCAATCACAAACGTTTGAAGCGATTTCTAGCGAGGAAAGGAAAAGAATTTTTCTTTCTAGTTTTTTTTTTTTCTTTCTTTCTTTCTTTCTTTATTATTATTTTTTTTTTTTTTTTTTTCTTTTTTACCGTCGACAACGAGGTCTTACCGAGCGGCGAAATTCACCCTCGCGCACGCGCTTAGGAAAAAGAGAAGACGATGCGTAATTTCTCTTTAACTTCCGCGCTTTCATGAATTGAAAATTCCGTCGAACGAAGCAAGAGAGAGAGAGAGAGGGATTTTTCCGAGTTTTCTCCCCCACGCATCGTTTGTACGAGCTTTTTCTTTCGAATAAACTTTTTCTTCGAAAGTATAGGATATAAGTGTGGGTAGGTGTATGTACATCGTGTATCTCGTATGATAAGTTGCTGTTTAATATTTTTCTGGATTTTGATAATATTTCGACGTTTTCGATTGACGTATTTATACGGGGTTTCGTTTTTTTTTTTTTTTTTTTTTTTCTCCCGATACCACGAGGGGATTCGAGAGAATATTTACGAGTGCTGATGTTGTTGAATGCGTCGGCGGAACGTTTTAGTTATTCAACGCTCGAATAACGATATCGTCGTCGTGATATTATAATTTTCAAACTTTTTCGAAGAGCGGAGAGAAAACTTTTTTTAAGAAAAGTTTTTCCGTATAAATATTTACGATTTTATATTTATTTATTTCTGAATTCTTGATAAGTATGTATAACATAGGCTTCAAGCGCAACGTATATCTTTAAAATAACGGTAATTAAAGATCCATTAAAAACAAAATCGATCGACGGATAAATCTCGGAAAATTAAAGTTATGTTTGAATGGAAACAATTGTAAAAAATTTTATTAATAATAAAGATTCTTTTATAATAATATAGATTCTTTATTACTACAAAGATAATCTTTTATTACTTTAGAAGCAAGATGAATTCGAGCAATTCAAACGATGAAAAGGAAAATCTAATGGTTTCTTTTTACAAGGAAAATCCGATCGTATTGAGTTCATTGATCAAAACAAACCAGTTATTTATTTTTTTTTCTTTTTCTTTTATTTTCTTTCATACCAGCTTTTAAAAAGTTCTACGATTGAAAGCTTTCGCCAATACGAATAAATTAATTTAGAAAAGTCGATAATAAAATTTCCATGGAAATACTATTATTAGTATATGTAAAAAATATGCAGAATAAAAAAATAGAATATTTGTATTTATTATTTTTTTCTTATTTATTATTGTTATTATTATTATTATTATTATTATTTTTTTTTTTTAAAGCAATTTAACTAAAAGCTTGTTACATTTGTTGATTTAAACATGCGCGTGCGAAGTGCAACTTTTTGCAACTCCAACAAAGTGCTTTAACGCACGTGTTCCACTTTCATACTATTTTCGTATCTCTATTTCCTTTGTTAAACTCGGTATATTGCGGTGATTCTTTTTTATTTTTTATTTTTTATTTTTATTATTATTTTTTTTTTTTTTTTTTTTTTTTACATATTTAAAATATTTTCGCATTTTTCGATTCGCGTAAGAAATTGTACTAAAAACGATTATATTTTCATTAAAATTTAAATAAAATTAATTCAATGATTTTATTATCAATTTGTACGTAAAAGCGAGTACGGAGCTCGTCACGCTTTTAATTCTGACACAAATTTTATGTACAACGTAAATACATTTCGATAATAATAATAATAATAATAATAATAATAATAATAATAATAATAAAGCGGATTCAACAATGATAATAACGACAAATGCATTATCAGAAAAAAATACACCAATATAGCCGAGCGAAAAAAAACCGCGTACACTTAACTTAAATTTAATGTAAATCATGCACGACATATTTTGAAATTATAAACGTTAGAGAGTCGCAGGAATGGCAACGATTAGCGTTACATGCACTCGGATCGGCAAAGACGAGACGAAGCAAATAAGCGCGTACGAAACAAAAGCTGAATGGCAACGGGTAGAAAGCTAAACAAAAAAGTTGATAGGGAGAATGCAACGAGCGGTACGAAGAAAAAAAAATCCGCGCGGAATGAACTTGCGACATTGCGAAGAATGCAAGCCTCGCGGTAAGCCTCGAGCATATACGCACCGAGAGATGCATACGGAAAAAGTGGAAATGAGAGAGAAGAATGCGAGGGAGTAGTAATAGTAGCTGTCGCGAAGTGCGACACCGATATGTTCTCTCGCTCTTTTTTTCTTTTCTCTCTCCTTAGGCGTTTACTTCTCTCATTCTCTTGGCAGGTTCCCTCTTAGAGTTAGCTTTTTAAGTCCGCTTTTTCTTTCGCTTCTCTTTTGAGCTATTCACAAAGAAAGAGAGAGAGAGAGAGAGAGAGAGAGAGAGAGAGATTTTGTAACCCGTGCTTTTTCTGCGAGAAAAATTACTTGATTATCTTTTGCCTACTTCGCGAAAACGAACTGCTCTCACCTTCTGTTTTCTCACTCTCTTTCTCTCTTTTCTTTTCTTTTTTTTTCCAAAATAAAAAAGAGAGAGAGAAAGAGATAATTTCGTTACTTTGTCACAGTATTTTTTATTTTTTTTTAAACCTCCGAAATTTGTTACACGTTGATAAAAGTCCAACGTTGATGTTAATTGGTCAAAGCAACGAATTCCTCGATTGATTATAAAATTTATGAAGTAGGTTAAACGATGTTTGAGCTTGAAAATTTTCAAAGATACAATTATAATCAGGTGTGCCTTAAATATTTTCTCATTTTTTTTTTTTTTTTTTTTTTTTTTTCGTTTGTTTACTTTGAATTTATATATGTGAAAAAAATTATCATTTCAATATTTATGCTTTCCAACGAAAAGCGAATAAATTTTCAAAGTATCGCTATCGCGTACATCGACAATTTGTCAGGCGATATTAACGAAACTTTACTCAAGCGTAACGTATTTATCCTGGAATAGCTATTATTCGTACCCGTTATTTAAATAACCTGAATAAAACATCGAATTTTAATAATTTACATTATAAACAAAAGCGGATTCTCTTCGAGGTAAAAATTTTCTCCAAATTTCACACGTATTATACTCGCGAAAAAGAAACGAAATACAAAATGAAAAAACTTTTCGTGTCTTTGTACATTAATTAACGCGTTGTGCGTCAATCTTTACACATACATGTATGTATATATGTATATACGTGTATTATCAAGATACGATAATCAACATGTTACCATCTTGATTAATAGTTGTTTATAGAGCATAAGCGTGCGCTAGTAAAGTCTTTTCTATCTCTCTTTTTATAACTCGAGAAAGAAGGTAAACGAGTGTGTATAAGATGCAAGAGAATTTTAGTTTTCGGCGCAAGGTCGTACGCCGATACATTATATAATAATTGGACGCGGGCTCTCAAAATGAGTTTGTTGAGCTGACTCTACATCGTTCGCAGTTTCGACGATTAAGCGGCCGTCCCGTTGCCGTTGCGTGTTTTAAAGCGAGCACGCGGTAATGTAGCCACCGCCGGGGATATATTGAAATTTTTGGCAGAATCTCAAAATCAATGCAGGCGCACGAGTGTATTTGCGTGTTGCGTGCGCATGTGTGAGTGTCTGTGTGCCGAGAAGTGCCAAAATACCGATCATGAAAAATGTACGAGCTTCGAACGAGGAGACTTTTTTATTTATTTATTTTTTTTTTTTTTGTTTTTTTCTCTCTCTCTTTTTTTTTTTTAATTATTGCGAACGCGTTTATGCTTACGAGTATATTTTATTCTTGCCGACAAATCATCGCTAGGTTGTAATAGTCAATATGTATCGTTTGACAAAGTTAAAAGAAAATAAAAATAAATAAAATAATTGTGAGATAATTATTAGTTGAATTTCGCTTACTTTAAAAAACTAATTTATCCCGAAGACGTGGGATTTTTTAATAACATGCATATATATACATGTAACTCACCTCTGATCCACGTGTCTACTGCATTTCATGAGAGAACGAAACTCGTCACTGGAAGTATCAAGGTGATTATGATCTGCGTCACTTTTTGTACAACATATGGCCGTAGTTTGATATACTAGAACTTTTTCTGTAAAACAACAAAAAAAAAAAAAAAAAAAAAAAACAAAAAAAAAAGAAAAAAAAACAAAAATAAAAAAAGTTATTTAAATGGCAAATAAACCTTAACGTTGATATAATGTTTACTCGCAAATTTTTTACTCTAACTTATAGCGGTATTTAATAAATAAGTCGTAAAAAAAAGCATACAAATGGAAAGTGTTAATGGAAAAATAAAACTGAAAAAAAGAAAAAAAAAAAAAAAAGAATATGGAAGCAATAATTTTCAATAAACTTTAAATAACTCCCGATAAAATGTGAAAACAAAATCCACATTATGATCAAACTAAATTCGAAATCCCCGTCAAAATATTCCTCCCTCCTAGCGTCGCGTTACCCGCTAACGAGAAATTATTCTCTCTCAAATTGTAAATTTCATTATTTTACATACGCCCGGTGGAAAACAACAAATGATGAAAATAAGAAGAAAAAAATGTAATAAACTTAACCAAAAAGTGAAAAAATGGAAACGCGCGCGCTTGAATACGGACAACGTTTGAATAAATTCGTACAGTAGCCGCATTATCCCAAAATGCCGGGGTCACTTTTTATCTCGGCGAAGAAAGAAAATAAATGTAGAGAGAGAGAGAGAGAGAGAGAGTAATGTCGGACATCCAAAAGTCACATGCAGTTTTTCGTTCCTCCTTCTTCACATTATTCCACTCGTGCACTTCACCTCCGGGCAGTGAAATAATTTTGCAGCGTATTCCGCTCGCGTACGAATAATACACACATGAGCACACGTATAATAACGAATAATACACACATGAACATATACGTACACATTTGTACATAGTCCTCGAAAAAAGTGCAAGATAGCTCAGCGCAACGATGCAAAAACTTTTTATTTTTTTTTTTTTTTTTCCTTTTTTTACATCCACTTTGCGTTTCTCGTGTACTCGTATGTATATATATATATATATATGTATGAAGCACCTTCTCTCTCTCTCTCTCTCTCACGCTTTTTTTTTTCAAAACACGAGTAAGAGAAGAAAAGTTACCCTCCTTCTCCCTCGACGTTTTAATGAAGACTATCCCCGAGAGAAGATTATTAAACGCGTAGTCTATGAAAGAAAAGTCGAACGGTGTAGTTTTCTGTCACTCTTGATCTCGCTCGTTCTTTTTGTCTCTTTACGACGAGTTTGCGGCGCTTGTGTAATTACAGTGGTTTTCATCTCTCACCGTAAAGGAGGGAAAGAGTGAATCACGCGTAAATACACGAGTGTATAAAGGTAGTGCTCCGGTGCGATATGTAAACGTCAATCGATTCTCAAAAAACAGACGCTTTGTAAAAATATGAAATTACGCGAGAGACGTGAGGTAATGACACGTGTAGAAAGAATTACGTTAAACTCCCTGGCCGTCTTCTTCAGTCTTCTTTTGCGATTATTGCAAAACGAGATAGATAAGATTAAAACTGTTTACATTTTATTCTCAGCGTAAAGATAAGAACTCGTGTATTCTCCATTTTTTACCATTTGTTACTGTTCAGTCTCAGCTCTCTCTATTTCTCTATTTTTTTTTTTTCGTAACTCTTCTTACCTCGTCTACCAATAAAACGATATCCGGTAAAATATTCGCTCGATGTTTCAGAAAAGAATGAAGAGAAGAAAGACGTTTCTTCTGCTTTTTAAAGCTTTTACTCGATAACTAATATATTACGGTTGAGGCGTACCAGTTTTTACGCGCATCGAAGCTGAAAATTTGCGAGCGACTGTTTTACGGACGAAATTAATTCGATTAAATCAGCCGTAAGGTAAGCGATCGGACTTTTTAATGGATTAACAATGAACAATGTCCAAGGTCGAAGTTTAACCGAATATTCGTTTCGGGAATGTTTATATTTTTCTTAGTTCTACCATGCAACGCGATCGTTAATCTTCAGTTAGCGATACCTTGAAAATTCAGGGTTGGAATATACCGATATACACAATACGGTGAACAAGCAATCGGACTTTAAATTTATTAAGCTTACCGTACGGAATAGGTTTATAAATTGCGATATAGAACCAACGTTTTTCCGGAAAAATCGTTATAAACGCCGAGAGTTACGAACTCGTTAACGATTCTCGTAAAAGCTTCGTTGAAATCATCGCCGTAATAAAAAAAGAGAGAGAGAGAGAGAGAGAGAGAAATCTCAAACACGCACGAAAAATCTCTCTCTCTCTCTCTCGTTTATAAACTTTAAACGATCGCGACCGCAAATATAATATTTATTCGATTAGAGTTAGTATACAGCTATACAACTCGGTTAAACTCGATGCCCCAGACTCGATAAACAGACGAATCAATGACGTGACGCGATGATCGCCCTCGAATTTAATCACGTTTCTTTCGCCATTCTTTTCTTTCTCCTTGCGTTTATCGTCTCTGTGTATTTGTTCGAGCGCGCGTACGCAGAGGTGAGCTCCGAAATATATTTTTATACCAACCGATTTAACCGCGTGTAAGTGCTAGCGCGTGTACAAGCTCAAAGTTTACGCAGCGGAGTATCTAATTCTTCCGGATGGTCTTTCGAAAATAGCAAAAAAGCCATTATGCCTCGTCGAAGCTTTACCTTACCGACGATTATATACCGATATAATGTTCGACCACATGAAGCACGCGCGCGTAAGCAAGTGGAGTAAGAATTTCAACAAATATTATTCGATTTTCTGCTCGTCTCGTTTTACGATACGAGTGAGAAAGAAAGAGAAGGAGAGAAAAAGAGAGAGAGAGAGAGAGAGAGAGAGAGAGAGAGAGAGAGAGAACGAACTGTGCTATATACTTGGTAACTCGGAAATTAGCGGTCTTTGATCAACAAACCACGAAATTTCGTTACCAGTTTAGTTTAGCCAGTCGCCAACGCGCACATAGTCCTCAGAATTTTATATTTCCTTGTAACACAACGAGAAAAAAGAGAATAAAAGTTTGGGAAAAATTGACGGGGGGGAAGGCAGGATTATAGTTTTGTGTACCTTTTTCCTTTCTATTTTTCTCGTTGTTTACACGTTATATCTCCTTGTCAAAGGGACAAAAGTTTTTCGCGGTTAAATTTTTTTTTGTTTTCTTTTATACCGCGCAAAATTAGGTGCAAAGTTTTTAATCAATTTAAACTTTGCATATATATTCTCACGATTTATTTATTTTACGTTGCCGGTACACAAGAGACTGTTTAATCGAGGTTTACGCGCATTATTTTTACCCCTTATTCATTCTTTATATTTTTTTTTTTTTTTTTTTTTTTTTTTTTTTTTTTTTTTTTTTAATTATTATTGAATACATGAAATCGATGAAGAACGCTTTGTAGAATTACGGCTTCGAAAAATATTATCTTTGGTAAGAAAATTGTGTGAGCCCCGATGCGTTTTAATGCACTCACCCTCTCTCATCGACTGCGCGCGCTGTCTCGGTATCTTTTTTTTGTCGGTATGAATTATGTTTCACGTACACACATATAAGTGCTTATATAAATACGTGTGCCGTGAAAGCATTTAAAATGAATTATTTCATCCTTGAAGCGCGAACGAAATGTAAAATTCTATTTTCTTTTGCTACTTAAGACGCGCGTTAAGCAACGTAAATATTTTCATCGACGGTATTATACGACTGTTTTCTAAAATAATTTCGAGCGCGCGCAAATTGAAGCAAAAAAAAAAAACGAAAAAAAAAAAACGAAAAAAAGAAAAAATAAATACATAAATTCGCGCAACTCGAGCATCGTAAAAATGACGAACATTCCGCGAAGACAAAAAGCAAATGTACAAGCTCGCGCATCTCGCGTATGAAAGATATATAAATAATGAAAAAGTCGACATTTAAAATCCATTAAAAATCTCTCATAAAGAAACATCTATAGTAGAACACCTTGAAGCAGTCGTTAGAGAGAATAATTAACTCAATAATAAAGGAGCTACAAAAATGCAAAAATAATCATAAAGTGTACGCGAGAGAGAGAGAGAGAGAGAGAGAGAGAGAGAGAGAGAGAGAGAAAGCGCATTCGCTCCGTCAAATTTAGAGAGCCAGCGACATATACATATATATATATATATATATATATATATATATATATATATATACACACATGTAAAAGTAGCCACGCCTCGCGCTAGTCTATATAAACGCACACCTCGACGGATTTTCTAAGCGAACGCAAGCACCGGCCTTTCAAGGACGGCTTCTCAACCAGACTGACTTTGGCGGACGAGCTTTTACACGCACACGTACATACTGCACTTGTGCATATATACACATTGGCAATTTTCAAAGAAAATCGAACGAGATTTTCTCGCTTGTCTTATGCTGAGAGTAGGAGATGTAGATTTATGCGCGCTTGTTTAGGAATTATTTATTTTTTAAGCGAAATATTTTAATAGATCGACCGATTTATGAATATTTTTCACTTTCGTTGATGTGGTCGAGTTGATAATCGATCGTTCGACTAGTCATTTTAACGAGATGAAATTTTCGCCATATTTTCATGTTATGTACGTTAAGATTTGTTAATATTTTACGAGTACATTTTTTCAACTTTAAGATGTTATAAAAGTTAAAAATTAATCTAAAATATATAATTTAATAAAACCAAAGAGGAAAATTATATATTAAACGTCAAAAATTTACTGAATTTTTCAATGAACTTGGGCACTTACAAATTTCGATAACTTAGCCTAAAAGCGTAAAGAGAAGAAAAAAGAGAGAAAGCAAAGAAATATCAGTCACTCTTCCGTACATTGAAGAGTTTGAAAAATTCAAGCTTTCGATAAAGAAATCAATGGAGGCTACATGTCCGGGAAAGGATGACGCAGAATTCTGTCAAAACGAAAAGCGTCGTATGTACATACGGATGTGCGCAAAGGATATAACGTATAGGCTTCGAGCCGTCGGAATCATTTTTGTTCGGACGATTCTCCGGTGAATTGAATTATTTTCGCTTTACAGAATTCCGACTGCACATGCGCACAGAAACACCTTAGCACATGCACATACAAATGTCGCCTGGATTGTGGCTTTCTTTTTGTCTTTAAAAACGCGGCACTTTATTTTTTCTTCTTATTCTTCTGTTTTTCATTCATTCGAAATCGTAGAAGCAAATGTATCGCTACAGTGAAGTTATGAAATTTGCGGAAGAAATTTTCTTGAATTGTAACGATATTTTTGTACAAGCGGCCGACATAACTTCTCGCTTCTCATTGCTTTGTATCAAATTCGTTAAGAATAAAATTTAACTACTCATAAACATAAAACAAATTCGCTCGAATAACTATATTGGCTTATCGTTAAACTCTTTTAATAACGTCATTTTTTTTTTTTTTTTTTTTTTTTCTAGTATTAATAACTCGCAAACTTCACGTCGAAACACTTTTAACTAATCCTGTAAATAAGTTTTTGTAATGCACAAAGTTAGACAAGCTGATTAGTCTCTGTGAAATAAGGCAGTGTGCCAATGTAGAAATACATAGACACGTACATGCGTATATAAACGCGACACTCTTCATTTTCTTTACGTCACACGTGCATTTATAATTATTTAATAATAGAAAGACAATTATTTAAAGACATTAGATGATCGATATAACTATGAAATTCATTCTATATAAAATGATAACACACGCGCGTATATTTTCAACATCGAGGCTTCGTCGCTCGCAACGACGTTGACGACACTTTTGCCTTCGCGTGTCGTTGTGCTTAATCGAAATTCAATCGTTATACCTTCCGTATTTTTTCTCCTAACCAGTCAGGAAATAAAAGTACAGCCTTTTTCGTGCTCTCTCTCTCTCTCTCTCTCTCTCTCCACTCATTAGGCGCTCGGAAAGATTAATAATAAGAAAGTACCGAGAGACGAAAACCGTATAAGCGCGATAAAATAAAAAAGTAAAGCTTTTTTGGAGGCCAACCAATTAGCTCTCGCGAGCCCAATTTCACGTACGCCTACAGGACGATGGTCCCGAAGCCAAAGTAGGTATACACACGACCGCGAACGTACGAGTAAACTGTACTTTGTCGCACGAGACGACGACGTTCGAGCTCACCGCTTGGCAAAATCAATGCGAATCGCGTCTTGGAGATTGGAAATCGAGGGAAAGATTTTTTTTTTTTTATTTTTTCACGACAAGATGATTTTAAGAATGAACATTTATTTTTATTTTTATTATTATTATTATTTTTTTTTTTTCCTACTTTATCATCTTGGATTTATTCTCGTGAATGATACTTGAGTATAGAGTCGCGTTGAATTTTCATCTTCGTGGTATATATTTTTACGCGCTTTGGTAACGATAGTTGAGTAACGACGAAAAATATTTTTCTTAGAAGACATTTGTTAATGATAAATTAGATTTATTACATTTGTTAACAGATTTTTTTTTTTTTTTTTTCCGAAAACAAATTGATCGATAAGTTTCGAATACAAATACGAGACTGGAAATACACGTATAAATTTTTGCACAAGCTACCTCGTCGACATATGAAGTGTATTTTAATTTATTTTGTTTTTTATTTATTTTTTCTTTAATAAATTGCGTTATTAAATTCGTTCCCGTAAATTTGCCTTTAAAATATCAAACAAACCGAAACGACGAAAAAAAAAGAATGCAAATATTTACACGCGAAATTGACAGTTTTGTGAATCTCTATTTTCATATATTGTCGAAAAGAAAAGAAAAAAAAAAAAGAATATTGAAATACACGCGAAATTGACAGTTTTGTGAATCTCTATTTTCATATATTGTCGAAAAGAGAAGAAAAAAAAAAAAAAGAATATATTGAAACTTGAAATATTTTCTCTTTTTCTTAATAGTAATTAATTTTCTCGTGCGTAGAAAGATAAATTACGTGTACGTGACGTAAGGTCAACGTACGGAAATTATTTATGTGTATCATGAAACGCCGTTGCAGTATCACATTCTTAACAAATTATTTCTACTATGTGCTCTTCTGTTCAAAAATTATTTTTAATCAATTTTCCACTTAAAAAAAAAAAAAAAAAAAAAAACGAGAGAGAGATCGCTTCAAAACTTATCTCAAATTATTCATTGCGCTTGAGAATTATAGAACTTAAACACATTTCGTAAACTTTAAAAAAGTACAACATTCTCTTCTCTCTCTTTCCCTCTCTCTCTTTCTCTCTTACAACTTTTCTCTCGTCACCGTCCTCGCAAGAATGTCGATGATGCATACAGACTCCCTCTCTCTCTCTCTCTCTCTCTCTCTCTCTCTGTGTCTCCCTACTATTCCGCGAGTGCTTCGGCCGCGAGGTCGTCTCAAGCGAGGAAGAAAAAGGCGAAAAAAAAAATAGCAAAAGTGAGAGAGAGAATAGATAGAAGAAGTTATTTTCGTCTTACCCGTTATACCTACACATTTAATTTAGGATTTGGGCTTCGACTAGACAGTCGCCGCCGTCGCCGTCAACGACGACGTTGGCTTGGCAGCTCGTGTCTCTTGGCAACTTTTCCTCTCACCTCTCTCTCTCTCTCTCTCTCTCTCTTTCTCTCTCGCGCGCTTTAACTTTTTTTACCTCATCTCCATAGTTTCTCATAATCTTGACGACGTGCGCGTTTTTCTCTTTCCCTTCCCCTCTCTCTCTCTCTCTCTCTCTCTCTCTCTCTCTCTCTCTCTCCTACACATGCTGTTTTCGTTCTGGTATACAACGCGCGTGACGTAAATGTACGCAATTTTCTTCCTTTACATACGTTCCTATTTTTTTTTCAATCTCTTTATTCGCGTTGTTCCACATGCGCGCGAGTTGTAGCAGTCCATTACGTCATGCATCTAAATAAAAATAATAAAGAGCGCGAGGTAGGTCGTGAGAAAGAGAGAGAGAGAGAGAGAGACGGGGGGGGATGGGAGACTCGCGCTCGTGATCGTATATTGTATCGTCGCGCTAGACAGACGGGCTGCCTCTTACGTTGATACAATCTTGTTTTTTCTTTTTCTATATTAGCGAGATGAAATGCTTTTAGACCGCGGCAAATTTTTATGTACGATAAATCGATTCGATTAATTAATATCATCAACGAAGATACGGCAATGTGCGACAGAGGTAGAGAAGAGCGTCAAAACTGATAACGTAGATAAAGATATTATCTGCGGTGTGCATATTATCAAATGTGACTGTCATGATCCGTCGTGCGCAATATGTTACACATCGCGTTACAATTAAGCTGTTTACATCGACCGACGCGTATATTTGTGTTTATTCAATTGTAAGTATTTAATAAAATAAATTTATAAGGAGTAACGAGGACTTTGATCGACTTAATTTTGAATATAATTATTTAATTTTTTTTTTTTTTTTTTTTTTTTTTTTTTCGTTTAAATTTTATTCAATTATACGGCCATATGAAATGCGGAAGTATCGTATTTATAAATTTTACCTCAAATAACAATGTGCCAACGTCGGACGACATATTTTTTCTTTCTCTCTCTCTTAGATTTCAAATCCTATGCAGAAAGTAAAATAAATAGCATCAATTGTAACGGATATAAACGACCTTCTTTTATATAAACAATGTACAAGGACAGTCTTAATAGAGCGAAGAGTATAAGTACATAAGCGTGTAAGAAGCAAATCAGAATCACGGCTGTCCGATTAATCGCGAACTCTATTTACTCAAGCGTTACGAAAAAGAAGAAGACGCACAAAGTGAAACGAAAAGAAAAATAAGGAATTCGCGCAATTTTTCATAAAAAAAAATTTTGCAAGGAATATTTATCGTTAAATTCAATTTTCAGCTGTTAAAAATAACGTACATACCACATTCTATAATTGCGTGTTGAAAGGCTTAGCAAAATCTTCGTTTCTCGTCGTTTTCTTCAAAGTATGCCTGCATGCATCCATTATACATAGGTACACACAATAACGAGGAGCAAACTCGTTGAAACTTTCCGTGTATCGTTTGCGTTGCGTTTCGCTCTCTCTCTCTCTCTCACTTTCCATTTCTCTTGCAGTATAGATATGTGGACATAATTTGCGCGTCACGAGAAAGAGAGAGAGAGAGAGATAGAAGGAGACAACGAGAATGACGAATTCACCCTTCTCGAAAACTATGTACATGTTAGTTGCGAGCGCGCGCGCATTAGATTAGTCCTACTCTCGAAGTCACGTGATGCCGAGGAAAGCCGAAAGAAATCGCGTTAATGTATATATACGTAGATAGCGCGTGTTTTTTTTTTTCGTACTTTATGTACGTTATAAGCGCGCGAATAGTGACGAGCGTTGGGAATGGTTTATAGTTTCGCTTCCATCGGATGGAAATACAACGAAGCGATATGATTATCAATTTCAATGTCAACTTGAGGGATTCACGATTGAACGGAAAAAAAAAGAATTTGTCAAAAGACTATTATAAATTGTTTTTGTACTTCTTTTCATCTAAGGCTTCAAATAACAAGCACATAAAAAAAAAAAAAAAAAAAAAAAAAAAAAAAAAAAAAAGGAGTAGAATGAATGAAAAAATTTCCCAATGAAAAATCCACAGCGAACGGTGAATGGTGCCTTATAGGACATACACAGTCGCACATGTATCTACAACTATTTATAGAGATAATTATGCAGCCCGCACGCGCCAAGAACGGACTACCAACTCGATCAATTCAAAGACCGTGAGACCTATACTGGAAAAGAGAGGGTCAGAGGGAGAGAGAGAGGGAGAGGGAGAGAGAGAAAAAGATGCCGGTCGAATCGAATGTACCGTACTATACGCGACCGGTAGCAACTCTATGGCAATCTACATACTTTACACGCTCGTGCACTCATACATGCATAAACAGTAGTTATATAATCATCCCTTAACAGGTAGCGCCCCGCGCGTCTGCCGGGAATTTCGGTGTCTGCCGTTGATGACGTTGCGAAACGTTCTGTTAAATTTCTGGGATCGATGCTAATTTGATACGTCGGCTTTGAATATCCTGTAACGTGCATATCGCGCTTTGACGGTTTACTATTATAGATGCGCTTCCTTTCTCTATTCTGATATTGATTCTCTGGTATTGAAATTTTCTTTTTTTTTTTCTTTTTTTTTTTTTTTTTTTTAATTTTTTTAACGAATTTTTTAATATACTATTTTAGAATTAATTTTTGCTTGATTTTTTATGAAACGCGTCTTATTATTTACTTTATTTAATAAAAAACAGAAACTAATCAAGATTTATTTATCGTAGATATTGAAGTAAAAAATAAAGGAAATGAACTTTAACACAAATAGCAATTGCTTTATTTTCTAAGAATAACAAAATTTATTTCGATGCGTATGAAAATATTAATGCGCATCGTTAAACCCGACAAAATCCAACAATTCCCATCACTGGCGTTACTTCGTTTTTGCTAGAGCACAAAACGCTTCGACAATATCTCTGTTTCTCCGTCTCGTAGATTTTACAACCTCTCTCGTCGCTCGTTAATCTTTCGAAATTACATAGTTTCTCCTTTCTGTGCGAAATATTCGCAATCGGAATCAATTTTTTCCATTATTATTTATTCTCTCCTCTGTACCGATAAAAAGAACGTATAAAAAAAAAAAAAAAAAAAAAAAAAAAAAAACAGAGCGCTTTATCGTTTCGTATCGTGCGAGAGATGCAGAAAGATCGTCGATATGAGAGAGAGAGAGAGAGAGAGAGACGACGACGTTAAATCGTCGTCGTCGAGGTGGCCGTATTTTTAATTGCGACATCAAAAGTCCCCGCGCGCCACCGGGGCGACGACGATGTAATTTGTGCGGAAATTTCACGCGCGGTCACGAGGATAAAGCGACGGCGATCGCCCGTGCCAAAACGTCTGGTCGAACGATCGCTCGCGCGCGTCCGCGTGATATTATCTCTCGCGTAGAGGCTAGGCTTTATTTTTTCTTTCTTTCTTACTTTATTCGCAAGCTTAGCCGTACGTACGTTTATTTTTTTCGCATATCGAACGATATCTCGTTTTACGTAAATTCGTTCGTTATCGTTCGTGCTCGCGTTGGCGTACTTTTTCTCTTCTTCGTTAGACAGGTTCGCGCAATTGTGGCGATCCTCTAAGATTTTACAAATTTCGTTAACCTTGCCGAGTCTCGACGACACATCGCGCCGGTCGTTTTAAATGCCGATATCTTTATATTTCACGGTCGCGACGGGCGATTTATATTTTGTGTATTATACGGTACAAAAGTTATTCGGTTATGTAGCGAACGAGTTGATTTGAGGCTCGTTAATTATCCTCGTGTGCCCTGACTCTTTGCGTATACGTATAAGTATACGCGTCGTATCAATTAAAAAGTTATAAAAATAAAAGCAAATTGAGGGTACCTGACGTTGTTGTTAAAATTTATTTTTAAATGTAAATATGTATAGTTTATAATGCCGGCCGTGCGACCGTAATAAATATATTCTTAAATTAAAGCCGATATTTTTAAACTTACCGTACTAAAAACAACTGTGTAAACTTTAATGGCATTATATATTTAAAGCGTTAAATTGTTTGTTATACGTTTAATTTTTATATTTTACCGTATCGTTTAAATCGAAGCATCGTTTCTTATAACTCGATCTAAACAAAAATATCGTTACCTTGGCTCTCGGAGTGTTTTTATCCTCTCGTATTTGTGAATCGATAAAATTAAAACGAAAACAAGAAAAGAAACAACGCAACGGTTAATAAAACTACAAGTAAAACTCACAAGCGGTTCGTATACCGTAATTCAAACAATCCCGTAATAACTTTTTCAAGAAATAGAATAGTAAGATATACTGGAAAAAAATTTTTAAATTTTACAGCCAAAGCGAATCGCTAACGAATCGTCCAATAAAAATACCCTCACCCTCTTGCATATCGATAAATGCGTTAGATAGTATACATATAAGATATATACGAGTTTCTTTTTTCAAACTTTTATTTCAAATCCCCGCGAACAAACCTTCGATTCATCGAGGCAGTTTATACCCAAGAGTCGAGAAAGAGAATCAAGCCGCAATCAAACCGACGAAAGGTTTGTTATACCACGGACTGGCCGCAATTTTAAATCGACGTAACCGCGTAGGTATGAGTTACGTTGAGCTATTGCTTTATTTTTAAGGGAACGAGAGACTTTTCACATTGTTGAACTTTTTAATTTACTGATTTGAGCGGGGATTGTTTTCTTTTCACTTTTTTTTTGTTTGAGGGATAAAGTAACGTTTAATGTATTTAAATGTATATTTGTCAGTTTTTTTTTTTTTTTTTTAAATTTATTTGATTTTGAAAATTAGAGCGAACTATAATTTTTATTTTAAATTGTTATATCATTATCTAAAAATAATTCCTAATAACTTAAACTCTCACTCGTCATCAATATTTACCGCGATCATTAAGAATGGAAACGCAAAACAGCAACTCGTATAAACTTGTAAATCCGTGCAACTATGTACATTTCTCTTCCTTTATCTCTCTTTCTTCCTCTCTTTTTAGCTGATAATTAATTAATCGATTGGCCGATTTTAATAGATTATACGAGCGACTGGAGGCTCATACAATTTGTTAGCGGTAGTAGGAACGTCAACGACGGAGGCGGTGGTGGCGACGACGGCGACTGCAGCGTTAATGAAATTAGCAAGTCGGCCGTGCAATTTTAATTCGACGCCGAGCGAAGCTTTAATTAAGTATCATAATTTTGCGATTGCGACGGGGAAAACTAATGCAAATAGAAGAGAAAGACGGAAGTATCGATTGTTCGTTAAAAATCGCGCGTTACGAGTGAAATCGTTAAAAAGAAAAAGAGAAAGAGAGATAATCCGACGAATCGTATTTTCTTCTTTTTTTTTTTTTTTTTGTAGGGCTTCCTTCATCTCGTAATTCTTGAGGCCGTGACACAACGTACAATGATATAATTGGTGAATTATTTTCTTTCTTTTTCGTTTTTTTTTTTTGTTTTTTTTTTTGTTTTTGCATTTGTCGATTTGTGTAACGCTTTCAATGTTAAATATCCTTTGTATTGTACGTGATTTAAATTAAATAATTTGATTAAAAATTTTAATATTATTTACATATTTAGAATAAAAATTAATAAGACGATCATTTATATAAAATATTGTCTTATGAAAATAAAAAGATGAGTAATAATTTTATAAATATAATATACAACAATACCTTCTCAAATTATCGACGTTCGCTACTACGAAAATATCGACATTACATAACGAAAAATCTCAAAGGCTTAAATTAATCGTAAATATGTCGGTCAAGATCTATAACTTCGCGCAGATCCATTAAAAATAGTAGCCCTAATAACCGCGCATGAAAGATAAATACGAGGTGTCCAATTCGTAGAAACAAACGGCGGTGCGTTTATAGATACGCACGCTTCGTCAACTCGGTTAATTCGATAGATCCCATCAGGCAGAAAAGAACGAGGTAGTTTCTTCAATGTCTCGGTCGCGCGGTATATGTATGTGCATTCGACGAAATGAGAAAAAAAAGAAGAAGAAACGACCGAATGCTGCTGCACAGTTAATAATAATTATACGTCGGCGCGTTTTTTTTTTTTTTTTTTTCAAACCAACTCGTCAACGAAACGAGAATGACAGTAAACGCGTAAACGGAACACGTGCGTGTGTAGGTCGGTGCGCGTATGTGTCCTCGCAATCGAAACCGATCGATTATTCAATTAATGAAGTCAATTATTCCATTTCTCGAGCTCCCTCTCGCTTCTATAGAATCGAATAGCCATGGCGTAACGTATACACGTTAACGGACACGATGACGAGCTTTTCCGGTCGGATTTGCGAATTTTCCACGCGTTTCTTGGAAATCGCCGGGCAACGAGGAAAAAAAAAAAAATTACACGACACGGGACTGAGAGAGAAAAATTGCGGATGTGGGTAATCGGCGGTTTGGCGAAGAATCGACGACGTAGGAAATAATTGGAGTTGAATTATAACAAAGAAGGGAGAAAGAGAGAGAGAGAGAGAGACACGATTGACATAACGAAATTATCTACGTCGTTAATTGCTTGAGGTTTTTCGGTGAAATTTTCGCCGAGGTAGAAGTCCGTTTGATTGTATCGCGTTGTGAAGGGTGAATTTTTAATTCCGCCGACTATTGTTAACATTAGTTTTTTCTCCGACTCGAAATTATTTATGTATGCGTTTTTCGTGGATTCTCATTGACTCATAACCGGTTTATCTTTTTTTTTTTACAACTCACGCGGTAACATTTATCAACGCGAAAATGTTATATTTATATCGGTTAATTAATATGAATTGCTAAACTTTATCTTCATTGTTCACAAAGTAAAATAATTCATGCGATAAGTAAAATAATATTTATCAAATTTATATGTATAACGAAAAAACAAAAATTAAATGCATCAACGTTTGTGCGCAATTATAGTCGATATCGTTTATATTATTAAATTTCATCAAATCAATTTTTATTAGAAAAAAGAAATTGATTTAATTTCGCTACGCGTTTGGAATTTCAAAAGAAACAATTATATGCAAAACGATTAATGCCGCTTTTAATAATAAATTTTCATAGGAATTAGCATGAATAATCGACGCTTTACTTTATAGTCGATGCATGATATTTGTTTTCTGTATAGCCGGTGATCCAAATAATGAAAATTATGAGTATGTTATAGCGAGTTTTTATTTTCGTTTAAAGAGCAATTTATTTCGTAATTTATTGAAAAATTTAATTAATTTAATAAAAACGAAATTGTATTTGTTTTTCAATGCTCCAATTTTCAGTTTAGTTAAGAAAAAAAAAAAAAAAATTAAACGTTACCGTTAAAGTAACAAAAGTATCTAAATTGAGAAAAAATCAAAAACAATTTTTATCACTTTAGCTGTTACAAAAAATTCGTCGAAAATAATAATTTATACAAAAATACTCCACTTCCGACTCATTAACCGTAGACCAAACACACTATAAATGTATATTTGAGCACACGTCTTCAAAAGTAAAGGATTTAGTCAGCCGTTATAAGCGCAACGCTAGACCTCGAGGACCGAAAAAGCAAACATAAAGCATAAGCGTAGCTTCCCCTTCGGTACATCGTATCGTCGATCTACGTGAGAGAGAGAGACAGAGAGAGCACGAAAGAAAAAAAAAAAAGAAAAAGAAGGCGAGTTAGCTAGGAGCTTTTTTTCTTTCTTTCTTTCGTGTAGCGCGAGCGCGAGGTAACCCGGAGCGAAGGCGGCCATAGAAAAACCGGCTCTCGCGCGTGAATGCACCGATTGACAAGGGAGCAGCGAGGGAGAGAAGCGAGGGGAGGAAAGTGCAACGTTCTCTCTCTCTCTCTCTCTACTCTCATCGTATCTCGCGCCCTTTGAGCTCGTCGCTCGTGTTGCACCTGTGCGTTGACTTGGTTGTACCGTTGCATCTACCTGCAAATATGTGTGTACATAACTTCAACACGGATGCAACGCGGATAAAAAGACTCTCTCGTGTAAGAGAGAGAAAGAGAGAGAGACGAACCGTGTATTTCTGACATGGATCCTTATGGCTGACCTGGTTATCCATCGGTATAGTCTACCCAAGAGAAAGAGAGAGAGAGAGGAAGAGAGTAAAGGAAAGGAGATACGAGAGGTCTTTTTCAACGGCCTGAATGTGCAGAGAACTCGCGCGTGCGCCACTCGCTTGCTTCCCGTGTAAAAAGCATGTGAACGGGTGCGTTATTATATACACCTGCGATAACCTAATTCAATAGCACTCGCGCGCGCTCACGGGTACACCTCCGACGCTCTGCTCCTGCTGCTCTAAAACTTCAATTTTCTCCACTTATATGTCTCTCTTTCTCTCGCTCTCTCTCTCTCTCTCTCACTGTATTTGTGTAATGTATATGTATGTACACATGTGACGATAGGTAATGTTGCACACCTCGAGAGTGCGTAAGTTTTACACGTGTAAAAGGGTGCGTTGTGGATAAACGGTAAAAAATTGTCGTTCGTCGGATCGATTTCGATTTTTAATTGATATTTTTAACAATGCCATTTACCTGCTGCGAGATTATATGCATGAAAAATAAATGGAACCGCGAAAACGATATAAAACATTTCCATTTATCATCTTGGGAATTAAACGACGATGATTCGTCAAAATCGTTAATTTTCTTTTTTCATCCTTTTCGCATACGTACTTTAACATCGCGCCTGCATATAAATACAATCGGTGTAAAATTTCCGGTGAATTCCCGGGAGGCTATCTCTCCCCGGCCGTCCTCTTTCCCCTTCTTTTTTTCCCCAGAGCCCATCAAAATTCTCGGCCCCGTTAAAACGCGATGCGCAGAAAGCACACAATGCGCTTGTTATATCGCTTTCGGTGCGAGTATTATTCGAAAGTCGAGGTCCGCGTTATACCGGCGTTCTATTTGCAGCGTGGAACGTAAAAACCGAGCGGCGTAAATATGCGCGCGGGATCCGCCAGAGCCATTTAAACGTACATCGTGCTACGTTAACGTTAGAGAATCGGTAACTTAATCTGTCGTTGAGCAGTTGTATATGTGTAAGTACAATCGACGTTAAATTCTTTGCGCTTTCTTTTTATTTTCCTCTTTTATCTTCGTTTTTGAGTTTATTTTTATAAATTTATGATTCTTATTTTTTTTTTTTTTTTTTTTTTTCAAATTTGAAAGAAAAAAATTTTAGAAGATATATATATATATATATATATATATATATTTTTAAATTTAGAAAGTTCTAAGCTCATTTGCATAAGTAAACAAAGGTAATTACGAATACATACGTATGTAGGTATCTTAACAAAGCCAATGCATCTGTAACTTACCTGTAACAAAAAAAAAAAAAAATATATATTATGACACCATAAAATATATAAAATAAAATTAGAAACGATCTATTCTTATTTTTAAATTATTTTTAAACATTAAAGCAAAACTATTACTTCCGCGAGATAGATGGAAAAAAAAAATCACAATAAAAATTTACGATATTGTGTAACCTTATCAGAGAAGGCAAATATATAAATATGCCGCCGGTGAGAAATTAACATATTTCGTGAATAAAATATCAAAGAGGGCTTTAAAAAATTTTATGAGAATGCAAAAGTTTATTCCAATTAGTTAACGCATTATAACTACCGCTGTTTATAATTTATTTTCCAGTAACACGTTACGATAAATTAATCGATTATTTACTTGTGTGCGAATAGCTTTTTAAAATTTTTGAAAATTTTATTAAATATTAATACTTTTACAAATATTAAAGTTTCATTAAACACATTGAACATCTTTTACACAACCATTATTTTAATATTTCCTTGGAAATATCACGATATTTTAAAAAAAAAAAGAAAGAAAAAAAAAATAGATTCGCGTTATTACTCATATAGAAAATAATAAAATAGATCAGACGACTTATCGATTAGCGGAGGCTAAGAAAAGCTATTTTTCGACAAAAATTTTTTCTCGCTGATACATGATTGATGAGTATTTTAAATCGACGATGACGACGACGACGACGACGACGAGGAGATATATACGAGGCGACTTTTATCTTTCTTTTTTAGAAACGTTCATTCAGCTAAGATTCTCCATTATCTACTATAGAGCCGATCGACTCTACGCCCACGCGTCTACTTTTAAAAATAGATAAGTTAAAATCCTTTCTCATTTTTTTTTTTTTTTTTTTTTTTTTTTTTTTTTCTTCTCTACTCTTCGCTCGCTCGTTTGCGAGTTCGGTTTAATCGTTGTATCTTCTTTCCCCTTCCTTTCTTTCTCCCTCTCTTTCTTTCTCTGCCTAGCCTTCAAAGACAGACTTTGTTTAAACCAATTTTGATCGAACGTATATATTTTCGTCTTAAACGTAGGGCTTCGCTCTGTGTTTAATTAAAACACGCGACTTTGTAACGCGAAAAATAAAATTGAATTAAGTATAATGAACTTCTTACTATTTACATTTATAATTACTTTCTATAGTGCTTTTAAAAGCCTAATAACATTTATTTCTGGCAAAGTAATCGAAAAATTTGAAATGCACACGACGACAACGTTAATACTAAGAATGATAATTTTCAAAAAATTATTCGACCCATAGATTTAAAAAGCATATATTTTATGTGAGCAACAAGCTTTCTGTCGAACCTAAATAATTTCGCTAAATTTCATCTGAAAGTCAATCGCGATTGCGCAACACGTCGAGCTTCGACCTCGAGATGTATACTTATGTCTACTTAAGATTAAAAGAGCATAAGAGAAGAAAAAATAGTCCACGACATCTTCACCCGGAAACAGAATCGATACCTTGAGTTAATCGTAAACCGGACGATAAGCTTAAAAAAACTTTATGTACCTACACGCGAACGTATTCTTATCGTTTCTTTCTTGGCCCTCGACACAGATATGTATATATATATATATATACATGTATACACATCCAAAGTTAACCGTCAAATCCCTAAGCTCTTTCGTCCGTTTCGCTCTGTACCAATTTCACGCTCGATTTGTAGCTTTTGCCTTGTGTATACGTTAGTAGCTGTGCGCCCTCGCTCTATCGGCAGTGCCACGCGCAAATCTCCCCTCCCCCCATCCCTAAAAAAGAAACTATTCTAATTTCGTTGAGTTTCCGCGCTAGTTTCATTAATTTATCTCTCTCTCTCTCTCGCTCTCTTATTCTCTTCTTTATTATTAAGCATCTTTTTTTTTTGCCTTGTAAACGTTTAATTTGTCTTACGTATTTTTATGATACCGAGACAACATATTTGTAATTCTTGAGATTGTTGATTTTATTTGATTAGAGCGACGTTTGGGGCAATTATTAAAATATTTGCTTTTCTACGATTTAAAGATACTTTTTAAATGTTGTATTTACAAATGTATAATTTTTTTTTTTTACGCGAACTTGTCTTATAATACGTTGAATGTGTTACACTTTTTAATAAATAAATTTTTATTTTTTACTTCTAATTTACTTTTATTTCATCTTCTTTATTAATCAGACAACATTCTGTTTTAATTTCTCGTGTATTATTAGAAAAAGAAAACTATATATATATATATATATATATACACATATATACATACATACATATACACATACATATATTCAAAGTGATCCTTACGAATAATAAAGCAGCTTCAAATAAAAATCTCTCGCATCGCCGACCACTCGAGATATACATATACTCGCTCTTCTAATTTAATAAAACGTTATAGAGAAGAAAAAAAAAGAAGCAAAAAATAAAATGACCTAATTAACCAACCAATAATTTTATAAACCTACAAAATTGCAATCGAGCCGGCGAAGCTGAAATAATTAATCTCCTTGAAATTACAATTCATCTCCTTTACCAACGAGGCAACAAAATCTCTCATATATCCGCGCATCGAAGTACGTAGATACTTATATATTTTTACCTTCGAAAACAAAAAGAAAACGAGCGCGGAGCATCGGGACAAATAAGGAAGTCACTTGTACGTATTTCGTTTAATTATACTTCGTACGCGATTCGTTCGATCGGTGAAGAGAAACGAGGTTTTTCGTTTTTATACTAAACAGTATATCGTTTGGCAAACATAATTCACCGTTTAAGCGCCCAACTTCGCGATATAAACTTTAAAGTATACGCATGAATATACCTATATAAGGCGAATTAATATTTTAATCGAATGAATTGTCAAGCCGAACGAGTCCTCCTCCCGTAAAGGTTATCGTCGCCGTTAAACTCCCGATGATTTATTCCAATGGATTACTCGCGGCGCGTTTTAAGAACGGCGTTTTAAACGATACCGAGATTAAACGATGCACGGTAATACGTCTCGATTTGCCGCATTGACACGATTCAATGCGGATAAGAATCTAGACTTATCGTCGTCGACGTTACAAGCGAGTGTGATACTGCTGCTCGGTTGGATGGAGGAGCGAACAAAAAATTTGTCGCAAAAAATTTTAGCGCAGAGTTAGCGAAAGTTGAGATAAACTATCGTAATTGTTCGTGTGTGCGTGTGTGCGCATGTGTGTGTATTTTTTTTCTTTCTTTTTTAATCAAAATGGAGCGTTGACGCTTTTATTGTACAAACAAGATCAAGGCGCACAGTGAACATTATTCTTTTTCTACTTTACTTAAAAAAAATTTATTAAAAGAATATTCATTATAACATTGTTAATTTTTCTTTTCGAACCCGCGGCCATTTAACGCAGAAAAAAAAAAAAAAAAAAAAAAAAAATTTCATTTCTCGTAATCCAGCTCTTTCATTTTCTCACATCAACGAACAAATTTTACAATCAAATTTTAAAATTTTAATACTTGTATACGAAATACGATATGGCGATATATCCCTTGCGTATGCATACATGTATAGAAGATTCTATAAGCGAGCTTTTCGTTTAGCAAGCTTTAACCGAGCGAGCGACAAACCAACCGCAGCTTTAATTTTTAAATCGTCGCAATTTGTTTTCAATGAATATGCGCGCGTCGTTACGAGAAGTTTTTCACTGCCGGAAATTGCGCGAAGTGAGCAAGGGAGAGAGAAAGAGATAGAAAGAGATAGAGAGAACTTGTTTACGATTTCGTGAGTTAGATTGGCTTATTGAGATAGTAAAAGTTTAACGCTTACCTCGTCCTCTCTCTCCCTCTATTTCTTTCTCTGTCACGTGCGCTAGGCGCAATTACGATGACACTTAGCTAAATTAAAAAAAAATTGTACCGAAGCAACGGAAGAATCTCGCTGGTTCTTATATACGGCACAGGCGTGCATAATAATGAAGAAAATTTTCATTTACATAGTGCTAATTAGTTACCGTACACGTCAACAAATTTGCGTTTATCTAAATGCAACCGACTAAGCTTTTTAATAAATTCTTTTTTCATTAATGGCCTACGCTAATTGTTTTATAAAACGAAAGTGTATTATTTTTCACAGTCAGTCGTTTTAATAGCTTAATGTTAAATAAAAGTACGCGTTACAGTATTATAATTTATTCGTAAAATTTATAATTTATCTTCACTTCATTTAATTTTATTAAATAGCCCTTGCAATTTGTCAATAAGCATTATTTAACAGTTCAATTTTATCTCAAAACAATTTATTTTCTTTTCACTTTCACTCGTTAACCACGATATCGGCTACGAAAAAATTGAAAATAAAAAAAAAAAAAAAAAGAGAGAGAGAAAAAACTCGAAGTCTCGCGCAAAACGAACACAATAGCAAATACAATGAATTTCATTATAATGCAAAACAGAGAGTATAGGTGAAAGAAGAATCAGAGCGAGAAAAAAAAATGAAGCGAGTGGGTTGGAAGAAAAAAAAAAATTTTAAAACCGTTTGCGAGAGTGCGCTTACTCATAACGGGTAAAAAAAAAAAAAAAAAAAAAAAAAAAAAAACAGCGCAATGAGCTTAAGTCAATCGTCAGCCGGTAACTACTACAGCTCTCTCTCTCTTTTTCTCTTTCTCTCGCGAATATTAGTCAGGTCTCTCTCTCTCTCTCTCTCTCTCTCTCACTTCAACTAATCTTTATTTAAGTACTTCATTGCGCGTGCACCATCACCTCCCTCGCATCGTTATAGCAACGAATGTGCTCTTTCCTTAATTTTACTTTCGCAACGATGACGTTGCAAGAAAAAAAGAACGCACATGGAAAAAATTCCTTCGATTTTCGCGATATCCACGGCAAGAACGGAGAATTTAACCGGCATAGATAATTCAAACTAGTATAGAAAGCTCAGACTTTTTTTGTTTTAAATTGATTTTTTTTTTTTTTTTTTTTGCTTCTTTGTTGCTATTAAGTATTTTTTTCGATATCGTTTTAGGTTATTTTACCATTTATGCATTCGTCTTAAATATATAAGAATTTTATTTTATAAAATTATAAAAAAACAAAAAACTCTTTGCAAAATTAAAACTCGTTACAACTTAAATTAAGTTTCTTTTTCATTTTCGTATGATTTAGAATAGTTTGCTAATGTTCTATACATACATTTATTCATCCTGTATTTCGTGAAGTAAAAAACACAATTCGTGGAAGGAAAAAAAAACTCACTAGTTTTTATCGTGCATTTCTATAGGCATTGGTAAAACGAAAATTTAAAGAAACAGATGTAAAAAGTTGACGGAGCGTTAACGGGAAACCAAGCAAGAAACGAGGAAAAAAGAGCAGACGTATAGAGAAAAAGAAAGAGAAAGAAGAGGCTGAGGGCGGGAGGGGGGGGGGGAGAGGAAGAGCAAAAGTAAAAAAATAAAAAGCCCGATGGGTGATGCGTGCACGAAGCATAGTGTGCAAAACGAAGAAATGAAACGTGTATGTAGGTAAAGAAAAAAAATAACGAGAAAAGATATACATACGAGAACCAAAGAGTAAAATTCACGGAAGCCATGAGAGAAACGGAAGGAAAAGAAGAAAAAAAAAAAAAAACAAAGAAAGAGAAAAAAAGAAACGGTATGAGCGAGGAGAAAATTGCTAAAGATTTAACACTGGTTAGAAGCTAAAAAAGTGCTGCTTATATTCCCGAAGGAAAATAAAACAAAATTTTACGCTTTTTCTCCTCTCCCTCTTCAGTTTTAAACTTTCAATTAAGAAGCAATTCTAGCAAGAAACGGAATTTTTACGGAAGGAAAGGAGGGGGAGAAGACAACGTATACATAGTTTGTCGCGCGAGTGTGCGTATGGCTGAAAAAATTTTAATGAAAAAATAAATTTAACGTTCGTGCGAGAATGCGTTTCCCATTATGTACGAATATTAATTAGCCTTTATAAATAATGAATATTAATAATGATGAGCTTTAATCGAAAGTATTACAATAATTAATTATTTTTATTCATTTTCTTTACAAGTTTTTGATTACGCATCAATCTTGTAAGGTATGAAAAGTATTAAGCAAGGCAACATAGTTAAACAAGAGGCATTTGTTGTATTTTCTCTCTCTCTCTCTCTCTCTCTCTCTTAAATAAGATTTAACCTTCAATCAGGCTAATAACAAAACTAAAAAGTTTAAAGTACTTAAAGTTCGAGCAAGTCGGTCAAACATGCGACAACGGTAAGTATACATAACGTCACGTGATCCCTAATGAATAACATAATTCTTCAAATTCACGCGACACTTTACTTTAGACTCATAATAATATTAAAAAAAAAAAAAAAAAAAAAAAAAAAAAAAAAAGTGTTTTTTCTTTATTCCAAGCACGACTATTCTATCTTTTAAAAAAGACACAAACGTATAATGTCTCTAATTAATACCGTTACTAATTGGGAAGGAGGCAAAAATTGTCATATCCTTTGCCCCAAAAGATGATATTACATTCAGAAAAAGGAAGCTTCTTTTCACCGTCAAAACGACTACTCGCTTCGATGATTTTTTTTTTTTTTTTCACCTTTCGCTTTCTCTCTCTTTTCGAACCCAAAGCACAAATATAAAAAGGTAACGAAAAGGCAGAAAAAAAAAAAGAAGCTAAGATATAACGAAGTGGTCCACATCATCGATCTCTACCGACGAAAAAGAAACAAAATAATCGCGGCACTTGTATACGACGCGTTAAAACACTTGCAAGAGTTCATTGCATCCAATTAGCTCTTTCGCGTCGCGCGCACGTAAAGTTGCGAAGGAGGGAGAGAAAGGTATAGATCGGGATAAAATTATTATCGGGAATAATATAAACCGCGTTTTTTTTTTTTTTAACGATATTTCTCTCGTATCTATAAAAATACAAAAGACTATATGGCACACCGTTAGACTATTTATTTACTAATCTTAACTATCGATACAATAGGCCTAAACTCTCGACGAATCGAGTAGTGGTATATATTTATGGCGTATGTTTTATTTTTTACGCACAATAAATGCGCAATTCTTTTATTTTTTTTTTTTTTTTTTTTTTTTTTTTTTTTTTTTTTTTTTTTTTTTTTTTTTTTTTTTTTTTTTTTTTTTTTTTTACTTACTGAGTTTTCGTATTTTAAAAACTTTATAAAAGAAGGGTCGAAAACTTGAAAAATAGTTTTTGTTGTAAACTATCAAGGTTTAAACTTTATTGAATTGAGTTCAAAGTGCCTCGAGCAAAAGCAAAATAGTAGAAGAAGACTGATGTGGTAAGACGCTGAGTATACACAGGATTTTCATAAAGTTGTTGTTGTTGTTATAAATCCATTGTTTAATATCAATCTAGCGTAATAAATTAAATAATTAATGTAACATACTATCATTGACATAATGGCTAATTACAAATTACTTCGATAAAATTTCACCGATTTTATCGTAGTATTATCGAAAATCAACTACGACGCTAATATTGTTAATTACGACGCGCGATTTATAACAAATGGACGACGTTGACAATTATTTTCGAACGTTTGAGAGAGGGTGTATTTCATTACGATGCGACTTTTCATAGTTTACCGAGTCATCGTTATTCTATTTATACGAGTCAATAATTAACTTCGTGTTATACAGCGATTCAATTTATCGCAAAAATTTATTAGAACGCGGTTATACTTAAAATACACAACAGAGTCTACGTAAAAGTAATATTATTACGATTACTTTTCCGTCTGTACTTGATAAAAGAAAAAAAAAAAAAAAAAAAATGTCGTTGAACCCGAACAAAAAATAGATTGTTCTCTAAAATTAATTGTTTTTATCCCTCTTTAAATTCAGCAGTTTTCAAAATTCATCTTTTTATTTCACATAGAGCAAACCTCACAGTTGTGATAAAAAAAAAAAAAAAACATCTCAGCACAAATTACACTTAAAAAAAAAAAAAAAAAAAAAAAGAAAAAGAAGAAGAAGAAGAAGAAAGAAAAAGTTGTAGAAAGATGATACAAGATCCAGACGGTGTACAGACGCTAGCATAAAGTTATAACGTTCCTTTGGCAAAAGCAAAATCGCGCGCGAGTTTTTCGATTGTGCACAAGAGGGAGAGAGAAGAGAAAAAGAAGGCAAACACTTACGCGTTATACACACGTGTCTTCCGAGCGTTTCTAAATATAAAATCCGAATTTTCCTTTCATCTCGACGGCAGTGCGGAATTTTACATACGTGCACACGTTTTATTATGCTTTGTCGAGATTCGAATTAACCGCTGGTTATGTATATATATATAGATTTTGAAAAGACGTACGAGCTTTTAAAGTGCAATATTCGAAGTAGACTCGAGCTTTTCGCATTAGGGAAATGGACGATGGAGTCGTAAGGTTTTGACGCTTTAAAACAGCGGAAGAATTCTTTAAAGGTCAATAAACGCATCGATGTTTGATTATTTCAAAGCATTATTTAGAACTATATTAAATGCAATGCAGACTTCAAGTCCGCAATAATATTACAATCTTATTACGTCCATTTTTCTAAAAAGTAATAATCTTAAAAATAAACAAAAAAAAAAGAACTAAAGTTTTAATTCGTCGATCCATTAAATAATATTAAACAAAAAATGTCGAAAAATAGTTAAAAAGTAAAATTAAATTCTCGACCAAAGCAACTGTTCGCGTTAGCAAAAACATTAACAGCGTCGATTGAAATATTCACTCAAAGAAATTCCGAAGGCGGCTCATCGGGACAGCCGTAGTAACATCGGTTATATCGTTTTTTTTTTCTAACTTCCCACACCCTCTTTACCTCTTTCTCTCTCTTTTACTAGTTCGATTAAGGTGCAGCAGCAACAGCAGTCGCAGCACTAGTTCCCACAAGCTCCGAGAGAAAAAAACGAGAGTATAGATAGATTCAGAAAACTTAGGCGTGTTGCGGAGCGTTTTCCTTTCCGAAAGAGCGAAAGATAAAGAGAGAAAAAGAAAGAAAGTGAAATCCATCGATTTGGCCAGTGTGTCCGGTTTATTTTTAACCGTTATTTTTACGTCACCGCGAGCGAATCATCGGTTCAAATCCAGTCCGACACCCGCCAAACATATATTGTGTGGAAGAAAGAGAGAAAGAGAGAAATATTATAAAGCAAGAGAGAGAATATCTCTCGCACTAATGCGGGGGAGCATCTCTTTTTTTTCCTTTTCAACGTTCAACTTCTATTTTAATTACTATCGAGCTGTGTATGTGAACATGTTTCGTCTTTTCTTCGTCGGGGCAAGTGTACATAGCTTTTTTATTACGATGTACTTGAGAAAAAGAGAGAGAGAGAGAAAGAGAGAGAAAAGTAGGAAAGAAAAGAAGAGAGACCTTGGATATATTTGTTAAAGAGAGAGGAGTAGTAAGAGTACTTCTGAAAAGTGGACGGGCTCTGTATCCCTCTCTCGTTTTTCGATTTATAAATGACCGGATCGATATGTACCTATTGGCTTTTTGTTAAAAGTAATCGTTAGCGAGTGCACTTGTACATACAAGTCTGTAACGATCGGTTGCGCTTACTTTTCTTTGAAAATGAGAAGAGATGCGCTTTGTGCCAAAATAAACTCGTGGAAAGTTTGGTAATTAAACGTCCGTTAGAAATTGAACGCTTGATATTTAAGAGACATTTTGTCTAACTTTAACATTGATATAATAAAAAAAAAAAAAAAAAAAAAATGAAAAGCGAATTAAATAAAAATAAAAAATTAAATGAAAATAAAAAAAAAAAAAAAAAAACAAAAAGAAACTCACTTGTATTGAAGAAGAGAACGAGCTACGTACGTCGGCTGATATGTATGCATAAGCGAAAAGGTTCAACGATATTCCAAGAACTCGAAAGCTGATCAAGACCATATCCAGTCTCCCCGTAATTCCTCGCGCGCACTCAAAATGTAAATCTGAAAGCTCACTCGAGTAACCCATCTCTCGGATCGAAAAGCCCGCACACACCCGCGTTTCGCCTTTTCGATTAACACCACTACTACACACCTCGGCGTCACGAATTGTTCAATTCCACGCGGTACAATTCCTCTCTTTCTCTTTTCTCGATTCTTCGCTTATACGAATCGTAATATAACCGTACGATTGCACGTGAGAGTAAAATAGAAAAAGAGACAGGCAGAGAGAGAGAGAAAGAGGGTGGAGAAAATAAAGAAGGGTTGGCAACGTCATTGGTAAGAAACGTCTTTGCGGCGGTGAGTGATGCGACGTGCCTACGTAAATTCGTAAATTAAAAAGGCTTATACGCTATAAGGAAGGTCGCGCTCGCATGCGTCAAAGATAAGGGGAGCGAAAGAGCGCGGAAAAAGAAATTCGTTTTATTAATTTTTTTTTTTTTTTCTTTTCCTTTTTTTTCTCTCTCTATCTCGTTTGATTTATGACAAGTTGCGTAGACGCGCTGTGTATGCTGAACTATAACCGTCGGCTTTTCTCGAGATTTACACGCGTGTTTTACATGGGAATGGGATGATACAAGGCGACTATGCTACTTGTACTCTCTCTCTCTCTCTCTCTCTCTCTCTCTCTCTCTCTCTTTCTCTCCTGCTCTCTTTTTGCTATACCGAGTTAAAAGGTAGAAAGATATTGTAACGGCTTTTATAACGAGCATTTTAATCGCTTAATGAAAATGTTAGAAGCTCGCTATGCAAACATCGGATGGCTTTTTCCGGAAAAGAGAGAGATGGAAAGGGAGAGAGATGAGAGAATGATGGTTAGATGGATGGATTGTAGTACGCGCGCCTCTCCACCGTTATCTCTCGCGGAAAAACTTTTATACTTGAAAAAAAAAGAAAGAAAAAAATGAAACAACTTCAAGGTTCTTTTTTTTTTCTTCTTGTCTCTCTTTCTCTCTCTCTCTCTCTCTCTCTTTTTCTCCACGCGTGCGTGTTTGCTCCCGTTTCTTTTTTGTTGTTGTATGGCGCGCACGGTTTTTCTTTTTTATTACGTGGGTAGTTGTCGCTCGTATTTCTTATGCTTCTTCTTTTTCTTCTTGGCTCTTTATTTCGAGAGCGACGTTTTTCGAACGAAGACCCCAGACTATGACGTTTTATCGTTGAAATGTTTTTTTAACTTATATGGCTTTTGAGAAACTGATATCCCGTAATTACAGCTGTAAATTTTCTTAAAGGACCTCTTGGTTCTTTTTTCTTTATCTAAATAGCTTTGAAATAAATATGAATTTCGATATTTTATTTGTTTTTAAAACATTTGGATCAATTTATGCGAATAACAAAGGATTCTCGAACCAATTACATTTTCAAAATTAAGCTAAAATTTTATTGGGTCTAAAGGGCCATAAGCGAAATAT
Source organism: Chalcis sispes (assembly GCA_949987625.1). Lineage (NCBI taxonomy): Eukaryota > Metazoa > Arthropoda > Insecta > Hymenoptera > Chalcididae > Chalcis > Chalcis sispes. Next base: position 4,141,094 of record OX465096.1, read on the forward strand.
AGAGAGTTTAATTTAGAAAAGCGTGTCTCGTGTTATTTTAGAAATGGTCGTTCGTGATGGAACATTAAAATACCGTTAAATACTATACTTTCGTGAGCCAGTTTTCATACGTATCGTTTCGCAAAATTTTATGATAATGAAAATAGTATAGACGTTAACGATGTTATTAATTCAAAACGCATTTATTTTGATAATTTTTCTAAATCCGTTGTGCTTTTTTCATCGTTATTTTATGTAATCTCGCCCAACATCGGTAAAGTCATTTGCAATAAAATAAACGAATCGATGAGAAAATTTGGCGATTCGTTTTAAACGACGAGTTAAAGTCTCACGCAATTGCGAAGCTTATTCTTGTCCGCGTACGTATATTCTAAATAACATCTTTCACGCGAAAAAAAATCGATATTTTTATTCCAATAGTATTGCATATATCAAGTGTAACAGTGGAAAGTATAGAGATTTTCGTTCCAACGAAAAATTGGAAAGCTGTGTGTACGCGGTGAGCAAACGCGAATTCTTTTTTCTCTCTCGTAAAAATGGATTACGCTCGCTCGCGTATTTGCAAAAGAATTTAACAATTGCCAAAATATTTTTGGCTTTGCAAACGCGTCGACGAATGAAAATGCGTTTTCGTGAATTTTTCGAAAGAGAGAGAAAGAGAGAGAGAGCTTCGATAAATTTTGCTAAAATTAAAGCGTTGGAAAATGCGAACGCGATAATGATGTCGTTAAATTTTTCAATAACGTTTGCACTACTTAAACAAATACGAAATCGATAAAATTTTAATTATTAATTGAATGTCGGACGAATTAACGCGAATTATTAACAAAATTTATTTCTGGAATATCGGGCATCGATAAAACGCGCAATTTAATTGCAACGATATTTTAATATAACGATAAAACAGAATTTTCTTTTTTAGAAATTATTATTATCGTTAGGTTCTATTTTTTATGCTCTTAAACAAATTTTATCAAACGCTAATGGCGATATATTGTTTAAATTCTTCAACTTCCATTGCAACATTTTAAATCGCATTATTTTAGAGCGAAAACTTATCGTAGCAATCGTTATTTATCCAAGGGATTTTCTTTCATTCTATTTATTCCAAACAATTCAAACTTTTCATCCCCATCGCGAAAGCAAAAGATACTCGCGCGCACAAAGAGGAAAAAATAAAGAGAGAGAAAAAGGTATCGAACGTTGTAAAGAGAGAAGGAAAAGAGAAGAAGGAGAGTACGAAACGCGAGATAGCGGATGGAAGCTTCCACGTGTAATTCGAGCTCCTTCCATCAATGTCGATTGCCGCGGAAGCGCAAACGTATGTGTACGCAAAGAGAGAAAGAGAAAGAAAGACAGAGAGAAAAGTTACCCGCTCGATAAGCGGCAGTTGTGCTTCGATGAGCGAACGATAAAAAAGAGGAAAAAGAAAAAGAAGAAACAGCAACGGTGTAACGATGGTCGAAAGGGAAAGACGTACCACCGTATGATCTAAACCAGAGCTCCAATCGAGAGTTGAGAATAAAATCGAAGCGATCGAGTATCTCGTGATTTTTACGTGTAATACACATTATATATTCTCTATTTTACCGTTACACGTCAAATTTTACCATTTAATGCAAGACGTAAATGTCACTGCGACGCTATATATTCTTTGTCTCGATTATTGCGAATTTTCAAATCAAAACAAAAAAAAAAAAAAAAAAATATATATACATTAATAAAAAAAACAACAATTTAAAATAACATACACAATGCCATTTCTGCAACTCTCGGTGCGAATTTGTAATAGCGAGTTTCTCGTGCTCTTTTCTAGGAATTGAAAATACCGATTGTTTGAAAATTTGCTCTACGTACGGCGCAAGTGAATATTTAATTTACACAAGTTCCCGGCAGATATTTGTCGGTTGAAATTACTTAACGCTGTTATTTAACGAACGATTGTTTCCGATTCGAACAAATCGGCTTATGATTATTATTTTTATGATTCCATTTTAAAATTTTCTCAAAAATAACGTTCACAAGTGTCAATCTTAAAACGACAACTGATTTTCCTCTTCTCCCTTTTTAAAGAATCGTAAATCTTGAAAACTTACGTCATTGTTTCAATCGCGATTCCTATACCGAAGCAAATAAAAAAAAAAAAAAAAAAAAAAAAAAAAAAATAACGAGATAGAAGAGAAAAGAAAATCAACCCAAAGCCGTAAAAATTATGAAGTGGAGATTAAGTTCGCGCTTTTAAGAAAAAAAAAAAAAAAAAACAAAACAAGAACAAAAGAGTAAACAGCCGTCGAGGAAAACTAAAAAGATTAGACGAAGAGGAGAGAAGCACACGGCAGAAAGAGAAAGCTCCGACCGACGAAAATAGCCGGAAGCAGCTGCTTTGGCTTTAGTAGCTCCTCTTCGTCGTCAGAGATTACGAATAGCTCCAAACTTTCGGTGCGGCGAAGGTAGGAAAAAAAAAAAAAAGAAATCGCAAGAAGAGAAAAAGTTCAAGACGAGAAGTTAGCTCGAGAAGGAGAAAACTAAACGCGTGTGAAGCTCGAGAGGAATAAATTGATACAAGCTTTTGACTATCCTATTCCTTTCAAAACATTTTTTCTTTCGCTCCCTATCTCTCGATTTTAAGTTTTACGCAAACTTTACCATTAAGGCGAAAACGGAGGCGGCGATAGCGCTGAGCGCGTTAATTAAATTGCGGTGATAATATTTTCAAGAGTTTAGTTTAACCCAACGCATTGCCGATGTACTTTGAAAACTTTCGACGATTATTCAATATTTCGATATATATTTATCGATCTTTAGACGCGCAATAATCATTTACGGTGCGTCCGATTGCTTTGAAAAAAAAAAAAAAAAAAAAAAAAAAAAATCGTTACTCGATCAACGTCCTTGTCCATTTTCGTACATGCGAACAAAAGATATTGCGTAATTACGCGTAGGATTTCACGTTTATTATATAAATGTATTCGAGGATAAGCGCGCGAGAGCTGACGTAAAGAGGAAAAAAAAAAAAAAAAAAAAAAAGTAAAGCAACGATTTGGTTTTGCCGCGAATAATTCGAGTCGTATTATGAACGTCGAACATTTTGTTTTTTTTATTTTTTTCACGCGTAGATACTCGGTTGTTTCGCGCTCGCACGCATCGCTAATTAATTAATGAAACAATTATTTTTAATTAGATTTGCATTGCATCAATCGCTTCCGTTGTTGTAGCCGTCGAAGTATAGCATAGTCGCAATTTTTTTTATTACCCAGAGGTCCGATAATGGAATTGAAATATTTCTCTCTCTTTCTTTTTTTAATTTTTACCCAATATATTAGAAAAAAAAAAAAAAAAAAAAAAAAACACTGTCAACGTTACTTTTTACTTATGCAAACGTTGTTTCTTCATTTTTAAATGCTTATTTTAAATAATAGTATGAGACGATTTTTCTGTGACTATTTAAGCTTTTGTAAATACCTGCACAGCTTAACTCACGGTTCGTTAGGAAAGTGATGCATTTGTTTACACGTATCTTCTACTCATCTAATTCATTAACAACGATGCTCATAGAATTTTGAATTTGAAAATCATCAAAGATACTAAAAAAAGTGCAATCATTATCAACGTGTTAACGCATTCGTTGATCAAGATTAATTGGTGAATTCGAGAAAATTTCAATCGAGGAGAAAAATTAATCGTTGTGTCGTTTGACGTTCTTTGGTTAGATCGAACGCGTCATGAATTAAAGATATATAAGGCGACGATTCGTGCGGAATTTCTAATCGAACGCATTCCCTGATGTTTATTTACCTACGTTGTTCAAGTGCGTTAGGAAAAAAAAAAAAGAGGAAATAAATCGCTTCTTTCATCAATTAAGAAATATAATCAATAAAAAATTCTTTCAATTTTTCAAACTAATTATCTTATACATTAATAAAAATATTACACTTTTCAGCTGACAAAACAAACGGCGATAAATGTACATTGCAATTATAAAACAACTAGAGAGAAAACGAGAGGTAAAGAGGAAGGTGAGTGTATGTGAACGCATGTTATACACGTAGGAGTGCCAAGCCCAAAGTTTTGCCGTCGCGTACTAACCTCGACTATAATCCTGTAGATTTGAATAATTTTTTTTTTTGAATAATTTTTTTTTTTTTTTTTTTTTTTTTTTTACTCGCGAACATTGTTAGACGATGACGTTGAAGACTTTGCTATTTTAATCATTATATTATTAATGTAAATGATTAGAATGATTTATATATATATATATATATAATTAATGAGATTTGTCGGTTATAAATTTTTATTGTATTGGTGGTTTATACAAAATGCAATATTTCAATTTTTTTTATTATGTGAAATAATGTAACGAAAAAATACATTCCAATGAATTTTAAATTAAATCTCCTAATTAATCGACGATCGTTAATCAAAGTAATTTAAAATTCAAAATTTATTTTATCGGTATTGAAGTTTGTTATTGTCACTTCGAAAAAATAAAAAATAAAAAAAAATCAATCGATTTAATTTATTATAAAAATATAAATAAAAGAATTATCGATATTAAAATTTAAGTGCTTATAAAATGTTAATATTAATTGAAATATAAACTTACGTAACGAAGTTATTTGTAATAAGATTTAAAAACTCACCTGCAACAAAAATAAAAAGATAAATTAGTTATGGAATACAAATGAAAATGAAGTAAATCACAAATATATGTATAGGTGCGGAAATATTTCAATAATTTTCCAGTCTCTTGTTAAAAGCACGTAACTACATATATATTTATGTGAATTAATAAATAACAAACAAAAAAAGTATTAATTACTGAAATGATCAGTATACTAAGTATAAATAATATTTTTTCAAAAAAATTAATTTACTGAAAAAGTTATCGTTTGTGATGAAAAAAAAAAAAAAAACGATAAAAATTTTCGCTATACTCGACGAATAATTTTTGAAATTAATTAAGTAGAAACTTTTATGTGAAAATTATTTTTAATATCATTAAATTACTCTAAATGTTTAATAAGTCCGTATGCATTAAAATGATTTTAATTTCAACAAGAAATAAATTTAAAAAGTAATAAATCACGATAAATATAATTAATTAATCATTTAATTAAGATATACCGTTGAGATTCAATCCGCTACAGATAAGTACTTTTTTTTTTTTTTTTCTTTTTTAATCTTAAAAGAAGCATCGCTTGCCTTGATTAATATCCAATTCAATAACACTTATCTACCAGATACACTTAGCGAACATGAAACTTTTTCTAAATTTAAATGCCCTTCTACTTATCATCGTCTACCTAGAGTATTAACTTCAATTTTAAAAAATGTATATATAGTGTATACTTAAAAAAAAATGTTTGCACATCTATTATACACGTCGATCGTTCGTAAAAATTAAAAAATATATATATGTATATATATATTTTTTTTTTTTTTCAAAACATTTTCAATTTTGCGTGGAATTGCTTTACCTAATTGTTCGTTCGAGCGTAGATAAGTACTTTCTTCACCGAATCGCTAAATGTACTCTATTAATTCTTTATATTCTTCCGAGAAATTATTTACGTCATGATAATTATAATTATGATGGAAGCTTAGTGATTCACACTATAATTCCATATTGGTGAAAGAAAAAAAGGTAATTATGCGCACTTGATAGTTTTTACGACGTTATTTTTTTATTTATACACCAAATATAAAGTTCAATTTTTTATCAATGTTAGCGTTTTTTTTTTTTTTTTTTTTCATAAAACTGCTTTACATTGTATTTTCAATGTAAAAAAAAAAAATTTAACTTCGTTATAGGAGAGTATGTTTATATTTTCAATATCTAACAAACGAAAATTAAAACATTTTAGAAAAACTACGTTATTCACTCAGTAATATGAAAAGAAAAAAAAAGCAAAAATCGATACTGCTAGAAAAGCAACTCTCTATCTATCTTTCAATTTCTTTTTATTTTTTTCAACTTGAGGAAGAAACATGTAGCAGTACGAAAAGATTATACAACGTCCGATCCGTGTGGAATTTTAATGGGATCCTTAACCTCGTCGATACACTTCTCAACGCAATCCCACGAGAGAACTAACGAGAGAAGTGAGCGAGAGAGTAAGAGAGTTGAAAATTCAAAGTAACGAACGAAAAATCTATCTTTCTCCTCATCACCTCTAATTAAGGAGACTTCATACTCTCCTCAAGAAAGAAGATCGATCGATTTTTCTTCATCAGCTGTTCGCCTGTAAAATCATACAACCTCTACTACACTTTCCTCCTGAAAGTTAAAAAATTTTATATAAAAGCGCATCAGCGAAGAGAGGAAGAACAAGAAAGGAAAAGAAAGAAAAAGAAAGAAAGAAAGAAAGAGAGAGAGAGAGAGAGAGAGAAGGTTTCTAATGGCGTCGAATGTCAAGACTCAAGAGCGAGGCGGTGGTAGCACGCGCGCGCGCTGCTACGATCGATGAAATCTTCCGTCCGAGTTAAAACGGATGTAGGTCAGAGGTTCGCGTTCGCGAGGAAACTCGCTTTTCCGACTCGCCCTCTCTCTCTCTTTCTCTCTTTCTTTTTCGCTCCAATTGTTTTACCGGCTGCACGAAAGAAATCTTCGCGATCTCTCTCTCTCTCTCTCTCTCTCTCTTTTCTACTTTAAGGGGTTACCCCCAGTTGTAGCTCAACAAAAAAGGCCTTTTTCATGAATTTTTTTAAAGAAAACTACAAAACTTTTTTAAACGATTATTATATCATCTTAAAGAATACATCTTGAAGAACTTTCAGTAATTTTTTTATTGCAAAATATTACATTGTTAAGTGGCAAATGGCCGCCAATGAAATAGTGTTTTTATTTATACGGTTTGCGGTGACCAACATTGCGGCGAAGTGGATCATTTGAAACAAAAAATGTGGATAGATTTAGTTAAATATAAGTATAAACTAGTCTTTAATCGAAGAATTTAAAAAAATATTCATTTTTCACAAAATGGCGGACAGTAAAAGTTAATAGTTTGATTTTAACGAAAAAAAACGGCCGTTTTTTGGCTATAAAACGGCCATTTTTTTTCGAAACAAAAAATCGAACGATTAAAGACTACATTTTTATGTATTAAATAAGCCTGCAAAATTTCAAGAAGATCGGTTCATTAGTGTTTGAGTAATCTTGGTCACCGACTTCAGAAATGCCATTTCGAGAAAAACGCGTTTAAAGTTTTAATTGCCGGTTGTTTACACAACGGATTCTTCTCTTTCAATGCTCATATCTCAGTCAATTTTGTTCGGATCGACTTGAAATTTTCAGGTCATATTCTCAGATACTTATACTTCAAAAAAATGCAATTAACAAAAAATCGATTTTTTCAAAGTCGCAAGTGGGGGTAACCCGTTAAATCAATATATAGAATGGAAGAGAGTGGATGTAGAAACAAGACGAAGAGAATGCTAGAGAGAAAGAGGAAGAAAGAGAGAATCATCAAGCAGAGCGGAGCCGGCTACAATTAATTCAGCTAATTAACTGCTTAATTAACGCGGCAGATCGCGCTAAGGGTGAACGAGCGGGTGAAACTGCGAAGCAACCCTACCACTGAAAATTATTGTCAAGCTATGACGGTGTTATTGACGCTCCTGTCGAGCAATTTTTCATTTTTTTTTTTTGTTTTTTTAATTAATTTTCAATTCTCTTTTCTGATTATACGTATACACATTAGGCGCGCCAGAAAGCTTACGCTCGCGGGGATAAAAATTAATTTCATTATTCGTTCGTCAATGAGTGCAATAACGTCGTCCTCGGCTTATTGTGTGAATCGCGTGCGCGCAAACATATCGGAAGATTGTTCTGCTTGCGATGCGCGAGATATATGTATGGGCTTTGATAATATTAATCTAAGCTTACTGACGCGTTTATGCATTAAAACTATCATCTAATGAGAAAAAAAAAAAAAAAAAAAAACTTAAAGGTATTTGTAAAAAAGTTTTTTACTCGAAATTTTTTACGAAGAAGATGAGTAAATAAAACCTTATTTGTTATTTCAATTAATTAATTCGCTGATTGGTTTATTGAAGCGTGACTCGTTTATATTTTAAGAATTTTCAATAAATTTTTAATTAAACTGCATAGCATCCGTTTAATAATTTAACATTATTTAAAGTCTCATTGGTCAAGTTTAGATAAAGTTTAGCCATACCTAAAGTTTGGCAAAATTGGGTAAAGTAATATATTTTTTACCCGAGTTATTTCTAGGGAGAACGACATTTTTTTTTTTTTCATTTTAATAGGATACTACTTCAAAACGTTAATTCACAACTCAGTAGAATATTACATTGACTTAAATATTGCTCGTCGTATAAATTAGAAAATTAACCGTGAAAAATTTAATTACCAATTTCGTTTTATGCCCAATAAACGAATATTTTTCCGCGAGAAGTCGTATGAATCTATCCATTTTAATTTTAATTATTTTACAACGATATTAAATAAATATCGATACTATATTTATACATTTTTTTTATCGATATTTTAAAAATGTTACGTACTTATACATAAATTATAAAGAACTATTTTAAAAAATTAATTTAAAAAAAATATTTTTTCACCGTCATTACGAACTTTCATTTTAATCAGTAATTTAAAAAAAAAAAATTATAAAATATAAGTAAAGGAATTTATGCAAGTTTTTTAATTAATCATGAACTCTATTAATGAACAAGAAAGAGCTATTTTATTATTACTTTTTATAACTAATCAACTGCTTAATTAACGAAGTTAAAATGAACATAGTTAAAACTCAAGAATGCAAAAAACACTTGTGTTTCATATTTTATAAGCTAAACCAAATTAGTTAAACAAGAAACAGTTTTCGCAATTTTTTAATTAATCAAAAAAAAAAAAAAAAACAATAATTGTTGATAAAAGATTGATTTATTATAAAGCCTCAATTTTCAGTCTCTTTTTATTAATTAATTTAATGATTATTAATGTCTTTACAACAAATTTCATCATCATTAGCGATCTAAATATATTTGACTTTTTAAGTCAAATAAGCCAAGTAAAAGTAAAACAATAAAGTATAATTCAATTGTAACGTTCAAATTTAATTAAAAAAAATTAAACCAAACAGTTTATAAATTCAGTTAACTTTTAAAAAATCACGATAAAAGTTTCGTTAAACAAGTCGAGTCTACCTAAGCGTGAAGTAGAAAACGGCCGGATCTGGTCAGACATTCTTTATAAGTCTATAAATTCATACACCCATATTTATTTTTGAACAATTAATCATAACGATTCAAGTTATTCACAAAATATCGTTAACCAAAGTTAAAATTATTTACTTTTCAATTTTACCTCTTCGAATTTATCGCGAATAAACGCATTCGTTGCAACGAATGTCGCGTAACAAGTTTTATTGTCCGCGGTGTCTCTAGACCCCTCTTACTCGTCCCTAATGGACCAATAGTTGAATTTTTTTTATTTTAAAATCAAAAGAAAATCAAAAGACACGTCACTGGGGAATAACATAAATCAATATTATCTCCTTGCGCAATTGCCTTTAAAATATCCAGTTGTACAGAAAACAATTAGAGGAAAAATTTGACGATCTGCGTTCAAACGAAAGGTCGGCCGCTTTCGATCGATAAGCGAAAAGAAGAATCGGCTCGAGGTTCCCGATGAGTAAGAGCAAGACCGACCTTGCATCATATACGAATAGAAAGACATGAAAATAAAAAGACGACACGAAGTAAAAGCGAAATGGAAATATAAGCTTCTCCTTCGCTGATGTCATTTGGGTAAGTCGCTGTAGCAGTAGTGTATATACACACTTACGCGTATTGCGATAAGCGAGGAAGAAGTGCTCGCGTAGAAGTCTAGAGGAAAAATCTAGGGTGGCGACGTTTATACATATAAAGCAAAGAATTGTATAGAGGACGACTGCGGGCAGAGAAAGAGAGAGAGAAAGAGAGAGAGAGAGAGAAAGAAAAAAATTGTAAGGTCGCGTCGCCTACGGCTCGTCAAACATTGTTTGCGTCCCTTACGTTATTATTCTTTCTTTTTTTCTGTTTTTCTTATTCTCCTCTTTTCTTTTTTCGACTTCCTTAGCTTGAATCAGTGTTTATTGAAATAGTTTTCGAGCTAATTTATTTACGCGCGTTATTTTACGCGTTAACTCTACAGAGAGAAATTATTACTCGTTTGGTGCATTTTTCTTATGTTTATTTTATTTTGCAAAGATATTTTTAAGAGTAACTTGAAATTTTTCTTTTTCTTATGCACAATATATTTAGTTCATAGGAATACTGAAAATTTCGGACTGTAATATTTTCTTCATGAATTCTATAAAAGCGGCAAAATGTGAACGAAAATAAAAATATGTCCATTCTCATAATAAATCGATCAAATATATTCTGGCCTAGAAAAAAGAATTTCAACGATAACGTACATCAGAACTTCATAAATCTTTTCCCAATCGACAATCTATACGATTTCATTTTATTTTCCAAATCATTCAACATTTTCGTTTCTTATCTAATTCCAACTCAGAGATGTGGACGAAGAAACTCGTTGACCATTTCGTTAAATAGGCCTACTACGTGTAGAAAGAAACGAACGATAACCAAGTATGAAGACAGTGAAAAAAAGAGAGAAAGAGAGAGAGAGAGAAAGGAAAAAGAGGCCGATCGACTCGAGATGAAATAGCTCAGATACAAGCTCGAAAAAATCGCGCACATCCATAACCAGATCCACGGGAGCGGGAATGCGAGGAAAAGAGATGACAGACAACGTCGCCAGGAGGTCGCTACCGAGAAGAGCATAAAAAGAGTCGGGGAAAGGGAGAGAAGAGAGACAACGCAGAAAAAGAATAGAAAAAAACTCGACTGCTCCCGTCGGCTGTTTGCTTAATAAATTTCCAAACGTTCTCCCTCCTTCGTTCATCTTTTTCCGTGCGGCATTTTCTTTTTTTTTTTCTTTTCTTTTTTGTTGCTTGCCTTTTCCGAGAGTTTAACTCCCTTCCTTTTGTCTCGTTCGAAGACGCGCGATAAGCGGTAATGATACGCGTGCACTATCTCGCTCGGAGAGGAAAAATATATACCCGGGAAATGCGTACTCGCGCATAGGGACAAAAAAATATACAACTACGTATACAAGGTAAACGTGGAGAAAAAAAAAGTTTAAGAAAATAAAGGGAGCGCAAAAGGGTGTGTAAGGAAACGACGTGACGACGTTATTTATTTAATCGAGCATTGGCATAAGAGAGAAAAGACGAAAGGTAGGGAAGGAGGAAAGGAAGGAAGGAAAGTACGAGCGGCATACGAGTGTTATAGGGCGCTTGTGACGTAACGCGCAACGGAGTACGCGAGCTCTGACGTCATTGGCTCGCGCGCTACCCGTTCTACTACTAACCGTGGAAAACGCAGGAATCTACCCGGTCCGACATACGTACAAGTGTATATAAGTGTGCGCGGGTATGTTACACAACGCTCTCTCTCTCTCTCTCTCTCTCTCTTTCTCGTACTTATTTTAATCGCGCGCGAGCTTTCCTCGCTTAGTTAATTATTATGTGCCATATATAAAACACGAACGGAAAGCGAGTATTTTCACGTGCGCGATATGCAAGAGGCTATCTCCGTGCGCCTGATTTTTTCTCCTTTTTACTCTCTCTCTTTCTTTCTCTGTCCATCTATCTTTCTTTCTCTCTCTCTCTCTCTCTCTCTCTCTCTCTCTCTCTCTCGGTGACCCTCGCTCATGGAATTTTGAATTTCGCACTTTACCATTTTCTTACTCTCGAGGTATGCAGTGGGTTATGCAATTTTCTCTGTGTAAAAGGAGAATTACATATAAACGATACACGTGTTTAATATACGTATGTAGAAGAGAGTGAAATTTTTTTTTAAGAATAAAGGAGAGTTCTACTTTCGAGATGAGCTTTTTCGTTTGGATAAAAACCGAGCGAACTACTTAAGGGCGATGTTTTCGCAACGATAAATGGGAAGAAAATATTTTCTTTTTCTATGCTTATATCCCTTTTTTATAAATTTTTTTTTATCGTTTTATGACTTTTTTTTTTTTTTTTTTTTCGTGAAGTATAGATAAAATTAACAAAATGTTAAATAATATTACAAATGACTGTTTCCCGTTTAATAATAAGTCGTGCGTTCGTAAGATTTCGAGTTATAAAATCAGATTTATAAGAATTACACACATATATAAAAAACTTTATTCGAATCTTCTTCCTATATAAGAGATTAATATTCCAGTGAGTTTCGACGTAATCTCTTTAACCTTACTTAAGATATATCGCATTTAAAAAAAAAAGATTGTTAAATTTTTGAACTTTTCTGCCGTTTTATTCAAGAGAGGATTGCTCTAATTTTTAGCTTCGGTTACGCTAACTAAGTAACTTTTTTTAAAGTAATGAGATAAACGGAAGAACAATCAAATCGAGCGAAACTTACAACGGAGAAAAATCGGCAAGTAAAAAAGATAAGATCCAAGCCGTTTTACTATTACCATTAGAAATTACCGAACCTAATGGTAAAGAAAAAAAAAAAGAGAGAGAAAAAGAAGCTTTCTAACGTTCATCTCGTGTGCGCACGCAAATATAATAATCCATCGGTTGAATATTTCTCAAAATCTCGTCTCAGAAGCAGCGGAATCGCGCACGTGCTTGCCGCTTATTCTATATAAACGCGCACGGGAGACGAAATTGTATAGCGTAAAGTTGTAACGCGGCAATTATAAATATACTGGCCGGGTGTCAGAAGGATCGTAGCCCACAACGTTGACCCTCTATCCCTCTCTCTTCCTCTCTCTCTCTTTCTCTCTCTTTCTTCTCTCTCGGCAAACTTACCGACGTCAGCGAGCGAGAGAGCGAGCGTGCATTAACATTTATACGCACTGATGCAACAACTAAGCGTGTCCGCGTGATTGTTGGCGTCGGTTCTACGGCAACCACGACGACGACGACGTGGACGATTTTCGCAAAGAGACCGATAGACACTCGCTCACGCGTCACGTGAGAGAACACTTGAATTATTTCCGGACTTTACGGTGAATCCAACGAGAAAGAGAAAGAGAGAGATGGAGGAAGGGAGAGGGGGAAAGTTTAAAACTAGACGCGATTATTTTCTGTTCTCTTTCTTTCTCTCTAGAAATACCTTCGCTACGATCGCTTACGCGCGCCTGGGAATTTTAAGGATCTTGCTCGCGGTTTTCTTACTAAATATAAATGATGGCATTTGTTTAAATTTTAATTTTTTTATGCTTCGCTGAAGTTTTCTCAAGTAGGAGTCCATTTCCATCAAGTAATATGAAAATGTAAAATTAAGACGCGATTGATTTTCGTACTGTAAATTGTGAAAAGAAGAAAAAAATTACAAGACATAAAGACGCTGCCAAAAATTTCTGAATCTGGTGTTTAATTTAAAAATTTTATAATAATTGAATATAAATTTTCGCGAAAATAACTTATCGCGATATAACGCATCAAAGTTATGTTAGCTTGGAAAAAGAGAAAAAAACAAAAAAAAAAAGGAACACGTTTCAGAATTAAAATTTTTATGCAACATAGTGAATAAAAATAGAAAGAGCGCTACTCTTCAAAGCAAACTTTAAAATAAAAAGTTAATCGCTTTTGTTTAAATCTCGATTGCGTAATCGAAATTTGACGTTTATAAATTACATTTATGAAAGATTTACTTTGATATCCTCGCGGTTGTCTAATACGAAAATTTCAACGGTTCCCTCTTGAACTTTATCATCATTATTTTGTCAGTTCTGGCTAACTGTATATTTGTGCAACGGGAAAGATGATGTTTTTGTAATATGAAACGCACTCCCCCTAATGCGTTTGCACTAGCAACTACGTGTTTGTATGTATATACATATATATTCGAACGAGACTCCTCGTGTGTATGCAGTTCTACATATATATGTATACGTACATATATATATATATACGCGTTCGTTACTTGCGAACAACACACTTTTTATTTTTCTCTTATTGCAACAAATTTATGATTTCCTCGCAAATACAAACGTTGTATTTACATTACGTTCATAAATTTACTTTTTAAACATTTGAATACAAAACGATGAATTTTCGTAAATATACGCGTAGACGATTTCCTTTCTTTTTTTCTTCCTTAGTGTATACAAACAAAAAATAAATTTACGTTTATTCATCGCATTACTTTATTACAATTATCAAAAAGTATCTCGAATGAATCTCTTCTTTTTTTCTTTCGTTTTGTTGCGCGTGAAAACTTTTAAAAAATATACTCAATAACACGTATTCGTGAAATAAAAAAAGACAGATAATAATTTGAGAATTCCTCGGATTGAAGACAAATAAAAGCTTTGATCTAGCTTTTATCATTCTATACTCTCCCCCCTCCTTCCATTTCTTTCTCCGTCCAAACGATAGTTTCGATCTTTCTCATTTTCTTTTTTCTCAACTTCTTCTCCGCGATGCTTTTATAATTATTAAAAAAAGGTCATAACTATTTTTAAACCTTGCAAAAAAAACAAAAAAAAACAAAAAAAAAAACAAGAAAGAAAAAAGAAAGAATAAAAAAGAACTTATTCGCGGCACTTGAGGCGCTCCGTGATTTTTAATCATTTCCTAGTTCATTCGATTATTTTTAACTCGATGATGACATCGTTAAAAGTAAAAAAGATAAAGGCAAAAAAGAAATAATTCGCCGCATTATCGCAATGAGAAAATCTGCGAGTTCCAAAGATGCGCTATTTCAAATCTTGTGCCTTTTTCGGATACAGATAACCGATACAAGGATACTTCTTAGCTTATATGCATACAAGTGTGGGTGCGATTTTCGAAATCGATATTTGCATGCGATCGCTCGTGATAATTTCCGCGCGTAAATACTTATCGGGCCGATGTAGACTAATGCGATACATTGTTAATGAGCGGCCCGATATGATTCATCGTCGTAAGAAAAATAGATAAACTATTATTCGCGATGCCGCGCACATCGAAGCGTCACCCATACACCTTCGAATAGTTTTAATTTATATAATCTTCAAGTTTCTAGAGATATTAAATCGGGAGCATAAAAATCTCTCGGATATTAACTTACATGCGTACGTATATATATATATATATACATGTTTATCGCGCGCGATCACATTGTTCAAAGTGTAGAAATGACGCGCGAAGTTTTATAAACAAGCGCGGCGGAATAAACGAGCAATCGCGTATAATTTATGCAATTAACGATTATTAATATTTGAATATGGAGGCTTTTAATTCTTCTTATTCCATAATTATTCCTTAGTATTTTTCACGACGGGCCGCCGCGCGTAAAATCGCGATTCGTCGTGTATATTATTTTTTTTATTTTTCTTTTCTATCAATTAACGCGCTGACGTCATGATTACATAAATCCTTATAAATTATACCGTAATTACGTCTATTTTAAGCGCGCGCGCGCGCGCGTTTTACACGCACTTACTTAAGTTTCGCTAATAACTTTAATCATCGAGTTGTTTAATCGAGTTTAAGCGTATACATGTAAACGCACACGCGTATATGTTATGTTACACGCGTGCACACAAATTTTCTAGCTTAGAATCTAAGCTGAGAAAACACAAGCTTTATCGGATTTCCGCGATCGGGGAATTTATCCATCGTTGCTAATATATACAAACGAGTACATCATCTATGATTGCGATTAAGAACACTTGAAATTTCCGAACTCTTTGCAAAAATTTTTTGCCCGTCCAAGCGAATAATAATTGTCCAAGATATTATTCTCGGTACTTTTTTTCGCCATCTCGAAACTGATTAGACATTTACGGAAAGGAGAAAAATGGGAAGGATCGAGTTTTTTCCACGCGGAGTCCTATTAATTTAGTGCCCGTTTACGTAATATCAGGGCGTCGTTCGATTTATATTTTTAAGTTATCGATCGTAAAGTTCAATATTGTTTCATTCGTACAAGAAGATATTCCGTTCCGACGCTATACTACACACCGTCTCTCTCTCTCTCTCTCTCTTTCTCTCTCCGTCGCCGCATAAAGTACAAGATGGCATTTACCATCCGTTGCTTCCGCTGCTTCTGCATAAAATGGCAAAACAAAGTGACGCCTCGATTCTTAGCGCGTACCGGAAATTCAAAGAGCTCCTCGGGCGCGTTTCTTTCCTCCCTCGCTCTCGTTTTATTCTTGTTAATTTTTGTTGCGCTTTTGAAAAATAATGATTATCGCGTGATTTGCGCTCAATTGTATTTTATTTATCTTGTGAATGATTTGAAAATCCTCAAGCTTTGTTAGTAATAAAAGTTGGACGAATATTTGGTTGATAAATCAATACAATTTTCATATAAAATTAAAAAGAAAACAAAATATTTTTTAAACTCTCTTATATTATTGCGCGATTATATAAAAAAAAAAAAAAAAATATTAAGAATTCTCGTATAAAATTATCGAAAATAAAAAATAATTTACGTTTAAAAATTAAAACAAATTTTATTTTAAAATAATTTTTACAGCCGCGTCAATTTTATTTTCGAATCAAGATTCAAGGTAGCCCCAGCAAATATGCTGACAAAAAAGGAAATGCTGACGATTGAAAATGCAAGACTTCAATGAAGCTTTTCATTGATAAACTACTGCTCGATACTTTATCCATCAAAGCACTTACATAATCAATTTAAAAACAAAAAAGATAAGAAACTTTAAGCATCTTTTAAAGTGCGTTGAACAATCGATGTAAAAATTTCATGAGAGACATAAATTACTAAATTTCACGTTTAAGTTAGAGGTCAATATTATTTTTAACAATAAATATTATTTTTTCGATGCCACGATTTCCATTAATAAAAACCGCAAAATCCATTATTTCACGCATCAAGAGAGATAGAAAGAAAGAAAAAGAAATAGCTATTCATATCGAATAATTAAAAATTTCAATTATTAAGCATATCAAATGGTTAATTAGAGACATATGAACGATATTCTCTTAGCTTCAATATGCATATATACCAGCTATATATACAACTCAATCTTTGTCACGTGGGCAAAAGCCAGGAAAATAACGTCACTTTGACAATTTCGAGATATTAATTACTTACTTATACTCTTGTGTATATATATATATATATATATATATATATATATATATATATATATATATATATATATATATATATATATACATGTGCGTGTACATACATTTTTGCACTCTTAATTAAAATGCTAAGCACGAGGAGAGAAAACGGGAGATTTATACGCGCCGAGTTTGGAATGAAAAAAAAAAAAAAAAAAAAAAAGAAGAAGGAGAAGAAAGACGAGATAGAAAAATGAAAAAAAGGACGATGATAATAATAATAATAATAATAAAAAGGAAAAAAGCAGCCGTGAGCGCGTGCAAAGGACTAATTAAACGACGGTGGCCGAAGTGGCATTAACGTCAAATCTTCAGCTGTGTACTTGTAATTTTCATTTATTAATTTCAGAATACCCATATTTCGTAAATATATAAAGAGTTAAAAAAATTATATGTTTTAAATGCTATGTCACTTTAATTTTAATAATTTTATCATTTATAAAACAAGTTTGTTTATTTATAATTTTCTTACTCTTTAAAAAAACATAAAATTCTTCTTTTTTTTTTTTTTTTTTTTTTGTTTCTTTTATCTCGAACGCAATTTTACAGAATAATTAATGAACGTACTACGGCTGCTCTTTTAGAATGCATAATATATTCAAAGTTCACTTTTTTTTTTAAAAGTTTAACGAAAAAAAAAAAAATTTTCTCTTCGTAATTTCATAATTTATAAAAGTATGTAGGTAGTATTAATTAATGCGTGAGATTTATATTAAAAAAAAAAAAAAAAAGCATTAAATTAAACTAAAATTAATGCGATATATATATATATATATATATATATATATATATACATATACATGTCACATAAAACGCAGCTCGCGCATACGCACGCATAATCGCGTTTTTTTCCCCTGCAAGGCGAACGAACGCGATATACATATATGTAAATGCGCATGTGCGCTTAGTGCAAACTATAGGACGGTACAACTACGCGAGGCTTATATATAGATACAGTATGCGTATATACGTATACATATTAAACAATGCAACGGGCGCCCGGACGCGACGATATTGGTTATTAACTCGACAGGGATCGACGGGCCGCTCGCTCGTTGTTCTCTCTACTCCTGCGCGCGCTTTGTGTGCTAACTGTGTGTCTGTATTTGTGTGTGGGTATACATTGTAGGTATACATATATGCATGCTTATATACTACACGTGATAGTATATACTTTATCGATGGATCGACTCATGTATCTATACATGTGAGCCAACATTCTCCACTGCGACATACAAACAGATGCGCGATTAATCTCTCTCTCTCTCTCTCGCGGCTCTCTCAGTGTGTGTGTGTGTGTGTGCGCTCGCAAGCTATAATTTCCTCGTAACGTATATAGCTACGTGTGTCGCGTAGGTGTATTCGATTTATTTAAAAGAGGAATAAAGAGAGTAAGAGTATATTTGGTACGATTCGGTGAGTATATAATGCAAATCCATCGGTTAATTAGGACAATTCATCCGATTAATAAGCGCGCGCGGTGGCAATTTGCGCGCTACATTTTACAATACCGTTACACACGCGCACACGCGCTTACAGTATACACGAGAACACTTTAATCGAAATAACGCGTACGATTTCCGATCGGCGAAGGACGATAAAAATTATAACGCGCGATAGATTGAGTAATAATAATAAGTATACGCGCACAGGGTGGGTATACCTTTTTACGATTGTTTCGATTAGGTGAGCTTTGTGACGGTGTATTCAGTGGAATAATAAGAATAGAAGGTAATGGTATTAAGTTTAACGGCTGATTGTATACTAAATTAATCGAAATTTTCGTTCGTGTTTTTTTTTTTTTTTTTTTTTATTAGAAGCTTTAGAATCTTTATTAAAGATTTTAATTGCTATACAGAGTAGGTAACAGATAATATACAATATTTACATTTTTAATATAAGGTTAATAAGCAGAGATTGAACATTAAACATTAAGATTACAAGATTGAAAGAATGAAACTATGAAAGCGCACGCTGGTATGTTTGGTTTAACTAGTAGCATAGCAAAGTTAATCGGAAAATATATATGAAGTGTATACAACTGATTTAGTAGTTTTGTTCTTTGTGTTTGGTATAAAGGGCAGCGCCAGATGACATGATCAAGATCTTGTTCTTCAATACCGCATTCGCATTTAGGATCACTTACAATATTTACTTTAGCAAGAGATGCAGCTAAATTATAGTGGTTGGATCTACAACGATTGATCGTGACTAGAAGTTCACGCGGAATATGTTTATTAAAGAACCAAGGCTTGCTTTGTTTAGCATAAAAGTTTTGAAAATATAATTTGGCTTTGTGTGCACTTGCTTCTTCAATAAATGTGGTAGATCTGAGAAACATATTTTTTTTGTAGTGTTCTCGAAAATCCGTAAAGGGGGTTTTAAATGAGTGACAGAAGGCTTCAGAGAGACTTGAATTTTTTGCTAGTTGATCTGCTTCATCGTTACCTTGAAAACCTGTATGAGAAGGAACCCAGCAGAAGTGAATGGAGCCTGAGTCAGTTTTGGAGTTGATAAATTCAAGATATTTTTTTTTAATTTCTAATATGTATGGGTTGACTCTGACAGTGATTTTCGTGTTTTGTAGGCTATTTAGAACGCTTAATGCATCTGTAAAAATGTAATTTGCTGCGTTGGGGTTTGAAAGTGCAATATCTAGAGCGTCATTTAATGCTATACTTTCAGCGGTAAAAATTGAGGTGTTTTTACTTAAAGATCTAGTAACTGTAATATTAAGTTTTGGGCATAAACATGCGGTGCCTACGGAAGGGGATAGAGGACTCTTACTACCATCTGTGAAGATATTAATGGTATTATTATGATTGGTGTTGGTGAAAGCTTCATGAGGAAGAGCTGCTGGGTTGTCGTTAGAGAGTTTAGTGAGTTTGTAATAGGGGATAGAGCATGTGAGTGTTTTGTAATCATGAGTATATAGATTAAATTTCTTGGTTTTATATAAATGAGGGATGGTGTCTTTATATTCATGAATACATTCTTCTATAAGCCTTTTTCGTTTATTGTTCCATTTTGAGGATTTTTTAAGGTGGTTAATAATGGTTTTGTGACTAGATAAGTTTTCATTAGATAGAGCTTTAGATAAGTACGAGAGGCAGATGAATTTAGTTCTCTCAGCAATAAAGGGTAGCTTGGATTCGGCAATTAAGATATTGGTGGGAGTAGTTTTGCGAAAACCGAGAGCTAGTCGTATGGCAGCAAATTGAATTTGTTCAAGTTTATATGCAATATTTTTTCGAGTAGGGAAGTAAATGAAACTGGCGTATTCTATGATACTCCGTATGAGACTCTTATAAACAGTGATGAGCGACTGGGGGTCTGCGCCCCACCAAATACCTTGTAAGTATTTTAAAATATTTAGAGATTTACAACATTTATTTTGCAGCTTATTGATATGGGTAGAAAATGATAGCTTATAATCAAAAAATACACCCAAGAATCGGGTATATTCGCTGGATTTAATGTTGTAGTTACTGATTGTGATTTCGGATTGTCCTGGAAGAATATTTCTATTGTTGAAGTGAATAAATACAGATTTGTGGGGGGCAATGTCAAGACCTAGGGACTTTAAGTTGACTTGAAGTGTGTGAGTTGATTTTTCGAGAGAGGATTTATTTGTTGAAAATAGAGCGATGTCGTCAGCAAATTGGGAAACAGAAATCCGAGATGAAGTTTTATGTAATATATTAGAGACATAAATAGTATATAGCAAAGGGCTAAGAACACCGCCTTGTGGGACCCCTTTATAGGCCAGTCTTATAGCATTGTCTACGCTGGAGTGAATGCATCTTTCGTAGGTAAGGAATTTCACGAATTTAGTAAATCGAAAAGGACAGCCGATATCCGCCAGTTTTTCGATGAGGATTTCGATATTAACATTGTCAAAGGCAGAAGAAATATCTAAAAATATAGCGTACATTTCTTTATTATTTTTAAAAGCATTTAATACATTAAGGGTGAGATTGGTTAGATTGTCATAGCAAGATTGGCCCTTGCGGAATCCGCTTTGACTGGTGGGTAAGATGTTTGTTGTTTCAATCCACCACTCGAACTTATTTTTGACCATAGTTTCAAATATTTTGCTAAGAGCGGAGGTTAGGGCGATAGGGCGATAAGTTTTACCATCGGGCTTTTTGATAAGATGAACATATGAGTGTTTCCAGGACGGAGGAAAGTCGCTGGTACGATACATTTCATTAAATATATCTAGTAAGACAAGCTTATACTGAATAGGCAGATTTTTAATTACAAGGTAGTCAATACCATCCAGACCGGGGGAAGATTGTGATTTCCGGGCGTTTAAAGCCACGTTGAACTCAGTGAAATTGAATTCCATTTCTAAAAAAGCATTGGGTTTGCATTCTGGGAGTATGTCGGGGTTAGTAGGTACCCAAGGGGGACAAATTTTATTTAAGGTAAGAATTTGATTATCTGTTTGTAGATGTTCCGGTGTATGCGATGCGTCGATTTTAACCCATTTATTCTTGAAAATTTTAAGCGTGTTCCATACATACCGAGGGTCAGTGTTAAAATTTATACTTTTTACAAAGTCTTTGTATTTGTGTTTTTTTTTAGACTTAAAAATTTTCCTAGATATGGCGACAAGTTTTTTGTAGTCAATGAAGTCATGGAGACTGAGAGTGTTTTTCCATTTTTGGAAGGCAATCTTTCTTTGCAGTATGATAGCATTACACTCTTCATCCCACCATGGGGTGGGGTTTCTGTGTATATTAGGATGAACGTTTTTTTTTGCTGGAGTGTTATAAGAAATAGCTTCTGTAATAGTATTAATAAATACATTGTATTTTGCGCTAGAGGAAAGGCTATCATATTCCATAGAAAGAAATCGTGAGTAGTTTAATTCAAGATAAGATGCAACCGAGGGCCATTCAGTTTTTTTGGAGTAGAGTCTAAGAGATTTTTTTCTAAAGACAGTTTTATCAGCATTAAGATCGATAAAAAAAGGATAGTGGTCGGATCCCCATGTTTCTTCACCGATTTTGATATTAATTTTATCAGCAATTCTACTTGTTGAAAGAATAAGATCAATGTTTGAAAAAGTGTTTTTGTCAAAACGAGAGTAAGAGTCGGTGTTATGAATAAACAATTGGTGATCTTGAATACAATCGTATAAATGTCTTCCATTAGTATCAGTAATATTGCAATTCCAAGCAGAATTGTGCGCGTTAAAGTCGCCAACAAATATATAATCATTATGGGGATTGAAGTTAGAAAAGATAGAGTTCCACTGATTAAGAGACAGTGTTAATCCAGGTGCTCTATAGCAAACAAAAAAATCAAAACTTGGAGTTATGTTAGTAAAGTGTAAACCATAAATTTCGACAGAGGGATCCGGAGATAGAATGTTTGTAATCTCCGTATATGCAATATCATTACGTATAAATAAAATGATGCCTCCACCAGTGGAATATTTTCTATCTTTTCTATAACATTTAAAACCTGGAATGTTAAATACGGCTGTGGAGTTATTGAGCCATGTTTCAACACATGCAATAATGTCAACCGTTGATGAGATACGTAGAATTTCCTCTTTGCGCAGACGAATGCTTCTTGGATTCCAATAAAATAATTTTATTTTTGATGTGTGTCTTGAGGTCATTGTAGAATGTGAGGTGTGGAGGTGGCTATATATCTAATTCTTCGGTCGATGTTTCTATGGAACTGGAGTCAGCAGTGCTGGGGTTGTCCAATTTTTTAATAATTCTTGTAACGCGGTGTTTAAGCCTTTTGTGTTCTAGATGATCGTAAATTTTCCTCAGTGTGTCAATAAGTGAATCAACAGAGAGAGAGTATTCTTGTGCGATGGTATACAAATCAGATTTGCCAAAAGAATTAGTTAAAAATTTAGCTAAACAGTGAAAGTCAACGTCAGTAAATGTTTTGTTTTCTTTAAAAAATTTTACAGCAGGTTGGAGTTGAATGATGATATCTTCTAAAGTGTCTCGTGTCTGGGATTTAACTTTCTTTTTGGGTTGTTTGAACGTTCTGAGATCATGTGTAGGAGGAAGAGTTTCGTCCTTTTGTTGAACTGTGTAGAGTGAAGATTTATCTAAATTTGCTAAAGGCTCGCTAGTCGACGAAGATGGAGGTAAAGGACGTTTTCTATTGACGTGTGTGTCGGAAGTATCCATAGTTTGTTCTTGAATGTTGTCGGAGCATTGATTATTATTTTCTATAGGTGGAAAGTCAGTGGTTGTAGTTTGTTTGGCTGGAGATAGAATAGTGGGGATTTCATCATTTTGCGATAGATTTGCAGAAGAGACTCGTTCGGTATTGTTAATATTTTTGCAAAATTTAGCCAAGTGTCCTTCTTCTTTGCAGAGAAAGCAAGAAAGCTTTTCACTTGAAAAGTAAATCCAATAAGTAACTTTATCGTGTACAAGTTGACAAGATTGAGGAATTTTGTTTACATCGTCGGAATCGATATAGAATTGTCGTCTATGACTAAGTAAGTGTGTATATCCGGGATCATACAAGCCTGTTTTCAAACATGTGATTTGAGATTTTAGCGAAACATTATATTTTTCTAGTAACGATTCTATAGCTGTGTTGGGTATAGAAGTATGTACATTGGAAATTAAAATTCGTTTTGTTTTAGAATTAAGAGGTCTGATTTCTAAAGAAAAGTTCTTAATATTTACATGTTTATGATTGTTCACTATTTCGTCCGCTTTTTCCTCCGAATTTAAATATATACAAACTCTATTGTGCGAAATTCGTGATATAGAAAGCATGTTGACAGGATTAATAATTCCACCTATGGCCAGTGCATAATCCCTAATGGTGAGACCTTCTATAGAATCCAATATAATAGCTTGATTCCTTGTAGGACACGTTTCTTTTTGCACTGCTTTAGAATAGCTAAGACGTTGTGACGTGGGCGTAGATTGAGTCATGTTGTTGGAACTTTGAATTTGAATGTCCCTGCTACCAGAAACACTCATGATTTTTTATTTTTTTTATGGGGAGAAACTCCCCTTAGATTGAACTACACGAGTTATGATTCTCGCGTATGTCACTTGATTCACTTGATTTTGAGCGAAATTGCGAAATTGCGAAAAGGCACAACACTGTGTCGAAATCAAAGCCAACTCGCGAGCGATCGAGAGACCGTGTTTACAAATACGTCCGAACTCTACGAAGACTCATTGAAGACTCTTCGTTCGTGTTTATGGCTTTAAATTCGTTAACGAAGTTTTTCTGTCGATTTTTATCGTAAGAATAAAGAAAAAAATAATTGCTTTCATTATGGTTAATAAAACATTCTTTGTGCTTTCGTTTAATTAAATTTAACATTAACGTTTTTAATTTCTTAATTTTTATTTTTATTTTTTTTTTTTATTTTTTTTTTTTTTTTTGGCACATGCTAAACCCGTTGATACGTCTTAAATTGAATACTTTTACTGCAAAAATATGACTTTAACATCGTATTATATATACATAAGTCAAAAATTTAATTCTTTAAATTAAAACTATCGCATGACATTAAAACTTACTTTGAATGAGTTGAACGCTTCGAAGAATACTGGAAACTAATGAATGCTAATGAAATTCAAAAACTTTAATTCAATGAAATTTTCATGAAAGTCATTTATAATTACGATTTCATAAAGCGGTTCCTTTCTTTTTCCAACTTGACGGTTCTATGCACTACTTGCAATTTTATAAGCTCGTTTTAAATACGAACTTGAACTTTTTACTTTAAAATCTACGGAGTAGAAAAAAAAAAGAAACGTTTTGCAGTATCAAACCGAATCTCGTTAAAAAAAAAAAAAAAAAAAAAAAACGTTTTATCTGTTATCGGTCAACTCATCTCGCGATATGCAGTTACTACCTTACTTACATCGCAACACACGGTTTTATAAATCCCTTAAAAAAAAGCTAAGATCACAAGCTCGGATAATACGTTGCCTACATCCGAAAGTACATGTGAACGAGGTAAAGCTTGTGCTAAAAAAAAAATTGCAAATAGGTTAAACATTGGTTTGAGGTTTATTGCGGCATTTGATTACGTTATCTTGGATTAACAGAACAACTATAATTTTTACTCTAAATATATATTATTTTTTTTTTTTTTTTGGTGTTACACCAAAGATAGCCGTCTTAAATTTCAATTAACTTAGATCGTTATGTAAAGGATTAATTATGTAATAAAATTCGTGCAAAATTCTAGAAATTATGAAATGTTCCATAGAATATAGACACACAATGTATTTCTTTTATAATAATGTAAATACAAATTCTGCCGAGACAAGAGACAGAAAGCTTTATCGATAAATACTGGAGAAAGTATGCCAGATTAATTCGGTTTTTTGTCGCCGACCCATTATTATCGAATCAGCAAAAGTTTAGTTTTAGCTCTCCTGCTTTACACTATAGTTTACAATATAATCCAATAATGTGCAACCTTTACTTTCATCACATTTTTTTTGCACTTGTAGCAAAAA
Organism: Chalcis sispes; assembly: GCA_949987625.1. NCBI lineage: Eukaryota > Metazoa > Arthropoda > Insecta > Hymenoptera > Chalcididae > Chalcis > Chalcis sispes. The sequence continues at coordinate 4,166,691 of OX465096.1, forward strand.
AAAAAAAAAAAAAAATGCTCACGATAAAACAATCAAATCAAAATTTGAATGAATAATACAGCATTACCAATGTTAAATTTTAAATAAATTAAAACAATACTTTTAAAATGAGAACTATAAAAAAATAAAAGCAAACATTAACGCCTCTCTTCGATAGAAAGTACAGCAAGGCGACGTCAACTTTCACAACTTCACGAGCTAAAAGAGAGCCTCGCACGATCAAAACGCGCGCGCAAAGTATTAATTCATCGAATTACGAGGAATCGAGCCGGGTTGATTAGTTTTTAAAAAGGCGCGCGAATGCGCGAGCGCCACCTAGCAGCGCGCCGAGACAAATGTGTATCTAGGTCGCGAGGAAATCGACGCGAGTCATTTCCTACGGGAGTACAAGTCGATATGTAACCGCGCGGACGTCTCTCCGCGCCCTTCTTCCACCGCTGTCGCTTTCGCGTAAAGACGCGAGCTGTTACACGAGCGAGATGGAGAATAAAAGGCCCCGTGGAAACAGGTGTGGCACTGGACGTCGTAAATTTAACTCGTGGCTTTTTCTTTTACTTTTTTCTAATTTTTTATCTTATTCGTGGGCGGGATGGTTGGATTATGTTTGGTCAAGCTGAGAATGAAATACGAGCATGTTTCGCAATTTTTACGTGGAAGATTATATCAATGTGAATTTTCTGATAAATAACATCGATTTATATTGAAAATTATTTATGACGTGATTTAAAAAATGTGTGTTGCAATGTATTTACAACATTCTTAACTATTTTTAATCAGTGAAAACCGCCAACAATCAGAGAACGTTTCCTAATTTGAAGTTATAAGTGTATGCTATTGGCTCAATTAGTGGTACACTTACAATTGATTATCAGTGAATATGCACTAATTCGCAGCGGTTTCCTCTGATCCGGGTTAAGATAATTGGTTTCTCGTAAAGTGTAACTTTCACTGATTGCAATTAAACATCGAAATTCATTTATGATTCGCGTGCTGTTTAAATTTTCGCAAAGATATCTTTTTAATTTTTGAATTTACATTCGCTTGAAAAATTTATAGTTAGATTAAAACGAAGCCGGATAAAAATTGAAACCATGGAACAATTAATGGTTGAGTTTCTATTCGTAAATAAAGTCGAAAAATTTTTATTGTTGTCCGTTACAATGAAAAATAAATTTACGGTTTTATGAAAAATTCATTGTTTTTACTTCAGATTATATTACGTATAAATATTATTAATTTTCGAAAATATATATCTATATCTTTTACATAATAACTATTTTACACATGAACAAAGCTATTTATTAAATTTTTTACCAAATTCTTTTTGAGAAATAAATGGCGAAATAAATATCATAATTTTTACATTTATTTTTCATCTTCCTTTTATTGTCTCATCGATATTCTATCTTTCTTTGTATTCTCACAGCTTTTCTCCATATCAGTCTCATTTTTTCTCTCTCGCTGACTCTCTCTCTCTCTCATTCTCTTTCTCTTTGCCGTAACTCTGGTTCTTTTACACTTTTCGTGCCATCACTTTTTTCGTCATATCCTGTGCTAAAGCACACAACTATACTACTACTACTATTACAATCACTGCTACACTACCACTTCCGCAAAATGTATTCATCCATGAAGAAGCTTGCTTTTTTTCATCTCCTGATAGATTTGTAAGCGTTCTGCATGGAGGATTAAATTCTCTTTATTTATCAATTGAAATAAGAAATTTCCTTTTTTTCTCTAGACTTGTATAAAAAGAATCAATCTATTTATTCGCTTAATTTACTAAAAGAATAGTAAAAAATATTATAAAAATTACAATACTGAATAATACTATTCTCATGACAATGTATAACCAAAATAATTCTGGGGTAGCTACACAAATGGAATTTTGTAATAAATTTAACGAATTTTAACATCTTAATATTTTATGCAATATGTTTTAGGTATGGTTAAATAATAAAAAAAATTTTACATGCAGCATTGGAAGATTAACAAATATACATGAAAAAATAAAAAAAATCAAATTTCCTTTTGTATCAACATCACTTCGCAATTTTTCCGTAAAACACAATTTTCTCTTCTGATTACAGAAATAGATAAAAAAAAAAAAAAAAAAGAAGTATAAAGAAAAACAAGATATCGTCTCAAAGAAACTGGCAGCTTCTCTAGTCTCTCCGATTTCTTGTTCTCTAACGCCGAACGGTATACATTTCGCTGAAAGCCGATAGAATTTCTGTGTGTATACGCGCTCGTGCGATCGTCTCTCTTTTTCCTCTCTCTTCTTTTCCCGTATTCTTTCAAGGCGAAAGAGATTTACGCCCCGAGGAAAGGAAACGATCCTCACGCCGCGAACAATTTACGCGCGCGTACATACACACACACACAAACAGAAACCATGAGGGAAATAAAGAGGAAGCAGAGAGAAAGAGAAAGAGAAAATCAAGCTAGAGTCATGCGATCACGAATTATTCTCGTAAATCAATGCCATAGCTATAGACGCCACGTGCCCTTACTTCTCCCATCCCCTCCACTTCTTTGTTTTTTTCGTTTTAACGAAAAATGTCGATCAATCGATCCGCTAACGAACTCTTTTGTCGAGACTCGCACCGGCGGTGGCTTTTGTTTAAGGAGAAAAAAAAGAAATAATAAAGCAAGAGGAAAATACGTGAACTTTGTAGACGTCCCAAGATTACCCGAAGACGAAAATGTTTGTGAAGGTTAACCTGGGAGTTTGGAGCTTTTTAAACAGATATCTACTTGTAGTTGTCACTTTTTACTTAAACAAAAGGATACGTAATCTTCGAATGCTTTTGTTTTCTATTTCTAAAAATCACACGGCTGCTGCTTCTTAAATCATATGAATAAATTTGTTTAAACTTTTAATCAAAATAATCAATCATTTTAATGTCCAATGTGCTACTAAATAAGATTTTATCAAATTATATAAGTTGCTCTGAGAAATTTAAAAAGCATTTGCGTATATATTTAAAGAATTTAAATTTAAACGGCGCGAAAAATCCGAACGAAAAATTTTTCAAGAAAATATTCAAAAAACAAGTAATTTAACGCGAAAAAATAGTTATGATTACGACAAGGATGCGACATATTTCAAATAAATTTTGATTCTAATGAAATTTTTTAATTTTTATTGTTCTTATTATTTTAATAACTTATATTTACAATAATGTTAAAGTAATAAAGTTGTTTATTATAGAAAATAACTGAAATAGAGTGGCAGGATTCTGAAATATAGTGGACGTAAATTATTAAGCGTGATAATTAACCATAGACCATTATCAAATTGGCTTTAGTCACGATAACAACAACGAAAATTAGTTGACTGCAATGATAAATTTCTTTAATTAACATAAATTTATCTTAATTATCATCGATGATCATTTCGTAACGCCAAATCGTTATCGCGCATCATTTGTAGTGTAAAAACTACTTTTTTTTAATTTTATTTTTTTTTTATTTTTTTTTTTTTTTCATTATATATTCTTTATAGTCATAAAGAATGCTACAAATTTTAACTGCATTTCAAAGTTTACTTACAAAAAAAAAAACGCGATAAAGAATAATGTTTTACAAACGGTGTATAGTATTAATCAACGGAAAAAAAAATTATTGCAGTAAACCATTTTCTTAAAATAACGTAAATTATTATACCGATTTTCAAATGTTATCAAAATTTGAAAGAAAAGAAAATTTTTCTACTTTACGCATCCTCGTGCGTGAATAAAAATCTCAGATCGCACAAATCTTTTCGAAAACAAAAAAGAAAAAAAAGACATATATATATATTCGTAAGACGATACCATCAATACACACTCGTGCCATCAAGTGTATGAAAGTGTTCATACGAATGGAAAAGACAACTTTTATCCTCCGGAGACCCATAAAAACGAAAAAAAAGAGACATCTAAAGTACCAGCGGTATCTTCTTGCATTACGCGCGCTACAACGAAAGCTACGTTATGAAAAATAAGAAATACTCCGATGATTCGAACGAACGAGCGCTTTCTATATAAAATTAAAAAGAGAAGGAAAAAAAAAAAAAAACGCAACGCAAAGAAAACCTCAAGGCACACATATACGCGCGGTTAAAAAATCACTTGCGGTGTATATATCTGCTCACGTACTATATGTATACACGGACTTATGTGTGTATGCGTCCTACATGAGGGGGCCAAGAATATCTGCACTAAATCCTTCCCCTTCTACAGAGCTCGACGTTTGCAACGACGAGAGCCAGTCTCTCGCCTTCGAAGACATATATATATATATATATATATATATATATATATATATATATATAGATATATATATATAGAGAGAGAGAGAGAGAGAGAGAGAGAAACGTAAAGAAAGACGCGAAAAAAACTTAATCTCACGGCTATAGGAAAAATGCGCGCGACGAGTTATGTCACACGTGTGCTGTCTGCAAACACCAAAGGGATACTTGATTTTCTTCTTTTTTTTTTCTTTTGTCGTTTTCATTAGTATTATTATTATTATTATTATTATTATTATTATTATTATTATTATTGTTATTTTTTTATATTTCTCAAGCGCGAACGCATTTATTTATTTCGGGGATGAAATCAATGTAGGGAGACGGATGAGAGATTGGAATGTCGACGGTAAATTATTTCGAAACAGCAGACAATGTTCAGAATTTTAAATGGCCCGTTCGAATGGGAAATTAAATTAAAATAGAAGTTATTACTTATACCTTACGTTGTCTCGATGCTTTGAAAATATTTATATTGAAATTCTTCTCTCTGAGTTTAACCACTATTTTTTTTATTTAGTTCTGTTTAGATTAAACGAATAAAAAAAAAAAAAACAAATAATAGAAATATTCGCGTAAGAAATATAGAAATATTGTAAAAAAAACATTAATGTAAGTTAATTTTTTTTTACTCAAAAATAACCTTGTACACGATGGATAAGAATAATTTTTACAATTTTGCGTTGTACGTACGATTAAGTTTGAAAATTCTCTTGGTTTCGTTATCCTTAAAAAAAAAAAAAAAAAAAGTACAATAAACCGTAATAAAAATAGCAATTTTATTGTCTGGTCGTATTAACACCGAGCAACATAACCTTTTTACAGAATTTATCTTATTACAACAATTTTTTCTTCAAAAATTTATATTTTTAAATATTTGTTTTTACATTTTTTTGTCACGATACGATACAAAATATTATCCGTATCTTCGCAATTCAATCGCGCAAAAAAAAATTGAAATATTTCGGGTGCATACTTTTAATTATAATTGTCAAAAGTGCGATAATCCGATTAAAAGTAATTTTATAAAAGTTGCAAAACGAATTAAAAAATTCTTAGTATATGATACTTCAGAGACATGAGATCGTTCGGAACTCGGTTTCGAATTCAATTCGGGAAATAGTTCTGCAAAGGATAGTTTTGAAGGGCAGACACAGCGGGAAACTATTGGAAAAAGGGGCGAGTGGTCTTTTAAAAACTGAATTGTTGCCTACTGTACAATTCTTATTTATTTTAGGAAATACGAGTATTAAAATCTATAAATTTGTAATGAATCTTGTACAAATTTTAAAATTTGTTTAAAAAATTAAACTAAAATAGATCGATTGCCTATAAAATATTTACAGCGTAATAATAAACTAACGTGTGTTTAAAAAAATAAAATAAAACAAAAAAAAAATAAAAATAAAAATAAAAATGATACTACTACATGCTAAAAAAAGTATTTGCACTAAAAAATCTAAAGTTCGAGCAATACATTTATAAAAAATCAGGGTATGTGTGTATGTACTAACAGCTACTGTGAAGCACTACAAAATCGCTACTTAATCGTTGCAAGCAAAGATCGTACCATTGTGGTTATTACGTATGTTACTTTTTGCCTTTTTCTTATATATTTCCACTTAAAATAATATCGTAGTGTCATTTTTTTACGTATATGTATACTATACATCGATCTATCAGCTTATACATATTTGGTAAGATTTTTTTAAAGAAAAAAGGGTAAGAAATAAATTTCAACATCGAAAGCAGAGATAATTTTTTAAAATATATACTAATATGTGCGTGTGTACATGGCATATTACGCACATGAACAATCAACCGAGAGGAAGAAGAACTTGGGTAGTCAGCGTCAACCAAACAGGGTATACGTGCGTATATATAGTTGGCAATAATTCCACCAAAAAATTTTTAGCACTGCCAAACTAAATATCTTAGTGCCAACATAAGTTTTCTCTCTCTTTCTCATTCATTCTTGCTTTCTCTCTCTCTCTCTCTTTCTCTCTCACTCTATTTCTTGAGCGAGAAAAACCGCGCGATTCCCTTTCACGAATGCAATTTTCGATTGTATACTTATATCTGTAAACGCTTACAGCTGGTGAGAAAATTTTTAGCTATATTTTTTACTTGTTTTATGAAAAATGCCGAAGGATGGACATTTTTTGAAAGTTTTTTTATATTAATATCGTAAAAAATATTTGCCATTTCGTTAATATTTATGTGTGGTACAAGTTGTAGTTGCACGAATGGATTTTTATTTTAGACTCTGGTACTTTAGAAAACTTTTTTTAAATTTAACTTTATTTCTCGCTCGTATATGTAAGACAATATTTAATAAATTCAAATATAAAACTTGACAATTGTATGAAAGTTTAATAAAAAAATTTATACAAATTATAATTTAATTTTAACAAAAATAAATTATTTTACTAATTATTTAAAAAATCTTTAAACAGTTAAAGTTCATTAAAATGCTAAAAAATCTCAAAATTATTTATTCACATTTTCAATTCTTTATAATTAAAACATCTCAACAATTGTATCAATATCCGCAAGACCTTTCCCAAATATTTTCCATCGAAGCCCGCACGTACACTCTAGGAGCTCATTACGGAACGGTAAGAATAAAACTTAAGCGCGGGGTCAAAGTAAATAATCATCGAGTGTACGAAGAAACGCAGACACATACACATACACACACACACACACACACATAGAAGAGAAAAGTAAATTCTAAACGCGTTTCGATATCGATCGAAGGATTCGAAGTGCGAAAATAAAAAGCACGGTAAGAATTCCGCTCCTTGGATGAACTCGTCGACATATATACATACACATATATAAACCATCGCGATAACGAGGCGAGGCGCATCGACTCGAGGGTTTGCGCAATCCTCTTCGCGCTCGGCGTATTCTAATTTGCAAACTTAACTTTTCGCGTTTAAAAATAGAGGGGAAACAGCTAGCGAACGAACGAGCTTACACTTACGTTATATACGTGTGTGCACACATGTGTGCGCGTGTTATACAACGCGAGGAAAGATAGAGAGAGAGAGGGGGGGGGGAGCTTTGACGTTTTCGCGAGGACGCGCGTCTGCTTCGCGATTTACCCCCTGTATACTCTGTCTCTTTTCTTTTCTTTCTTTTTTTCGTAGCTGCTTCAACTCTCTCTCTCTTTCTCTCGCTGGTATGTTTTGATATGCATACGCACACGTATGTACATATATGCGTACACGTAACGTTACAACGAAAGATAATTTATCCTCGGCGGCTCGCGCGCTGCTGCCTTTTTAGAGTGCGCGCGTATACATAAGATAAGCGCGTTTTGCCTCGCGAGCTCACTCTCTCTCTCTCTCTCTCTCTCTGTGCGCGTACTAAAGTGTGTGACATCATTTTTAAAGCTGTAAAATCGATATAGTTGCATACATACACACAGACACATACACACACACACACACACACGTCCATCTACGTGTGTAGTATACGTATAGGTGAAAAAGAAAGAGAGAGGGTAGAAAAAGAAGTTACATATTGCAGGGAGTTTATCAGAGAAAGTTGCGAGTACCCGATTTTTCTTTTCTTTTCTTTTTTTTTTTTTTTTTTTTTTCTATACAATGGTTTGCATGCGTGTATGTATGTGTCTTTAAATCTTTGAAAGTTATTGTATCATATTGAAAAATGTCCTAATTCTTTTTCATTTTTTTCAAAAGTTTCTTTTTCTCTCTTTTTCTTTTACTTTGGTAGAGGAAAATTGTGAAATTTTATAAGGTTTTTGTACAAGAGATTGAAATTTTTATCACAACATACTGCCATTGTAAAGAAAAAAAATCACGTTACCGGCTCTAGTCTCTCTGAAATTTTAAGATCGGTATACGTTCGTGTAATTTGACTCTTTCGGAATACCGGAGATGTTTTATTTTTTAAAAAAAGTTTTTTCCATAAAAAAAAAAAAAATTTGTTCTTCGTTTATCAAGAATAAAATAACAATAGAATTATGTGAAGTCAACGGGTCGTTATATTTTTTTGTCGTGTGATATGTTAAAAATTATTTCTTCGTTTTATTTTGCTAAGCTATTTTAATTCTAACAAAAATAAATATTTTATTTAAACTTACGTAAGTAAAAACTGTATTAAAAACAACATTAAAAATTCACCGATGCCATTTAATAGATTGAAGCTACGTATACATATTTACTTACAAAGATGATCTATGACTCATATCGAATTACTCTGTACATAATATTTACGGCAACAACGCAAAATATATACACAAAATAAACATAATTTTCAATTAATAGCAAAGTTATATCGAAATAAAATCGAAAATAAAAAAAAATGTTGAAAAAAAGAAGAAGAAAAAAAAAAAAAAATTAAAACGAAAGAGACGAAAACTCGCGCGCATTTCGCAACGAGTTACAAACTAGCTAAACTATTTAACGACCCTCAACACACGCGCATAATATATAGAAAGCATCGAGAGAGAACCCGCTAATACACATTAAGAAGAGAGAAAAGGAACGGAGTGATGTCGCGCGCATATTATTACGCTTCATCGGCGCACGCAAACCTACACCTATACATAATAATTGTCTCTCTCTCTCTCTCACTCTCGCTCTAAACTCCATTGTTTTTCACGGGTATAGAGGAGGGACTCTTGGGGGGCGTAAATTGGCTTTCGGGCTCGTCGAGTAGCACCACTTCTCTCGCGCCTCGTGCGCGCGCGGAAGAGAGAGAGAGAATAAGGGAAAGTGTGAATCAGGGGGAATTGCAGCAGCAGGCGAAGGAGAAGTAGGACGTCGCTTCTTTCTCACTCTCTCTCTCTCTCTCTCGCACGAGCTCTTCGACCTTTTTATTTTTCCCCTACCTTTTGTATACGCCGTCGATTACTCGCACGAGAGCTAAGCGCCACCGGGACGTTCTTTCTCTCTCTCTCGCTCTTGTGTACAACACCGAGCGCCGTATACATGTAGCGGTATGTAAGCACGTAAATGAGTCCAGCTTAGATCCTGCGATGATGTAAAATTATGGGTGTACGTGGGTGCGTTATAGGTCAGGATGCAAAAAAAAAAAAGGAGCGACGGCCGATTTTGGTTAACAGGCCCGCGTGTGCCTGTGTGCATAATGCGCGTCAATTTTAGATATGCGTGAATGTTTGTTTATCGTACGTTTTGAATAACGAATCGCATTTTTTATTATCAAAGAATGTTAATTAGGTTACTGTACTTTGTATACTAAGAGGAATGAAATTGTTTTTATAACTGCTTCGAATAGTTAGCCTTATTAAATTGATCGATATCATGTGAATGAATTTAAAATACTCGATTGTATTATTAATGAATAAATTTAATAAAACACAATAAATATAAGAGTCGAATCTATAATGTAATTCATTGATATAACATCTTGAAACACAATTCCATTAAGATTTCTTGTTAAAGCAAAACGTAATATTGAGCGAGAGAGAGAGAGAGAGAGAGAGAGAGAGAGAGAGAGAGAGGGAAAAAGTTGAAAATTAAATCATCGACTTATTCTATCGCTTATATAAAAATAAAAATAATGCAAAGTTTTACAATGCATTTACGTAGAGCGTATGTTATACATGTGTATATGTAAGCTTGTTCAAAAGAAAATGCTAATTATATATGACAGTGAAACATATCGGCTTTTTGTAATTATTTTAAGCGACTAAACATTTGTGTAAAACTTATAAAAGTTTATTTTTGTAAATTTTAAATATTTTAATAAGATACAGTCTTAAAACGAATTTATATAAACAAGCTGCTATAATTATATGTATGATGTATAATATTTATATGCATGATGTAACGGTTAATATTGCGATGAGTAACTTGTTTCTTCAACATTGAATATAAAATATCAATTGAAATTTACATATGTATTGCATATTAAAATTATGATATATTCATGATTGATTATTTTATATTAATTTACAACAAAAATTTACCTCACAAATGATTTATTAATAATTGTCGAGTACTTCGTTGCCGTTTCACCTAAGACATTTCATAAACATATTATGCGAAGTGCTTCTAATAATTAAATTGTGATCCTCTCTAAAAGCTGATTAATTGTTATACGCATTTTATTTAATGAATAATAATAGTAAAATTCGAAATTTTAAAGATTGTATATTATAAACATTTTAAGAAAATAATAATGGTAAAATTTTTATTCACACAAAAAATTTTCAATTTAACTTGCAAGAAAATACGAAAATTTAACCAACTACTATTAAAAATATAGCAATAATCGCTATAAAAATCGTCAATCTTACGAAAACCTTAATTTTCCTTTTTGTATCTCGGTGCCTAATCAAAGAAAAAAAAAATTCGAGAACAAGAAGTATAAATCCAGCCTCGTTACATCTAACGATCCTCGAAACGACGAAGAGGAAAGAGAGGAACAACACATATAACCCGCTCACGGGATAAAAAACGAGGACAGTCCGAGAAAGAGAAAGCGCGCGAGAGAGAGAGAGAGAGAGAGAGCGAAGAGAAAAATCGGTTGCGAGGTAAACCTTGATGACGAAAAACGAAATATAAAAAAAAAAAAAAAAAAAAAAAAAAAATAAGAAGAAAGAAGTAACGAAAGAAGAAGCAGCTTCTCGCGAAAGGGTCACGGAAGCGTGATTTATCGGCATTAATCAAGCTGTCAGTGTCAAGTCAATCAATTTTGACGTAACGAACGCGGCGTAAGCGCGAACCATATATACATATATACACACCACTTGCCTCATCCTCCCTAAGGGGTCAAAAGTCTCGACTGCGGAACGGAAATCCTGATACGGATTTTTCTTTTTTCTTTTTTTATCATTTTCTCTTCTGTTCGTTCCTTTTTATCTTTTTTACTTTGTAATTTGTTAACGCGCCGATTATCGAAAAGAAATTTGGACGTTGTTCAAAGAGGTTAAAGGATCATGGATATATATACATATATATATATATATATATATATATATATATATATATATATATATATATATATCCTTTCGTCCGCGGTGATTGATGTAAAAAATATTTTGATTAAATTTTCACATAATTTTCTTTCGCGATTCAAAGATTAATGTTTATTTTAAACTGTTGAGCGAAGATTTATCGTTGCATTTATTATTTGAAAAATGTATTTTTTCGATAAATTGTTTTCTTTTTTTTTTTTTTTTAATTTCAGCATACATGTACGACGTACACATCGATATCGTTATAGAAATGCGAAAGGAGTGCACTTTAAAATTAATTTTCTCAAGTATGTAGAAGAATCTTTGGAATGTTCAAAGAATGAATTTAATTTCTTTTTCAAATGCCACGGCATTATAAAGTGAAAATTTTTATGTAATAAAAAAGCTCTTAACAATTAACGTTGCTTTTACACTCGATAAATATAATTTTCATCAAGTATAACGTAATGACATAACGGCATTATTATTATTACTTTATTTAAAACGATAAAGAAAAATGTTCAAAACCCTCTCGCATAAAAGTATAATTATTTCTCGTTTGGAGCGAAGAAATTTAATTAACAACAGCCTTTATCAACTTGAGCGAATTATTTCTGGGGCCGCGTGAAAATTCTTAGAAAAAGAGATAGGGAAGGAGGGAGAAAAAGTACGTAATGAAATCAACCTAATACCCTAACAACAATCCTATAAAACAAATTCAATCGTCGCTCTCCTCTCTTTTTCTCTCTCTCTCTCTCTCTCTCTCTCTCTCTCTCTCTCTCTTTCTCTCACTTGACCAATCGACACTAAAAAACTTTCGTTCCTTCTGAGTTAGCGCTATTGTAAAAGAGTGAAAATTCACGTTAATAGACTTAAGGTTGCTCTTTTCATGAAAAAACATATTATGCACCTGCACTTAACAAGCTATATACTGCAAATTGTTCTCGTTCCTTCCATTATTATTTTTTTTTTTTTGTTTTTAATTTAATCAATAAGTTAAATTAATATTGATTAACCTTCGTTTACATTTCATCGACTAAACATTTTAATACACAAGTATAACCATGATGAATCCAGTCATTAATCGGACTTTTAAAATTCTATTAAATATTTTTAGATAAAAGCCGTTTATTAAATAAATATAGCCTACGCGATATTGCTAATTGACGATGAGAAATGTTACTTTACAAAGAATTTATTCAGTTTTACGATTTCTTTAAGCAATTTTAAATTTTATCAGCGTAAATTTAATAACAATTTAAAGTTAATGCACGATAATGAAGATGTGAAAAATATAATATTTAGAATTTTATTAATGTTTCCAATGCGGAAATTATGATTATTCAAATAACTTCCTTTCAAAGAAATGCCGTATAATAACCAAATAGAAAGAAGTTCATTGGAAAAAAAAAATATCCGAACAATTAAACAGCCCTAATTTGCTTCTCAAAAGGTAAAAAATGGCAATTTAGTACCTCAAAGAGAGAGAAAGAGATAAAGAGAGCGAGGAGATAGATCCCAAAGGCACTTGGAAGAGCGCAAAATTAAATATCGACTATCTCGAAAAGAAAGAGAAAAAGAAAGATAAAGAGGGAGAAAACGGCGATTCAGTCTCGCAAAAATTAAGGGAGTTAAACATCTCTCCCTACTTCGAGCACTCTGGAAAAGCTCTCTATCTCTCTCTCTCTTTCAGTTCACCCCGGCGGCGGCGGGCTCACACTCGCGGCGCCGCACGTGGTGTGCGTTAGCTATATACACCTTCCGAGCGCCTAGCCCCTCTCTCGCTCGCGCACGCCTATTGATCGCTAGGGATAACGTAGAGAGCGCGCGCGCGCGCACGCGAGCGAGCGAACACCCGCGAGAGACGAAGAGAGCTACGCTCGGTTATGTAGCCCCGTTGGAATCGCGCTATTTTTCTCTCTCTCTCGGAAGTTAGATTAAAGGCACGCGCAAGAGGGAGAAAGAGAGAAGGCATGTAGCGCCGGCGAAAACGCGAATTCCTATCTCTGTCTCTTTCTTTTTCCGGGTACTTGCTGCTGCTGCTGCTGCTGCTGCGCAGTGCCGTAATAGAGAGATTAGAATTTTCACGCTATCCTGCTGATTTTTATTGGGAGGGATGGTTGTTTACAGGAATGGGCGTTAAATTTCATGGTATATTCTAATTGAGCGGTTACGGATTTTTTAGGTTAGGGAGAAATCAAAAGACTTACGAGGGGGAGCGAAAAATGGCATTGGAGGTCACGCGGATTGGTTCACTTGTGCACCACTAGCGCACCCTCTTTTTTATTTTTTCCGTTTACACGCAGCTAATGACGGTTGACAATTTTAAATTTGAAATAAAGAACATCGTTTGATTTACGTAACAATCTTCCGGATTTAATAATTTTTCCGCATCCCGTATACGAGCCTCGGATTCTAAATTTGAAACCCGAGAAACATGACACATAATCATCTCCGAAAAAAAAAGTTACTAGAACTATGCGCGCGCGGATTCTGTTATATCCCAGGCCGAGAAAACCGAGCGTCCATCAAGAATTTTCTCTTCTAAAATAAACCGGGCAGACTTACCCGGAGCAGAGAGTAGCGGGACTAGCCGTCTACAAATATAGATTCTCACCACACGTACTCGCGCACTCACGCATTCGAGGGTCACTCAAACGAACACAAGTAAACGCGTGTACTCACCAGAAGCGAGGAAGCAGTCCGGGGCGCTGAGGCACGCACGACACGTTCCTGGGGCTCGCGAGCCGCCGGCGACTCACATCGGCATCGGGGCACACGGCACAGACCGAGAGAGCTGGGAGACGGAGTACAACTGCTCCTCTCCGTAAGCTTCTACTTCTTCCGCTTTCCTCTTTCCTGGAAGTATTTCTCCTGCAGGAGGCGCGTGTGCTTGCACACTTCAACCTCGCCCAGCAGCGCGCGGCGCGCACGTCCAGAGGGCGGAAACGCGACTTCCGACTTTCCTCCCTCTTCCTCTGTCCTGCGCCTCCTCCTCCTTCTCCGCCTCTTTCCTCCTCTTGCTCCTCAGCGTCGCACGATGTCGATGACTACGGCGATGACGATGGCAATGTGACAAGCACGAATGAAAGAAAAGTATAGAGAAAAAAATTCGAAACTCTCTCACCCGGAGAGCCCGGACGCGGAAAAACGGGACAGAGGGTCACACTCGCACGCGCGCACCGAATCCTCGTCGAGAGAACACCACAGGAGGCGCGCGCGGAGACAGAGCAGACGAGGCGAAGAAGGATGCGATGATCGAGGCGCAGCCGCACTTGTTTTCTTCTGCTAGTCGAGAGAAACGAGACCGTATACGTACGCGTGTATAAGTGTATGCATACGTCTATGTATACGCGGTGTGTATTTCTTTCTCTCTCGCACCTTCTTTCGCTTGCCGCGAAACTTTAGCGCACTACCGTTGCAAAGCTCCGATTCTAAGTGGCAGCGGGCCGACACGTTCGCCGCTCTGCGCCCGAGCGAAAAACGTTTGCCGATTCACGTGTCTGCGCGAAACGGAAATATACAAAAAGATAAACAAGAACGACAGAGTTATATAGGCTATGTTGTTGTTGGTAGAGTAGACGATAGTTGGTTAACGATTGATTATATGTTCGCGACACGACGGGAGCGCGCACACGTACTGCACCTTCCTTTCGGATCGTCCGTTCAATCCTCTCTCTTTCTCTCTTTCTCTCTCTCTCTCCTAGTTGCACCCTCGTGGCTCTGCACGCACTCTGTACTCTCGCGCGATCTCGAGTCCGATTCTCTGCTGTCTCTCTATCTCTGTCTCTTTCGAGTTCAGTCGATGCGACGCGACACTTTAAGCGAGCGCGAGCGAGCTGCCGACGACGATCCGGCGATTCGGTTCTCCTCCTCTGTCTCGCGCGCTACGCGGACGACTCGACTCGGCTGCCCGACACTGCTGCGCAACCTCTCTTTACATCTCTATCTATCTTTTTCTTTCTCGCTCGCACCCGTTCGCTCTTAGCTTCGCTCTGTATCGTCGCTATGTACATATGTGTGTCCGTGCTTTCTCTCTCGCTCCGTTTCACTCTCTCTCCATCCGCTGCGAGCTCTTTTCCACGCCTGCGCTGCGCGAGCCCTATATACACCGCACGCCTATGTATCTATATGTGATTACCGCTGTACGCTGTTACATATATATATATACATCCATATATATACAACGAGAGCCAGCTACGACCGATTGGGCTTCTTCTGTACTTGTGCGCGCCTGAGCTCCCGAGGACATCTCGTGCGCGCGCGTCTGCACACACACGCGCCTCTGTGACACCTATATCTCTATCATTCTCTATCTTTTTCTCGGCCTTTGGCGCGGCCTACTCGCATGTGCATATACACGTATGTATCCTTATTTACCTCGTGTATCTTTCTGCTAAATTTGCACAGACAGCATTCAAGTGTAGAAGATAGATATTAAACTCATTCTCATATTTCTTTCTCTGTCTTTCTTTCGATATTTCCATACTTTTCTAGTGCAAATGCACTCGTGCATTTTTTTTTTTTTTACCTTGGAGCATCCCTTGCATGCAAGAGACAGAGATAGAAAGCGATGTAGTAGATTCGCGGTATGTACAGAACTACATTGTACGAGACTCGTACAGAGAGCAGCACGAACCGCGAAAAATAGTCTGCTGCTACCTCCGCTCAAATACAGTTATATTACATAAATATATATATATGCATACAAACGTATATATGACTCTTTTCGCAGGGTCGAATGATAGAAGATAAGAGAGAGAAAAGAGGAGGTGGCGATAGCGCGTGCGCACGACCGGGAGAATCGCGAATTTTCTAACAATGCACAGCGACACCATCGACGAAAACTGGTACTGGTTGTCATAATTTCACAAATATGACAAGTAGAGACATCTTGCGGAGTTTACGAGTAATTTCAAAATGAATATCAGCATGAGCCGTCGGTAAGAAAGAAACACGCGGTGCTTTTAAAATTTTTCATGGGGTAAGCGACGACTCGGCCGAACGATTTATCGAACATTTCTTATTAGGAACTGATAAGTTTTAGGAAGTATTGTTATCTACAGTATTTCACCGAGTTTTAATTTTCTTTATTTTATTTCATCTTTAATTTTGACCGTATAAAGCTTAATATTTATAAAACATTTATACTATTAATTATCACCAACAATCAATATCAATAAACAATAATTAAATTACGATTTAATTAATTTATGATAGTCTATTATTAAATAATTTAAATGTTCAAATAACAAATATTTACCTTATAAATTTTATAAACAATTTTTACATTTACTAAATCCGTGTTGACAATTTTTAAAATAGTAATAATTTGGACATCTTCAAATAAATTTTGAATTTGATCATAATAAATTACTCGATGAATTGATCAAAAGAGATATTTACTAAGTATGTATAAAATATTGAACGTTCATAATCGACATCACTTATGATGATTAGTTAGAGAGTGCACAAGGGTATCAACAATAATTCTAATAATTCCTCGGTTAAATGATCATTATCATTTTCCAATTAAACGGTAATCCATCAAAATAACTACCCTTACATGATTATAAAATTATAAATTTTATATAAATCAACCTAAGCAATTGCTTAAGTTAAAAAAATGTTTTTTTTTTTTTTTTATATAGATTTATAACAATAGAATTTTATATCTATTGGATGGTAAAGAAATTATAGGGTAAAATTATACTTTAATCGTTTCTATTACCTATAGAAATAAACTACACCACTTATAAACAGCTTATAATTTTAAATAAACTTCTCGAGGATGAAAAAATGATGAGAAACCACAGCAATCCCTTAATGGGGGCATTAACCGCGCGGTAAGATATTTCATTTTAAGCCTACTTATTTATACAATAATTGCCTTTCTCTATCTCTCTCTCACTCTTTCTCTTTTGCCATTTTTCTTTTTTTTGTTTGTTCCCCCTACCCCTCTCTCTCTCTCTCTCTCTCTCTCTTTTATTATTTCTCCGCGAGCGCGTTTTATCCGAAAAAAAAAAAGAAGAAGAAGAAAAAAAGGGTAAAAAAAAAAAGAAGAAATTGCGCTATCATGGTCGATAGCAGCCGCCACCGCAAATCTCGCGACTATAACGCGACCGGTTGAAAAAGGGAAAATGACTCGATTAAAATGGCTTTATTTTCGTCGTTCGTTTTATTATGCGTTTGATGTTGTCGAGATTCGCATTTAAATGCCGTTGAAAAAACGTTTGGAAAACTCTTTTTTTTTTTTTTTTTTTGCTCCTTTTATCATACCGATTTATACATATACATACAAAATGCGTTTACGAAACGACGTGAAAATTGGATTCTCGTACTTTTTTTTTTAGTTTCGAAAACATTTTTACGCTTTATATTTTTAAACGATCACTCGTATAAATTTACAAACGACAAATGTATGTATATACATGTAAAAATAATAAATGGATCGTAGAAATTTTCGTTCGATAACTATCGCGAGAATTAAACAAAAAAAAAAAAAAAAAAAAAAAGAAAAAAACAACTATCGAGTTTCCATTCGATAACGAAACTTTATAAATAAGAGAAATCCAGAATCTTTACACAACGTATTACGCGACATATATGTATAATAATAATCCCTATCAAATGGGTCGATCCATAACATACACATATAGAGATACGCCGCAGCATTAGAATAACAAAATTAGAAGACTATTTAGGACAAATGCAAGATACTATATACAAATTAACCAGCCTACCGGAGAAAGAGAACAGCAGCCGAGAACGAGATAAACGCCGAGGAATAAAATAAAACTTTATACCGTAAGCGTATAAGGAAAAGTTGTTTGCTTGGTTATAAGTAAAGGCTTCTGCTGGATATCCTTATGTACATACAAATATACAAGATAAAATCTTCCTCCCTTCTTCCATCTACGGTGTAGTAAAGCCCAAGTTTCCTCTTCCAAACCTATCGCCCTTTAATAAAATAAATAGAGAAAGTTCGTAAACGAGTGAAAAAAGATACGCATTCGCATTTGAAATATACATGATCGTGTAACACACACACACACACACACACACACACAAACACACATATATATATATATATGTATACGCGATTGTATTTTTGCCTCAGATTTGTTTTTCAATCTCTATGAGTGACTCCCTGGGATCGTGGATTGTGTCGTACGCGCTGATGTTTATGGACTCTGGAAAAGACGACGTTAAGTAGGGTGTGAATTTCGAGCGAGTGAAATAATGGTCTGGTCTTTCTTTTTTTACTCTTACACGCAGCTTCAAACGTTATTTTTATATCGTCGTTTAGATTTTTAACGATTATTTTTATCTTTTATAATATAGTTCTTATTATGTATGTATTTATATCATTTAAGCAATAAGTGGTTAAAAAAATACTTAGCATATAATGTTTATATTATAATCATGAAGGGGTGAGAATTTTTATTACAAGAAAAAAGCGCGTTTAAACTATCTGATCTCGTTATACCTTATTTTATTTAACGTATATTTATTTTGAGCTACAACTTTAAACGAGAATTTTGAAGGGTTCTTCATGCGCGTCGATTATTTATTATGCAAAGAGTCGTAATAAAAAAAAAAAAAAAAACGTTTAATATTTAATGAAAAACTCATCAAAATTCATTCGTACATACTTGACAACGCGCGAAAAAAAAGAGAGGGAGGGAGAGAGAGAGAGAGAAAAGGAAATTCTATCGAGTAAAACTCGATGTAAAGTTAGCGCAAAGAAAAGCCATTATCTTTTCAATTATTCAGACATCCATCGACAACAATCTAGTACATTTTTCCCTTCGAGAAAGGAACAAGAAAAAAGTAAAAAAAAAAAAAAAAAAAAAAAAAAGAAAAACGAATGAAGAAGAAACGCAACTTTTTCTCCCTTTACACGAGCAGGAAGAAACTTGTAAAACAAAACGCTGCCTCTTTCCCTCAGTCCATCGGACGGAAAGAAACGCGAGCGAGCGTGCGCGCAACTTTTAAAGTAGCCCCTCGACCAACAGATAGAGAGGGATAGAGAAAGAGACAACGAAAGCTCAGCTTCTCGGAAAATAAAGATGAAATTTCCTTGGGTTGAATCGTCTATTTTACTTTTCGCACAACAACGTAAGAGTCAATTTGGCGGTGTCCTCTCGGTAAATAAGAATTTAAATAGCAAAAGGAAGATGAAAAAAACTGACGAAGAATTGGAACTAAGTGAAAAGTAAGGCAAATCTGTACAACTTCGAGTAAGAAAAGAGAGCGAGAGAGAGAGAGAGAGAGAGAGAGGATGGGCGTGGGATCTCGAGAGGCTCGTAACGGGCGAGCGCGAGTAGGATCTACTCGACGGTTTCCTGCCAGATATGTCGGATCTTACTCCCTCATCCATCCGTAGAAGCTTCTGCCTTCTAGAAGATGAAGAAGAAGAAGAACAAGAAGAAGAGAGAGTCTCAAGGAGGCGCACTTTTCGAGTGCCTAATAAACCTTTCTTTTACAACTCGGAGCTTCTCCCGTACACATTTTTTTTTTTTTTTTTCCACCCCGAGTTGCGCCACACGAGGGAGAGAACGAGAGAGAATTTACTACCGCGCCGTACGATGATGCCGTAATTGTTTTAATCGAGGATTTACGCTCTTTCGTTCCTTTGTTGATGTAGTCGACTCGTTGGTACACGTGTAATGTTTTCCGATATGTAGTCTTATCATCGGCCTGCGAATTATGTAATTTTTCCGAAGCATCTCGTAATAAATCGTTATGCGTCGATTGTAAAAGTTTATCGCCGTCGTTTTTTTTTTTTTTTTTTTTTTTTTCTTTCTTCAATCGATAATTCAGTTAGTTATAATAAATTTTGATACGCGATATTTTATAATATTTTAAATTATATTAAATTCGATAATTATTTAAAACGTCTGACGATGTTTTATTTTTCTTCTTATCGTCGTGAAAAAAATAATAAATGATAAAACGTTCGCTGTTGCTGCGAAGCACGAGTTATTACTATTAAACGCAAGATATAATAAACTTGAAGTGGGCTTATACGGCACGCTTTGTTCAATTTTATGAAAGAATTTTAACAGTTGCATTTAAACTTTGTACAACGCAGCTTTTTTACAAGAACTGTAAAATTTTCATTCGCGCGTTAAATGTACTTACATTCGCTGTAAATACTTTGCAACTTGAGTTGAAAAATAAAGAAAGAAAATTCGTTTTTTTTTTTTTTTTTTTTTTTTTTTTTTTTTTTTTTTTTTTTTTTTTTTTTTTTTTTTTTACGCGTGATATCAAAGAGCAATTTTTTTTTCTTTATATTTTTGAAAAAATTTTCGTATAAAGTGTGAATGTTAATCGCGACGATAAAATTGGATAATTACAAAGCTTTTAGCAAAATAAGGTAAGTCACGTGGATGTAAAAATGCGACTTTTTGTTTATTTAACGATGATTATTTTATTTTAACTTTCTTTTTTGATTACGTTTTTTCAAAAGCGTTTTTTTGAGTTTATTTTTTTATTTTTAATGAAAACATATAATTTTTTTTCTTCGAATACTTGATAATGCATCTGCTTCAGAATATCACATTATTTATTATTTCAATTAACCAAAAAAACTATTAAATATTTTTATGTACACAACAAATTTATTAAATTATGCGTTAAAATAGTTTCAACTGCTACAAAACAATAAAAATAAGCGCGTCAAAATGTAAGCGTAAATTTTTAAGAAAACGTTAAAAGGCATACTAACATCTCAACATCAAAGGAACCGACAAAGTTGTATGAAAAAATAACGTAAACTAAGGTCTCATTTCCTTAATCGACAAAGAGTACGCGCGTCGTGTATACATATATATATATATATATATATATATATATATATACCGTTACCACGAACAAGAGAGACATTTGTTAAGTAAAATTGCGCATCGGGGCAATCAAAATGAAAAATCATTAAAGCTTCCGAGTAGACGCTGCAGCAACGTACGCTCGTTAATCCTTAAATTTTTCATGCACAGAGCGTAACGCATGGACCAGCCGTTTGATCTCGACAAAGTTTCACATCTCCGTGAGGAAATTCGATCTCTCGGTTTCCCGTTTTTTTTGTTTTTTTTTTTTTTTTTTCTTTTCTCGCAAAGTCCGAACACGCGGCGCGGAAAGTGAAAGAGAAGGAAAAAAATAAAATAATAAAAACACATGTTGGCAAGATTTGCTCTAAGCGTGAAATAACAACGGCGTCGAATGTTTCCCAGATTTTCTCGAATTTCTCTCTCTCTCTCTCTCTCTCTCTCTCTCTCTCTCTCTCTCTCTCTCTCTCACTCACTCTTTTCGACTAAAGAGAAACGGCTAAGAAGGATATGTAGGAAGGAAGTCGGTTTAGGTTTTTGGGTGTATGTAAAATGTTGGGAAATGGTAGATTAAAGTAATGGCTTTGTGAGATATTTGGTATGATAATGAGTCGGTACCGGTTTAGTAATCATTATTTATAAATGAATTATTGTTACTTTATAAAGTCTTTAAACTTTTACACTATAATTATTTTTTAAATAAAATGAAGAACCACGCTAAACTTTTTCCAGTTTATCAATATATATTTTCCTATTTTTAATTGATAATTTATGCAAAAAAAAAAAAAAAAAAAAAAAAAAAAAAAAAAAAAATGGTAATAAAAATAATGAGGATTGTTCGCTAATATTAATTGTAATGTATAAAAAATAATAAACGATATTTCTCGTTTAATATCGATGCAATTCAAGCATTAAAATAAATAAAATAACGTTTCGTAATCCATAAGCTTTAAAGAGTCTTTACCGGTAGGCTCCGCATTACACATGCAACGGCCCTGTAAGGGCGTTTATTTACTTTCTCTCACCCGCACTGGGAATACCCAGCGCAATAAAACTAACAATAAGAACCGGGGAAATGTCGTAAGATATAGATTATGGCGATTGTCGTAGGTCACTTCGAGCCGATGTTAACATAATAAACCGATCGCATTGTACCTGCGCTCGTGTCGTTACAGCAATTAAAATCCTTTACGATTATAGATCGATTCCCCGATTCGCAATAATTTCCCGGAGAGATTTTCTTCGAAGGCGAGGGAATTTTTGTGTGCGAGTAAGCTAACGATCGGGGAAAACCTGTTTTGATGGCTTGTACAAATGAGAATTTTATGATTTGCAAGATTTTGAAGATGATTGAACGATTATTTATTCATTTGGGAAATTACTTTATTTTTTTTTTTTTTTATCACGTTGATGTATGGAAATTATTATTCTTCAATTTATGCGTCTATAAATAATAAAAGTATCGGGTAAATAAAAAGCGAATGAATTTCATATTATATCGTTTGAATTTGAATGAATTTTAGAGATAATGTATGAACATTATATCTTTCTTACATACAGCGTATCTTTTTTACTCGCGTGTTTAAAGCTCCTTGCATAACATTAGCATAATCTTGTTTTTTAATCAATCGTATTTATTCAACTTTTATTGTTGCAAAACCGATTACATTAAAATGAAAAATAAAATAATTTATTTAACGTTATATCTATATAAAATTAAATAAACTTTAATTCCAACGATATTCGAGAAGTAATATTTTACAAAAAGGTAAAAAAAAAAAAAGAAAAGGAGAATGGCTATAAAATTCTTCCGAATTTGAAATTTTTTCCTCCGCTTTATCGCATTAAAAGTATGATTATGTTTATACGAAGCAAATGTAATCAAATGGATAAAGCGGAGTTAAAAGAAATTTAAAATCCTGATTTTCCTAGAAGTAACAAAAACCTACGTGTGTGTGTATATATATACACTCATATTTAAATATTACGATACGAATACAATTCATCTGCATAGATATACATAACAATGCAGTACTAAAGTTCAAGGATTATCGTGCATTTATATATATATATATATATACACACACGAATGCACAGTTAAAAAATATTTAAGTTTCCATTCGCTGTGTTTTGCGCCAGTGGTAACCAATGCATATATATGTATATATACATCCATAGAGAAACTTTTTATACGTGACAGATACAAGATATAACAACGCGTACACACACATAGACGAATGCATCTTCCTATAAAATTTTGCTGTTTAAAGAATATAAAATTCATGCAAATTTCGTATGAGTTTATTTTTCTGTGTATATACATACATATAAATACACTTTACAAATCGATTTTTTCTCTCCAATCTATTGGTTTACGCATATAAAAGTCGTATAGTTTCATATCTATTTTCTAAGCTACTATCGTTTTCTTATTGATAAAATTTCACGGTAAACCTTTTCGTATAAAAATCTTTCCTTTCCACTCACGCGTTCACATGCACACATACGCATATACACACACGCATATACACATGTGTACATATATAGGTGTACATGTGCATATCGGTTTTGCGCGGGCGATATAGAGCTGCTTGCTTTTGACAACGCGTCATCCCTTTCCGCGCGTTCATGGTTTGCTTTCCATATAAAGTTTTGTGGTTTGTCGGTTGAAATCACATTTCTCGCGGAGATAACCTTCCTGTTTAAATAAAGCCCAGATGTATCGCGATTTCTTTTTACTTTTTCTCTTTCTTTCTGTTTTTCTTTCGTTTTTTTTTTTTTTTTTTTTTCTATTTCCTTTTTTTTAAATTAAAGTTTATTTTTAGAAACCGTACATGGAAAGTTTCTAATTGATGTTTCAAATTTTCAAACAGAAACGAGATTTTGGAGGAAATGTATTTAAATTGATTTTTACATTTCGCTGGGTGAATGAAAAATTTTAATAGAGTTTGAGATTTAGCGGTTTATAAACATTGAACTATTTTTGTCAATTCTTTATATAATAATTTATAGTATTGGGTGATTAATTAATGCGTCTTTTACTTTTTTTTTTTTTTTTTCTTTTTTTTTTGTAATTATTTAGCCGTTACACAGAAATTTTATCATACATAGCAAGAAAAAGAAGAACAAAACAGACATAAAATTTTATCGACTTCGGTGCATATTTTAGACGTAGTTTATATGCAATACGTAAAGCTTGAAATATAACCAAATAAAATTCAAAAAAGCATTAATGCCATATCGAAATCCTCTTAAAATAATCTTCCCCAAAATCTCTCCGCAGCATTGAAAAAATCTCGAAAAAGCTCGCGTACGTAACCGAGAACAAAATAACGCAGTGTAACAAACAAGCACAACATAGAGATGCATGCACGTAGTACACGTGTATGTATATATATACGATTAACTACGACGACGGTTTCTCTTTCTCCTTCTCTCTCTCTCTCTTTCTCTCTCTTTCTCTCTTTTGACTCTCGATCGGTCATTTATTCGGCGTCGCAGTCGTCGAGGCTAATTATGCGCTCGTAACCACGCAGTCTTCTAATCTTCTCTGTGACTTCCTCGGTGCGGGAGAGCGTCTGTATACATACACGCTGTGTACTCGAGACGCGTCGTGTGGATAAACGCCAGAGACGTTACTGCGCGAGTAAATTAGAATATCGATCTTTTTTACTTTTTACATTGATCGATCGAGCTCTCTCGCACACTTTGAATTTTAACGTCGAATAAAATGAGACTTCTTAAATTATTTTTTTTTTTTTTTTTTTTTTTTGTATTTTAAATGAGGGATTGGATGTTGAATATGCGTTCCGGTTTTTTTCCTCCGTTCTCGACGCGATGATTATCGCGATTCTGTGAAATTTTGTCGTCGTCTATTGTGCTTTTTTTTTCTTTCATATATATATATATATATATATACGTTATAAACGTGAAAATTATAGAGGATGCTTGGCAATTTTTTTTTTTTTTTTTTTTTAATAGTCGATGGACATGTATTAAAGCAATTATTCTCGTTCTCGGCATTGAATTTATATACTTGTAAAACTTGTTTTTTATGAACATTCGACATTAAAATCTTTTTTATCGTCGATTATTATTTCAAATTGCAAAATTAATAAAATTAAAATGTAAGTTAAGCTTCAAGATATGCGGTATCAATCTTTAGATAATCTTTTATTTGCGCGAATATCACCGAAAAAAAATCCATCTATCGTAATTTACAATATTTTTAATAAGCAACCGAAATGTAGATCAGAGCAAAGAATATTAAACATATTTTCGAATCAAGACGTTGCGTGTAATATCGCGTGCAATTCTAAGCGCAAATTTAATATATTGATACATCGTGAACAAAATCGGCATTGAATTAATCGGTACCGATTAGAAAAAAAAAAAAAAAAAAAAAAAACCATCGGTACAACAATAATTCATAAAATATCTCTGGACTAATGCGTTCTACCAACGTGTCCGGTATGCAAATACAGCAATCGTATTGATATATACATATCTAGAAGAGACGAGTTCGCGCGTAAAATTCAACGAGAAATAACAAATATTATTCGTACAGCGATTCTTCGGTCAAACAACGCGAGAGCGCGCGGAATTCAATCAGCGCCGTGGGACGACTAGTGTCCACGAAACTTAATTCCCGTCCCCTTCAAGAAGTGCCCATATATACACGCGTACACATTCTAAAACCAGTGGAATCGCGCACACATATGGTGGGGGAGTCGACACACCAACGATATACCGAAAGCAAGAGAGTGAGAGAAAGAGAGAGAGAGAGAGAGAGAGAGAAAGAGAGAGAGAGAGAGAAACCAAAGAGAACTGTCGCGTATGACGTCAAACATCTGTTCCTCTCTCCCCTTCCCTTTATACACTTCTAGTAGGTACACCTCCTGTGTATACATTGCGTACAAGAGGAAAAGAGCAAAAGTGAGAGAGGGAGAGGGAGAGAGAGAGAGAGAGAGAAAGAGAGAGGCAAACTATAGCTCTAGGCTACCATTCAGTCAGTCAGTCAGTCAGCCGTCGGCCGTTTCTCCAGACACTGCTCGAGTAGTCTTAGTTCTGTAACCTGGCGAACGGATCTAGCGTGCGCGCGTGCGCGACCTTACGTACATATATTCTTTTTTTCTCGCTCTATTATCGTTAACGTCGCACGTAAATTGCCGATTTTCTCGATAAAGTAAAAATGACGTGCGCTCGTTTGTAAGTGCTGCTTACCGGCTTGCCGATCTTTAAGCGGCGAACGTCGATCGAATAATCGACATTCTGTGTTTTTTTTTCCGCGCCCGTCTGTGTCTCTATATGCTTCGACGTGTGTGACGGAGAGCAAACAAGAAGAGAGAGAGAGAGAGAGAGAAAGAGTGAGAAAGAGGCCAAGCCCAACCTTACTCGCCGATCGTCATCATCCTGCCGTAAGTTAATGTCACGTGATTTATAACGCAACCCGAGCCGAGAAAGAAAAAAAGTCTCGCTCGTTCCAGCTCTTTTGTAACTTCTCTTTGCTTGGTATTCGATTCGCGCGTGTATGCATGTATACGTATGCAAAGTTGTGTCCTTCGAGATTTTGTTATGCGTCTGCGAGAATCGGTTTATTTTTGGAACTGCCGATCGCTGGTTTATCCCAAAACTCTTCGTTTTTTTTTTTTTTTTTTTTTTTTATTGACGCTCGAATAAAAATAATAAAGCGATAAATTAAAGGATGATCGTTGTCTATCAGCATTTTTTGACATATAGCATTGATTATTTGTTTGTAAGCTGGTAAACAAATGTAAATATAAAAATACATTTATTTGTGATGATATCGTGTATTTATAGTTATATCGTTATTTTTTTTAAAGAATCGATCGTCGAAAATGATAAATTATACCGAAGATCGTTTTATCTCACACCCTGTACAATTGATAATTTTTTCACTCGTGTATTTCCCTTTTTTTTTTTTTTTTTTTTTTTTTTTTTTTTTTTTTTTTTTTTTTTTTTTTTTTTTTTTTTTGCCAAATGGCGAATGTCGCTCGCGCTCGTTACGTATGTAGTTTACAAATAAAATCGATAAGAAACGTGCACACGTACACGTGATTTTTTTTTCATTTTTTTTTTTTTTTTATTAAAAAAAAAAAAAAGAATAAATAAATAAATAAATAATAAAGAAAAAAAAAAGCGATTACTTAACTTCAATGGTATACACACATGTGGCAAGCGTTTACAAATAATAATTGCCGAGCATTCCGGATGTTCGACGAGAGGATAAAATAACCATTCGTGGTGTACACATATACAAATATATATTTATATATATATATATTAAAATACAGCAACTGCTGTTACATAGTAGCCACGGACAGTAACGGCAGCAGCAGCAGCAGCAGTAGCACTCTTTTAAAAAGATCCCGTCCATCCAAGTGCGCCACGGCAATTTTGCTTTATTCTCTCTTATGATGGCAGTAAATTGTTTTTGTCGGTGCCCGGAACTTTCACTGGTATCAACCAACCGCGTAACTCTCGCGTAGCGCTCTCGCGCTACGTATACATATACATATGTACGTATATACGATGGAGCCGGATAGACTCCAAAGCGAAATAAAACGGTGTCATTGCACTCATCGCGTAACAGTCAACGAAAAATAATATTACCTTCAGGTAATAGCAAGACGAATCTTGAGATTTATTAACGTCTACGTGACGTCAATTCAGGATATTGAATTGATTTTTTTGTTATTTTTTTTTGTTTGTTTTTGTTCGTTTTTTTTTTTTTTTCAATTTTTATTTTCGAGTGCAATGATTCCATATCGTTCGTCGAGATACGCCGAAGAAAGATTTTAAATTGTTTTGCATTTACGATTGAAGAAAAAAATTAGGTCAAAGTATGCAAAAATTTTTATTGTTTATAACAGATTATTTATTATAAAGGAGTTTCATTTGACTGCAAATAATTCTCTCGTGTTATTTGTGAAGTTAATATGTGATGAATAAATAGAGTGAAGTAAAGAATTAGTAATTTGTGAAAGGAAATTCATTCGAAAATATTTTCACGGTGAAAAAAATTGTAATATCGATCAGTTTCTACGACTACGTCCTTGTAAGTGTACTTTAAATTTATCGACTTTTTAAATGCTTAAAAGAATAAATTTGTTCATTTGGTTATAAATATATAACTTACTTAAAAATGAATCATGCCACGTTTATAATTTATTTGTTTATCATTCGTATCGATATATATATATATATTTTCAATCTCTCGGGAGTGAAATTTTGTTAATATCGAGAAGAAATCTTTGAATAGGCCGACGATGAAATTTACTTGATTAAAAAAATACATTTTTAAATTAAATAATAATTAACTCTATAAAAGCTTTTGATGGTAATAAGTATAATTTGCTTATACTCATTATTTTATTAGACATCCAAGGAGGGAGACTGCACCGACTGTTGACGGTTGAAACTCTTTTTATTTAATAAAATGTGCGTTAATCTTTTGAATAATTCATCCACGTGCAATTGACATTTTATAAATGCAAACATTATACATAAATAATTTTTGTATTTTTTATTTTAAAAGAGCCACCGGTTATTTATTTTCCTATGACCAAAGGCTTTTCAAAGAAATATAGTATTAACCAGAAACGTTGCATCGCGATAAATTTTTAACAAAGCGTTGAAAATGTCGGAAAATTGCACATGGCTAAGTAACAAATAATCGTTAAAAATACGTAGGAACGGCTTTAGAAAGAATTTGACTGCGCTTTAAAATACAAGCGCTATCATTAACGCTACAAATGCGCGCACGCGCGAATAACTCCAACAAAAGAAGCAGCACAAACGGGCTTGGACTTACACGCGTTTAAATAAAAACCATTAATTTTTAAATAAAATAAAAACAATCGTTGATAATAATAAAAAATATTCTTAGATTTCAGAAAGACAAGCTCGACTCGTCGATCCAGCGATCGATTAACCGATCGCAGGATGTCGCGGCTCGCGTTAACGCTTCTCGTCCTCGCGATAACGAGCAGCCATCGAATCCTTGGCTTCAATTGTCCGGAAAATCGACAGTGTTATTGTTTCGAAGAATCGGCCGGCGAGTATCGCGTTCACTGCGCTACCGGTAACGCGACTACGACCGGTTTCGATTTAACCGTCCAGCGACACGAACGTCTCGTCGTCGAGTGCGCGAACTCACCCGACTGGTCGGATTTTCTTCACGGCTCGTCCATCGACGTTGGTAACGTGAGGACCCTCGTGTTCACCACGTGCTCGCCGCCTGGTATCGACAACGCTCGAAGAGTCGCCGAACTGTTGGGCGCGACCAATGTCGAGGTTTTAAAGTTCGTTATTCTCAATGGGACCTTGAGCAGGGACGATTTGGCGGTGTATCCAGATGTGAAGAATCTTTTGTTGTCGAATAACAATATGGCGAACGTTAGCGTTGATTTATTGCAAGGTAAGCATACTTCTTTTTTTTCTCTCTTATTGTAATAAAGCTTGAAGTAAAAGACTACATTTTTCATTATTAAATTTACAATACTATTTCGAAATAAAATTTTTTTAATTTTTTAGTTTAAAAAAAAAAAAATACATTTACCTTAAAATAATCACAATGATAAAACTTTGAAACCGCAAAAAAAAAAAAAAAAAAAAAAAATAAAGAAAGATATGTTACTAATTGTGCGTACTTTCCCAGTAAAGCAAGCACGATACAATATCACCGAACATTTTTATATTTTTTCAGATCTGACGTCGTTGAGGCTACTGGAGCTGCGCAATACCAACATCCGGCCGCCAATCGGTATCTTCGATAACGTCACATCTTTGCGCACATTGGAGCTCGGCAGTAATCAGATGCGACAATTGCAGCCGGGGATTTTCGACGATTTGAATAAGCTCGAGTTGTTGAATCTTTGGAAAAATGATTTTCGTAAACTCGAGCCCGATGTATTTCGTGGCTTAAAAACGCTCATTTCTTTGGATTTGAATCAGAATGGTTTGAAAACGCTGCCTTCCGATATTTTTAAGGTAAGGATGAGTTTATTGTTATTTAAAATATTGAGTTATTTTTAACGGATTATAAAAATAATTAATCGCAAAAGATTAATTGAAAAAAAAAAAAAAAAAAATTACATTCAGCTGGTCTTTACCAGCAACGTTGATTATATCGGGAAAAAAAGGTTTAAACATTTTAATGGGGGGAGGGGGAAGAGGGGTATAAAGTCAGGTAAGTTACTTTGACTACCGAAAGCATTAACCCACCTGTACTTTATGTGCGTCTACCTGACTCTTAATTCTATTCTACACAAGGTTTTTGGGGAAACCCCAAATATTGTCGTAAAGCGTTGCCTCGATAAATTTTTAATCTTGATTAATATTTATAAGGATTTAGTTGTTTTCTTGCGAACACAAAATTAAATTTCCTTGTAATAATTAATCTTTTAACTCGTTTTTCCGAAATTTTTATTTAACGTAACAAATATTTACTTAAAATTTAACAATATATTAAAAATATAAGAGTAAAAAAAAAAAAAAAAAACAATTATATTCTTTTACTTTTAAGGACTTGGAAAATCTGGAAGTGATAAATCTCAGTTCGAATAATTTTACATCGTTGCCAAAAGCTTTATTTCGCTCGAATTCAAAGCTACGAGTCGTTAAAATTTTGTACAACAAGCAAAATCTTACGGAATTGCCTTCCGGTTTTTTCGCGAATCTAGCCTCGTTGAAATCGGTTATGCTTACGCGTAACGGATTATTAAGATTGCCGGAAGATTTATTTTGGGGCGCAACGGGCTTGAGAAATCTGACAATCGATAGGAATTATTTGACGACACTGCCGCAAAAGATCTTTCAAAATACGACGGAATTATACAGCCTCAGCTTGTCCTTCAACGATTTGAAGGAATTGCCCGATGGTATATTCGAGTACACGACGAAACTTACCAAATTGGATCTCTCGAAAAATCATCTGACGTCGATCAATGAGTAAGTTAAAAAAAAAAAAATGATTTAATTTCAACGTTGCAATCGACGAACGGTACATTTATCAAAAATTCTTTACACAAATTTTAAAATTTTCAGCCGCATGCTGATAGGTTTAGAATCCTTGCGTATGTTAAATATGGAAAACAACGATCTGATGTTCATCCATGTAGACGCGTTTAGCTACCTCGGGAACCTGCGAGTGGCAAAATTCGCGAACAATCGATTGACCTTACGCACCGGACTATACGATATTTTCGGGCACATTTCACCGTTTCATCATTGCCATTCGCTCGAGGAGCTTTATCTCGCGCACAACAACGTCACCGAGATGCACAGCGATTGGGTGGTTAGCAATACGAGATTGCGCGAGCTCGATCTCAAGTACAACTCTTTCAATTACTTACAGGTGAGTGGCTATTTTTATTTTTTAAATACGTATTATTTTAACGAATTTTAATACCGAGAAACTAAATATTTTTATGTTCGTATAAGAAAAATCATACAATCATACTTGCGTAAAATTCATGCGGTTGAATCGAGCAAGAATTTCAATATTTATTATAGAGATAATATTAATCTTTTCAACTTTTGAACCCTAATATTTAACTCATCAAAAATTCAAACAACAGACGGAAGATTTGCAATTCCTCTCGAGCGACATAACCGTCGACTTGCGCCACAACAACATCTCCCGTGTGGTACTCGAGCGCCTCGAGTTGATATCAAAGAATGAAACGGTACCTCGTAACGTCATCGTCAACATCGACGACAATCCGATCCGATGCGACTGCGAGGTTTACGAGCTGTTACGCTATCTCAACGGTGACATGCATCCCTACGTTCAGAATTACGTGCACTTGCAGCCCGGAAACTTGCAATGCGAGAGCCCGGATTATATGCACGGATCGAAGGTAATAAAATAAAATAAAATAAAATAAAATAAAATAAAATAAAATAAAATAAAATAAAATAAAATAAAATAAAAATTGAAAAACTTTCTAACGATTGTTGTTGTTGCTTTCTTTTTAAAAATTTCCAGGTATTCGATCTGAAAGCCAAAAAGCTAAAGTGCCAAGTGGAGAGCGAACAACCGCGACCGGGCGATCCGTGCTCGCCCAACGTCGGAGCTTGCGCTTGCTGGTTGAGACCGGAGGACAAAGCGCTGCTTCTCGATTGCGCCGCGAGAAATCTCACGAGAGCGCCCGAGTGGATAGAGGCGCGAGGTGTCGCCAAGGTAGAGCTCGATCTCAGCGGTAACGAGCTCCAGGAGCCGCCATCGATGTACAAAAAGGGATACGAGAAAGTCACGAGTTTGAATCTCGCGAATAATCGAATTTCCTTCATCGATGAAAGATTGCTGTCGCCGAGTCTAAAGGTGAGTCTCTTTTTATTATTTTAATTTAATGAATTATATATATATATATATATATATATATATATATAAAGTATATTAATGTAAAAGTATATTGATTTATTTTATCATTTTATTTAAATAAATAATGAAATTCAAACGAACGTTTTAAATCGAGTTGACGCAATACCGTCAATTTTTAAAATAAACGAAATTATCAATTGTAGAGAGTGAAAATAAAAAGTCACGAGATAAAATTAAATAAAAGCATCGTTTGTAATTTAACTTTTAATCATTTCAAAGAATCACTAGAGTTGAGTTCAAGAAAAATCAAGCTCAACTTGATCTTATTACACGTCGTTGACGGTCGGATAATAGCAGCCGCGTCGCGTCTCTCGTTCTCTTTAATCTTCCACGTTGATTAATTAAGCAGCGCATTTAATTTTATTATCATCGCCACTTTACAGACACTCATACTGGAGGGCAACAACTTGACATCTATCGACTCCAAGATCCTGGAAAGGCTTTCGAACTCGTCCAAGATTTCGAAATTGACGCTCCACGATAATCCGTGGCGCTGCGGCTGCAACTCGCGCGATCTCCTCTCCTTCGTCCAGTCAAACTTTTTGGACATCCCCGATCTTTTGGACATCACGTGCGCGGGCACCAACGTCTCCCTCTCGAATCTTTCCATCGACAAGCTCTGCCCGTCGTCGAATCGTCTGATCGTCATACTCTGCTCGCTCACGACTTTGTTCGGTCTGCTTCTCGGCTGTGCCGCGGCTCTTTACTTCAAATTCCAGCGTCAGATAAAAATCTGGCTGTACTCGAAAAATTTGTGCCTCTGCCTCGTGACGGAGGACGAGATCGATCGCGACAAAACGTACGACGCGTTCATCAGCTACGCCCATCAGGACGAGGAATTCGTCGTGAAAGAGCTGGTGGCGAGGCTCGAGGAGGGACCGAAGCCTTACAAGCTCTGCATCCACATACGCGACTGGATGGCCGGCGAATGGATACCCACCCAAATAGCTCGCAGCGTCGAGGAGTCGAGACGCACTATCGTCGTCCTCTCGCCCAGCTTCATCGAGAGCGTCTGGAGCAGATTGGAATTCCAAACGGCGCACAAGCAGGCGCTCAAGGAAAAACGCGCCCGGGTTATCCTCGTTCTTTACGGGGACATCGGCTCCACCGAGAATTTGGATCCGGAGCTCAAGGCGTACCTGCAGATGAACACCTACGTCAAGTGGGGCGATCCGTGGTTCTGGCAGAAGCTCAGATACGCGATGCCCCACTCGGTCGGTCCGAACATTCTCGTCGATCGGCGTAAGAACGAAAACTTGAGCATCGTCAGCGAGCAAATAGCGGCAGCTCAGAAAAAAGCCGGCGAGACGAGGGTTACTTTCTTGGACGAGAAACAGAGGAATCAGGGTATCATGGAGTCGTTCAAGGGGATCAACAAGAACTTTAACGCGAATTTTGAAATCCGCGCGCCTCAGTGTACGACAGTGTGACGAAGCGATTTGTTTATAGTGTGAGCGACGTTGATGAGCGTTTGTCTTTGGCGGCAGTGTGACGCGAGTGCTATGACTTTTTAAAAACAACGACAATTTTATTTTTTATTTTATCAGTGAAGAAGAAATAAACGAAAATTTATTTTTAGTTTATAAAGCCGACGTTTTAATTGTAACTTTCTCTATTAGTTTTTTTTTTTTTTTAATATGTTTATTGTTTGCGTAACCGACGAGTGAATTACTTAAAAGGTTGTAACTTTCGAAGCATATAAACGAGTGAGACGAGTGCATTTTCATTTCGTTGACGATTTTTTTTTTTTATCAATTTTTATACACAACCATACAAGTAAGATTTTTTACGTTTAAAGAAACAGCGAGTGAGAGAACCCATTGACGATTACTTTTTTTTTTACAATTACCCATTAATGTCTATTATATATGCGTACACTAAAATATCAATTAATTATTACGTAAGATGACGATTCAGAAGAAGCGCGACGATTAAAACCAAAGCAAGCGTAGGCGATAATTTTATCGTCTACCAATTGTGAATAACTTTTAAAGTGAATCTAAAAAAAGAATCTTTGCGATTAGATTCGGTCTTTCATTAATATTATTATTTTTTTTTTTTTTAACAAAATGACCGAGTAAGTTTATCACAAAAAGACTGAATGAAATATAATAATTATTTCTTTAAGTTGTTGAGAGAAATGTACGAAGAAAATATGCATTTTTTATCGTTTTATTTCTTCTTAGTCTATAATTGTAAATTGTCTTTTTTCTCCTTTTTTCTTTTTTCTAACGCGTGAATAAGTGTAGTTTACAATACCATTATTAAATATTAAAAAATACTCAGGTCAATTTATAATTACGATAAAACAAAAGTGCGGGCATTGCGAACGATGACTCTGTGATGAAACATATGTATGCTTTTTTAAAGTGTGTGTGAGTGTTTGTTTGCACGTGTGAGTGTATGAAATTTACAAGCATAAGTCAGTTATGGATGCATATGCCATAGAATATTGTTACCGATCAATTTTTGTATAAATAAAGCCAAGAATTCATATATCATAATTATTGTCTAATTATTATCCTCTATTATTACCATCCACATCCAAATATACGAGAAAACGAAAAATAAAAACAAAAAATCAAAGTATAATTTTTATATTATTTTTTAAAAACTTTATAATTAATTAAAATAATAATGCTCGTTGTTAAAATGTCGCGTAACTCATTAACGTTGCTGTAATACGTAAACTATGGAATTTATGATAAAGGTGTGCTTAATATAGTCAACGTGGGAGTTTGTTCTCTGTTAATAAACGACTAACGAAGTATAGTTGTCAAGTCCGCAACGCAATTAAATTCAATTATGCAACGTTACTATGTTTCAACTTATAACGGATGAATAACTTGTTTTCTATGAAAACTAAAAACTAGTCGTATATTGCTATATTCAACTATGAGACGCATCTTCATTAACATATTTGCGTATTCTCATAAATTTTTAATTCGACGTTCGTTGTCTATTTTTGTTTTACGCGAGATGTCTTTATCAAGTAAAATATTGATTTATTATTACTTAGTATTAATCTTAGTATGATAATGTTAGTGATTTATAAATATAATATATTTATATATCGATGTAATATCGTTTATTTTATCGCGACTATTCAGTTTCAAAAAGTATACTCCTGAAATATTAACACAACTCGAATTGATTTTTGGAAACGCGTGAGAAAATTTTTCACTATTCAATGCACATACGGAGAATTGATAAAGTATCGAGTGAAAAGAAAATTATTCTTGGATCGCGGAAAGGAGTGGCACCGCGGGCTCAATTTGAATCTTATTAAATATTCGGAATGACAAAGTGCGAAAGTTTTAATTTAAAACCATGGCAGTTCAATAAACTCGGCTAAAACATTCAACGATTGCCCCGAAAACTCGCTACGAAACTCATAAAGCCCTTTGGCTAAAAGCTCGCCAAAGCACCTCCACCCAATGCGCTTCTAAATATTACAATAGAGAGAGAGAGAGAGAGAGGGAGAGAGAGGGGGGGGGGATGACCTTGACACCCTAAATTCAAACTCCATCTAAATAATCTCCATCGGTAACGAAAGCTAACCATATCCATTTACGCCCATATACTCAGTCATCGGGAAATTCCCTCGCATATTTCAACCCTCCACTTTCTCGACCTATGCAGAGGGCAATCGAAGCGGTCACGTTTGCTATTAATTCGTGCAAGTCCTCCTCCTCGTCTTCCTCCTTCTCCTCCTCACCTTCCATCTCTCTTTCTTGCACACTCGATCCCTCTCTCCTTTGAGCAAACTCAACCGGAGGAGAAGAGAGAACGAGCGTGTGCGCGCGCTTACGAAAAGGGCGCGTCTCTTCCCCGATTTGGTTGCGAAAAATCTAGCGGCGCCGGTAAGTGGGAAAACTGCAGCTTTCGGATCGAGGAGCGACGAGAGTACGAGAGAGTGAGAAAGAGGGAACGAGAGCGCGAACCACCCCATCGGCGCAAGAGTGCATGCGGGCGGTTCTCTTGCGCGCGCGCGGCTATTGATTTAGGGGTGGTTGCCGTTACCGCTGCCGCTGCTGCTGCTGCTGCTACTGCTACTTCTGCTACCGCGACTATATAGGCGCGTCATCTCGCCTCGCCTCTTCAAAGCAACCCTCCTGAACGCGCGTGCGGAAAGGAGAGAGAAAGCAAAGTTCATGTGTGCACGAGTACGCGAGTATTGGTGCGCGGTGTGTGCGCGACGGTCGAGAAAGTAAAGAGAGAGAGAGAGAGAGAAAGAAAGAAAGAGAGAGAGAGAGAGAGAAAGAGAGAAAGTAGTGGTCGTGTGTGCAGCAGCAGCAGCAGCAGCGTCCGCGGCGGCATCAGCGGCGGTGGTGGCGGAGACGGTGGTGTGCGGCGGTGGCGGTGGCGGCGGCCCCAACAGAGTGAAACACGCCCGCCTTTTCCTCGCATCCGCGCCAAAGATGCATCGGCTAGCTGCGAGGCTTGTTCGTTTCTTGTTTATCTCGGCGATATTTTGCGTTGGTAAGTCACCTTCGTTCCCTACTTATCCGTTCATCCGTAGAAGAAACTTCTCATAACGAATAATAATTCACCGTCGTTGGTGCACTGGATGAATATATTGACGACACACAACCGAATGATGAGACACGATTCGTTTGATGTGTTGCAGGATTGTGTTCCGAGGATGAGGAGAGGCTGGTGCGAGATCTCTTCCGCGGGTATAACAAACTCATCAGGCCAGTGCAGAATATGACCGATACAGTTAACGTCAAATTCGGATTGGCCTTCGTGCAGCTTATCAACGTCGTGAGTTCCACGTTTCTTTTCTACTTCTTCTTCATTTTTTTTTCTTCTTATTCTTATTCTTCGTTTATTATTGCACTTACGTAAATGTCCGCATAAATATTTTCTTCGTTTTTTAGAAATCCATTTGCCAATTTTTATGGCTACTCCCTACCCAACCCCACCCTACCCCGCCCCCTCCATTTTTTTGTTTACTCAAGACGACCGATCGCGGATCTTGTTATTTATTTATCCCGCGTCAGTGTACCCCTCTTAC
Source organism: Chalcis sispes (assembly GCA_949987625.1). Classification (NCBI taxonomy): domain Eukaryota; kingdom Metazoa; phylum Arthropoda; class Insecta; order Hymenoptera; family Chalcididae; genus Chalcis; species Chalcis sispes. The sequence goes on from OX465096.1 coordinate 4,204,197, forward strand.
TTCTAGTTCGCATGTAGAGCGTTTCTTTTTTTTGTTGCTAATTAGTTAAGAAACTCGCGACTACGAAAATAAAGCATAACGAGCAATACACCTAAATTCCTTAAGTTTCTCTTATTTCATCTATACATATATATATATATATATACCAAGAAATTTGCATATAAAATGTGCTCTCTCATTTTTTCTTAATTATTTCGATATATATATATATATATATATTACGGGACGGAAAAGAAAAATTTTCGGTCGTTTGCAGAATGAGAAAAATCAGATTATGAAATCGAACGTCTGGCTGCGGTTCGTTTGGACGGACTATCAGCTGCAGTGGGACGAGGCGGAATATGGAGGAATCTCGGTACTTCGACTTCCGCCTGATAAAGTTTGGAAACCCGACATTGTACTATTCAATAAGTGAGTCTTTTTTTTTTTTTTTTTTTTTTTTTTTAAACATCTTGCTATAATCGCTGATAAAAATATCGTAATCTTACTTTGAAATAATTTTTTTTTCTTTTTTTTTTTTTTTTTTTACATGTTGTGAAAAATTGAACTTATATTTAGTATTGGATAGTAACAGACAGATTATTTATAACTGCATAAATTATTAATGAAACAATTGCAATTAATTAGATGTGTGGTAAATATTACTAATTGGAATAATGTTATAGATTATGAGTTTATAGTTCATTGTCGTTTTAGCATTTAATTATAATAAATATCAATAACGTACAAATCCCATATTACAATATAAATGGAAATAGAAACATAATGAGAATTTTATAAAATTGATTTGCTCCTTCAAAGTTGAGTTCATAAATTAAAGCTTAAATATTTTGTCAAGCGAAATAATTATAGCAATTATAAATTTTAACGATTAAATTAATTTAATTTGATGGACTTTAACATTAAAACAATACTGGCACTTTTTACAATTATACCAATAAATAAAAAAAAAAAAAAAAAAAATTTGCCATTTTAAATATTCAATAACGTCTCGAATTTTGTCTGCACTTCTCATAATATTCTTAGCGCCGACGGCAACTACGAGGTCCGCTACAAGAGCAACGTGCTGATCTACCCGAACGGCGAAGTTCTCTGGGTACCACCCGCAATTTACCAAAGCTCCTGCACAATCGACGTCACCTATTTTCCGTTCGATCAGCAGACCTGCATAATGAAATTCGGCTCGTGGACGTTCAACGGGAATCAAGTGTCGCTCGCCCTTTACAACGACAAAAACTTCGTCGATCTGTCGGATTATTGGAAAAGCGGTACCTGGGACATAATCAACGTCCCGGCTTTTCTCAACATCTACGATGAATTTCCGACCGAGACCGACATCACCTTCTACATAATCATTAGGCGCAAGACCTTATTTTACACCGTCAACTTGATCCTGCCCACCGTACTCATCTCGTTTCTCTGTGTTCTCGTATTCTATTTGCCGGCCGAGGCCGGCGAAAAAGTCACTCTCGGTAAACTTATCATTTTCAATTACTTCTTTTCTTTTTTTTTTTTTTTTGTTTCCTTTTTTTCTCCTTTTCTTTTTCGTGCGCTTGCGCACATCGTTATTGTTACGGGGATTGTCGAGTTGCCGCAACGTCTTACGTAAATAACATATAAAGATTTCTTGTGTAAAATAATGACGAGATAAACATTTATTCATCGGATAGTTTAATTGCTAAAGGTAAATGAAAAAGATGATTGTAAAATTATCGTTGCCGTCGCAACCTTCGAGAATTAAATATTCTTAGACTTGATTTTAAACAAAATGAATATCATGTAAAAACAAATAGAATAGATTTAAAGTACTTTATTTCAATGTACAAAATATACGACTACTTTTATAAAAATAGCACTATTGTGCTTTTAAATGGATTTAGTGCTTTTGAGATAACACCTGAGTATTACAATATACAATATTATAGCACTTAATGAAAAAAAAAAAAAAAAAAAAATTCGTCATTCGGGATGAAAAGCTCAATATCGTAAAATAACAATAACTTATTACTTCATATACAAAGTAGAATTTCAATACAATAGAATTCGTATATATTTTTTTACGTAAAATTTGTATAAACTTTAAAATGTTTAATATCAAGATATTCGATAGACCACTGCAGTTATATAACTACTGTGAACTTAAAATTTTTTTAATTACATATATATTTATATTTAAAGAGACTTTTCTCGTATTATTTGCGTTAAATGCGATATTACTTTGTTTATAAAACTTGTCTTCACGTCAGCTTATTAAACTTGAGTTGATTTAAACTTTTAATTAATTTTAAATTGGATGTTAACTTCTTAATTAAACTAAATTTTTTATTCGCGTAACATATGCTATTTAAGATAATCTCACTGTAAGAGAGCTCACATACGTATAAAATTTGATAAACTCTTATAATAAACTTTTAATTAAGTGGTGACATTTATTTACTAGCAAAATATAAATATTTTAAAGCACATAATATTAAACTAAAATTTAATTTGACGTTTATAAAAATAAAAATTTTAAATAATCGATACCATATACATGCGTTAACGTGTTTAGGAATTAGTATTCTCCTGTCACTGGTTGTGTTCCTGTTGCTCGTAAGTAAAATATTGCCGCCAACTTCCCTCGTGCTGCCGCTCATTGCCAAGTATCTGCTCTTCACTTTCATCATGAACACCGTCAGTATTTTGGTGACGGTCATCATCATCAATTGGAACTTCCGAGGACCGCGCACTCACCGGATGCCCCAAATGATTCGAAGGTCTTTTATTCTCTCTCTCTCTCTCTCTCTCTTCTTTTTCTTTATTTCTCTTTATCTTTCTTCTCCTACTTCTTTCCTCGTTTTTTTTTTTTTTTTTTTTTTTTTTTTTTATTCCGTTTGCTTTTATTTATCGTAGCCGCAGATTTGTGCTAGATTACGACGAATCAATTTTAATCAACCGCTTTGTTTTAATGTCGTCGTGATTTCACTACTTGTATCCTATTCTTTTTGCTATAGCTGACGCGTTTACACGATAAATGTATTTGAAAAATGTTCTCTTCATAGGATAATTTAATCGCGTTATCATTGAAAATATTAGACTTTTTTTTTTTTTTTTAATTATGTAAATTTAAAGAAACGATATATTCATTAGAATATTTGTTAAAATACTTATGTAAATTTTATATCGAAGATTGAATTTTTGAATGCAATTATTAAAATTTTTCATTTCAAAGAATTGTTTTATATATTCTAGTATCGTTAAAAATGTTTTATTCGATATTTACTTTGAAGTGAAAATAAAGTTTTTTTTTTTTTTTTTTTTTTTTTTTTTTTTTTTTTATTCCAAACAGTAATTTTAATGTAAAAATAAATAATAATCATGAGATTATTGATTTATTAAACGTTATAAATATTAACGAATCAATATTTTCCAATCTATCGAGTATTTGACGTAGTAAAAAATTATAAAAATACAAAGAAATTCTAAAATTTAATCAACGGCAATCATTAGCTCGCTTTGAATTTCGAGCCGCACATCGGCGCACGTTGAATTATCCAATCGCGCAATTTACATTAAAAAATTTCTCGGTACTTTCTAACCGCTTGCTGAAAATCCATACGCGTATTCGAAATTCCAGGATCTTTCTTAAATATCTTCCGGCAATCCTACTGATGCGTCGGCCGAAAAAGACCCGGCTTCGCTGGATGATGGAGATCCCGAACGTGACGCTGCCAACCTCGACATACTCGAGCAGCCCGACCGAGCTGCCGAAACACTTGCCCGCCTCGCTGGCCACCAAGCAGAAAATGGAAATGATGGAGCTGTCGAATCTTCACCATCCAAACTGCAAGATCAATCGTAAGATGCATAACACGGGCGGCTCCAGCGCCGCGGGACCCGGCTCCGAAGCTCTCACCGATCGACGCGGCTCCGAGAGCTCGGACTCGGTCCTCCTGAGTCCCGAAGCCGCCAAGGCCACCGAGGCCGTCGAATTCATCGCTGAGCACTTGCGTAACGAGGACCTTTACATTCAAGTGGGTTGCCTATTAATTTAACGTTTTAATAAAATTAAATATCATTTAATTGCAAATATTATTATTGGACATTAGAACGTCCTCATATATGTGTAGATATAGTTAGAATTAACAATTATAAATCGCAGATGTATTTTATTTCGTTTTCAAAAAATTCTCTTTATTTCGTTTATATTTTATGATTTTTTACGCGGTTATATGATTATTAAAAATTGTGCAAATTTTTAAAATTAAATTTAAAACGTACATTTAGAATTTTCTTCGACATAAAAACTTCAATTTTCCTAGTTTTTCCAAGCGGGTGTGACCCATCTCTCACTCTATATGTGCATATATATATATATATATACACCTTAGAACTACGAAAGGTTGACTAACGATTTTAAAAGGGAGGAGTAATTTTTCATTGAAATGTTTTATTACTGCCATAT